>JAQFVV010006209.1:13642407-14242407 GCA_028023455.1 Epiperipatus broadwayi | reverse complement strand
AATTGAGTTTTGAAGTTTATATCTATGCCATAGATAATCTGTATTTTAGTAAATGATTAATAATAATTATTACTGTATTTATCTAAAGTGGATGGTGACAAAGATGTGGGTTGAGTTAGTGTAACACTTGTAATTCATAATGTAATTATTTAATACAGATAAATATTTTTCATGTAATAAGATATATGTGAGAGATGGTGACCTGGACCAATTGATGATTGCTATTTCAGCATGAAATGCATCTTGGGGTTGTCTTTTATTGTATCTTTATTTATATGAATTTAAAAGAACATGTGGTATATTGAGGTTATTTAATATATTTATGTTGTTACTACTTATTTCACTACTTTTGAAAAGACATTTTATATGGTAAATTGTCTTATAATATAGATTGAAAGGATATTTACTGTGAAAATTTGTTTATGAATAAGTAAGTGTGGACATGGATAAATGATATTTCAAATATAAACTTGACCAAAGTTGAAGCTATTTAAATTTGAAGACCTGTTACAATATCGTTGAAAGCATCGCCTATTTTGAAATGCCTATTTTTAGAAGCTATTAATTAAATAGTAATATTTAAAAATGCAATTGTATTATAAATCGTGCTTTCATTTGATTTGGAATAATGTAAAATTATTTTTTAAATTCTGACATGGTTGTTTAAATTCATTACTATTTAATCTTACATCATAAATTATTAGCGGAAACGTCATCACATTTAGCTATTCTGACAGAAGTTTTTTTAATAGCTATGCATTGCTATTTATAGAAAATATTAATGTGGCCATTTCTTTTGTCAACTGTTAATACCGTGAAATAAGACACTGAATTTACAATGAATTATACAGCTTTTTTTTAAAAAAAAAAAAAGAATAAAAATGTTATTGTTTTTAATTACCTGTCTAATTTTTTTTTTTCAAGTTTTATTTTAAGTATTATAATGTAATTAAAAATAAAAGCATTTAGTTTCCCATTAAAAATAACCATTCTTTTCTCTCTCCCAAGTTGATGTTTTTAAAAACCTAATTATTATCCACAGACATATTTTACCCAAGGAAAATTCAATACACCAGAGAAAACATAAATGACTTTATATATATAATAGCTTTGTAATATAGCAGTTAGAGCATCTATTGCTATACCCGCGCTAGTAATTTGGACGTGGGTTATATAAATGTCGAAAATGAGAAACTATCTCAGCTTTTTGGTAAATTAAGAGATGAAAAAATATAATTCATTTTTTAATTTAAATCTTATTGTGAGTAAATAAGATTGTGCTTCTTGTATCAAATAAGCATTGGTGGTCGAGAGGTCAGCGACAGCCGCTTTACAAGCAGTTGTCCCGGGATAGCGGGTTCGCTTCCCGGCTGATGCTATGACACATGAGAAAGATTTGTTATTCATTGAAAATCCCAAAATAAATAAGATTTGGAATCATAATTAAACAAAATAAAAGCTTTTTAAAATTATCATATGTGATAACTGCACTGCTTTTAAAAAAAAAAAAATTATCAATATAGAAGAAAAATGTAAATCATGGATATATTAGAGCTGAACGATATAACATATTGGTATAGTGATTAATGCATTTATCTGCTATTCTCATAATCTGAAATGTGAACGTTTTTAGACATCTGGAAAGTAGCAAAAATGGAATAGATAGTTTCTTTGGCTTTCAATTAAGATGGAATGCAAATTTTCAAAATCTAGTTATTTAATTTTTGTTTTAATAATATGATTTCAATAGCTGTATTTCCTAAAATTATACATTATAAGTATGTTTATATATATATATATATAATGGATATATTTTAGACAATATGCCTACAGCATACTTTCATATATTACGACTTCAATTATTTAAATTGTGATGTGATCTTCTTCATTGTTACAGTTTTTCACATCTATGCCATATAAATCTCGATATAATTTGAATTCAAGCCAAAAATAATTTTAAATATTTGATTGTTACCAGAGGTATATTCTTATGATCTTCATTTGCAGTATATATTTTGAGTAAATTTAATTGAAATAAATATGTATTAGTACTATTTAATTATAATTATCCTTTTATCTAACATTACAGGAGATGGAAATGTAGAAAAGTTGAAAATGCTGCAAATTCTTGTATCACTCATTGATAACTTTTAAATCTTTAAGTGGATGAATTGATTTTTTTCAATTTTAAAATGAACAAACAATTGTCTCAAAATACTTTAATCGAACCACTAAACATTATTGATAAATTATTTGTGAAACAACATATTCCAATTGTCGGGCCAAAGGCAAAATCCACCACTGTATTGAATATTTCAAAATAAATTTATTGTGTTTTTTGACTATTTATTCATGGTTATGACTAATCTAATTAGACAATCAGTTTTAATCAGAAAATGTGAATTTATCTATTCTTAGTTAGTAAATAAAGTTTTTACATAATCTGGGTTAGTAAAGTCAGTAATGGTGATAATATGAAAGACAAATAATAAAAAATTACTTCATTCATATTCCCAATAATTCTTTTCTCAAATTATCAAAGGAGATGGCTAAATAGTAAGAAATAGTCCAAGACTCTATTTGTATATTATTGAGTTACCATAAAATGTTTGTATGATTTTTTCAAAATGTTTTTATTGGCATCGCACAGAAAGCAAAGTGCTCGTATTTTATAGATTAGCAGCATGGCTTCCATTATCACATAGGATATATCAATGTGCAAATCCAGTTTTTATTTTAGCATGGAGAACAAGAGACATGTTGACAAACAAATATAATATTACTAATATAGGGTTTCAAAAGAAATCTAAAAAATCAGATATAAAAAATGGAAAGCCATCCCAAAAATATTGATCTGTCTTTTATATCACTTATCCCATATTGATGTACCTAAATTTATGTATATGGGTACTTTATGATGCACTGAGGTGACATGCTATTGAAAGATAAAGCTATCCTTGCAATCTAACAGTTGAAATACCAACCATTCTCTCAACATGTCTAGATTACACTTGATTTGATGAAAAAGAAAAATTTCAAAAACTTTTTGTATGATATTGCTTTGAAAAATATGATTTTTTCAGTATAAGCATATTAAATATTTATATTTATTCATCTACCATAATTACTATCTAGTGGCAAAACAAAACAAATTCACCATTTACAATCTTTAATAATGAGTTATATATCTATTAATTTTTTTTACTTTATTTATATTCAGTAACAAAGTAATTATAATAAGTCAAGTGATGTTAGCCGAGAGGTCATCACAGCCACCTTGCAAGCAAGTAGTTGTTTGCAGACCATTGTGTATTCGCATCCCGGCTGATGCTATGACATATGGGGGAAAAAAGTAATTATAATAACATACAAGGCTAAAACCTTTGACAGAAGCACCTTAAAAATGCTTATGTGACAGCCAATCAGATGTAATAATGACTGCACGTGGAACTCAATTCAAGAACACAAACCAGAATACAAAAAAAAAGATGGGACACATAAGCATTTTTAAGGTACTTCTGTCCAAGGTTTTAGGCTTGTATGTTATTATTAGATATCTGCTAGTCCTTAATAAATTTATATATTTACCTTTGGTTATCTAAGTAATTGTGAAATCATCCAAATCTTGTAACCAACATTTATTTTGACAGTGAAATTTATTTGTATGTATATATAAATATATTTTTTTATATTTTGTGTGCTTGTGATTACTTATTATTTTAGCACATATTTTGAGGAAGATAATTAACTCAATAGCAGTTGGAATTGTTTAAAGTACTGGGAATGACAAAATAAATTGCAAATCACCTGCCATATTAATTAGCTTTTAATTATTTTATTTGATCTATAATTTAAAATCAGTTAGATTAAAATAGAAAAGAGACTGGGTAATGATTATTTTCATTTGTCTTATTTTTAATATTTTATAAAAAGTTTTCATATGAATGAAAGATGTTTGATTTATTTTGTTTATTTATACAACTATGACATTTTAAAAAAAAATTTGATAGCTCCATGATAGACTGTGTTTATTCTTAACTACATGTTAGTGTTTTAAAAAAATTATATCATGCCCAATATCCTAAATAGTAGAAATGAGTTTGGATGATTACACCAATCATCATCATCACTCTAAATTTTCATATATTGGATACTAGTGCTAAAATTTTGTCCATATGCAAAACCATATTATTAGAAATATAATCAGAGAAGTCAGTTGAAAAGACATGGTGGTATTAGTAACAATTTTGAATTAGCACAGTTTCCACTTACATAAAAAAATTGTATGAAACTATATATATATATATATATATATATATATATATATATATATCTATATATATATATATCATTTTATTTATACAATTATACACCATTTCCTCCTTTTATAATCTGACCTTCTAAATTGTTGATTAGGATTAAATAATAGCTAAACCACTTCACAAATGATCTGAATCTATTAACAAATTTGATATAAAAAAGTTAACAATGAGAATCAGACTTATATAATATGATACCAACTGTGTATCCCCAAATCTTATCCTTCAATCAAAAATCCAGCAATAATCAAATTTATACATGCATATATTATGATCCAGTCAAAATGTAAGTGTAATGCTAATATTAAAAACAAACAAATACATACATGAACAAATCTAAAATATATGCTTACATTTTACACAATATGATGCATTGTGACTTTTTTTTTTTGGAGTCAGAAATCTCTCAGACACTATACCCAGAAAAATCTGTTATCCACTTTAACTTCGCTTTCCATTTCCCATCCTATGTTTTTCCCATATTCTTCTCTATCCTGCTCCATTCTATTTCCACAACATAATCTTTGTCTACTCCATGGCTTTTACATCTAAATTCCCCTTATCTTTTCCCAAACCCACCATAAAAACCAAGAACCCACTTGCTGTATAATCACTTTGTTTATATTTATTCTTCCACTACTTCATTATTTATACACTTTCTGCTTGTAAGCATTTACATTCAATTAACAGATGCTTAATATTTTCTATGCATTCCTTATACAACTTGCAGACTAAATCACCCACATTTTTCCATTTATGTGTATATTCCCTTGTTGCTAAAGATCCTGTTTGAGCCTTAAACAGCAAACTACTTTCCTTGCTATTATCATAAATTAATTCACACCCAATATTCTGTTTACTTCTATATATATTTAAACTCTTTTTACACTCCAAACTAGTTCTCCATCTCTCCAACTCCCTATTCTTTATTTATGCATCTATTTTTCTATTCAATTTCTTGTCACTATAATACTCAACAATTCTCTTGACAGAATCATCACACCTTTTGTATAAGTATACTGGCATCAATTCTTTATCCAAATCTTTTTTGTACCATACTACTTTTCTCATCCATCTTGTTGCCTGCTCTTTATTTATAACCCAATTAAATATTATTTTGGCTATTCTCTTATTATTCATAAACTGCAATCTACTAAACATTTTTATTTTGCTTTTTGCATCTTTTACATAAAAACTTGGACCATCCCATTTCTTTTTGAATTGTCTCCTTTGCCATCCACACATCTGCAGCTAATGCATGTGTTTCTATTTTCGTACTTTTTTTAAGTAATCTAACACTCCTTTACTAACACATAATGCATCACTACTATAAGTTAACCCTTCTACTGCCACTCCCATAAAATTCTAGCTATATCACATTTTTATATAAAAACACTGTTAATTTCTTTATCAGTCCCTTTCTTTTCTTTACTTCATTTATCAATTTTTTCTCCCATTCATTCAAGAAATTTCTCTGATTACTTAAGATGATTCCCAAATAGTTATATTTATTCACCACACTTAATTTTAAATCTCCCAATATAAATTCTTTGTCTTCTTTTTTCTCAGTATTAATCATCATTACTTTTGATTTTTCTTCACTAAATTTAATTTCCATCTTTTTACCTAACCTTGCACATATTCTCAGTCTAACTTCCATATCTTCCCTTCTTTCTCTGCACAAGAAGACATCATTTGCAAATAAAAGACCCAATAATGTATATACTCTCTTGCCATCTATTAATGGGTTTTCCAATCTCTTCCCAATCTTTCTGTTGTTCTCTCCATTTCTCCCAAATACACAAAATCAAAATAGATGACATAGGGCATTCTTGTGTTAGTTCCACTCCATATTTAACTGTAACTGATTCTATATTCCCTAAGTTATATGTATAGTAATTATTTTTATATAATCTTTTAATAATATCCACTAGCACTCCATCCATTCCAAAATTTATTAAACCTACCCATGATCTATTTCAATTTACTCTAACTTATGCGTTCTCTATATCTATAAAAACCATATATAACTTTCTATCTGTATTTCTACTCATATCTATAAGCTCTGTAACTATAAATAAACTATCTCCTATATGCCTATTTGATTGAAAATCTTCTTGCATTTTGTCCACTATATTATTTTCTTCCATCCATATTGCGACCCTTCCAGCTACCATATATGTGAAAACATTATATAAAGCTTGTGTTACCACTATTGATCTATAATTGCTTAACTTTCTATGATCCTTACCCTTTCCTTTAAATAGTAGCCTTACTCTTATATTACTCCAACTATTCAGAAAATCTTTTGTGCCATCTTATTAAAACATTATAATAGGTTTACTTTTGCCCTATGCCTTAAATTCATTATCATATCTGCTGACCAACATTGAAATCTCTTGTCTTTCCACTTTTCAATTTCTTCCCTGCCTCATTCAGTTCATTTTCTGTAAACCTAATATTTTTATTACTATATGCTTTTATGTTTGTTATCACTCTGTTCTTCACATCTAACATCTTTTCTATATCCATTACATACTTATTTAAGATTGTCTCTAATTCTTCTTTAGAGCTATACTCTATTCCATCATTATCTTGTAATAGTATTTCTCTCTTTCCTATATTTCTTCTTTTAATGTATTTCCAAAAATTTTTATTCCCATCTCTTCCACTTTTATTAATATCCTTCAACAATTTACTATTCAATTTCATCTCTTTCAATAATTATCTATTTTAGCCAATTATTTTAAAAAATACTTTACCATTTAACATTAATATCTTTTTCAATTTCTTTGTTCTTAAGAGCCCACTTATATTCCCTGCATGCTGTCTTCCTCTCTTTTACACTTTTACTAACTCTCACTTTCCTATTACTTTTATTCTTCTGAATATTTTCACCTAAAACCCTATTTGCCACTTTTTTTACTTCATCACATCAGTCCTTATATTCATTTCCAATGAATTCTTTCATGGTTTCTTCAACTTTTATTTTATATTCTTCTAACTGATTCTTATCATTCATTCTCCAACCACATATTTCACTATCCTTTCCACTTTTCTTACTATTTTCCATCACATTACTAACCATTTCTATTATAAAGAAATTATGATCACTATTACATACTCTCTCTTCATTATCAAACACTTTAATTTTCATACTTTATTCATTCCCTCTTTCTCTATTAATACATAATCTAGTGTGTGAAATATATTATTTCTAGACCATATGTATTGTCCCTCATGAATCTTTGATAAATTTCCAAACTCAAATCACTCTGATACACATTTTCAAAAGCTGTCCATTCTTGTTATCTATAGCATCAATTTCTTCAATATGCCCATTCACACTTTATAACCATTATTCTCTTTTTTTTTTTTATTGAAACTCTGTATATCCTTAATTAAGCATTCATATATGCTGCTGTTTCAGTACATTGTAGTTTGACTATCTCCAATGGCTATATGCACTATAGACATCACCCATTCTTGTCTTCCTAATCTTATCTTAAACCACAAATGTTCTTAACATTTGACAGGATTTAAATATTTTTTTGACTTAACTTCTATAACCCCTTTTTTTCTTTTCACTGTCTTACCAAGTCTTCCAATATAGGTTCTTCTTCTCTTAGATGTATTTCCAATACTGCTAGTATCCCAAGCTTTTTATTTTTAATTGCTTTGTTTAATTTCAGCTACTTTTCTGGTCTCCTACCATTTTGTATATTCAAATATCCCATTTTAACAATTTCTTTTTTCCTAACTATTCTTTTATAAATTCTTTTGACATTCACTTCTCCATGACATTTATAAATAACTTGCTTACCATTAATTTTTCAGATCCATTCCCTCACCACATCTACATTTATATCTAAATCAATAACCATTTGTTTATTTCTTACATGCCATCCATTCTTCTTTTTTCTGATAGCTCTGCAATTTAAAATCTCTTTATAAATTTCCCAAACTATATTCTTTATAAATCCAACTAATACTTCACTTCCTTGTTTTGCTAAGTGCAATCTAACTTTACTATATAACTCTCTCTTACTAACAAAAATATCCCACACATCCACAAACATGACACCATTTTTCTACACAATTTTTTTAATTTCTCATTTATAGAACATACCCTATCTAATTTATACCTATTGTCAAATCTTGGTAATAATCCAACTATTCCTATTGTTTTTCTTTAATCTTACTTAAATTTCTAATTAATTCTATGTACTCATCCATTATCTCTCTTTGATGGCTCTGACAAATTATTTGTTCCTATCATAACATATACGTCTGTACTCCCTTATTTTTTTACCTTATCTGTAACATCAGGCAGACATATTCTTACATACCTGTTTCTATTTTTTTTTCAATTATAACTCAACATCCTCAAATTAGTTTACTTTCTCTGCTATTCTCTTTCACCTTCAGGACTTCCTTATCTACTTCTTCCTTATTATTTTTATTCAATAATTCCTTTATCCGCTCACACTTCATCTCTAATGAATTTACCTCTTCTTCTATGTTACTTATTCTTTGGCTAACCACCTGCACTGCACTATCTATTTTTTCATCCATATGTCTTGTCAATCCACTAAAAACATACTCTATTCTATCTTTCTCAACTACATTTTACTCCATTTCTTCTAAATTTATCTTTAAGCTATCTACACTTAGAAACTAATCTTCATCTCTTTTATCACATTTACATACTGTCTATATAATCATAAGCCTGTTACATCAATACTAGTCTTATTTAAGCATTTCAACTGATAAACCTCATCGTATATGGTATACTTTACCACAACATGTCCAATTTCTTTCCAACCATTATATAAGCATTGTGGGATAATTGCAATCCATAATCCTTATTTTTCAAGTCCCCTAGTCTATATTTAACTTTATGCTTCCTCTCCCTACTCTTCAAACTCCTTTACACAATAGGAGAAAAGCTTTACTTTCTTCCAATGACAATCGATAAACACATGTTTCCCAATTATAGGCCTCAAAACATTATTTTGTTTCTCAAATAAATCACTTCCTTTCTTAAATTAAAAACATTCATTAGTAGCAAAATTACTAAAAACCAACTAATCTTATGTACAACTATATTTATTTTTATATTTAAAATGGCATAATGAAACATATTCCAAACATCATCAATATTGTTCATGATCTTTTCAAATCAAATTAAATATATCTCTCTTGACCCCAATTTTCTCTCCACATTCACCCAGTAAGCACACAATTTTTGTAGCAATAAAATTATTTGATGATAATCGCAAATATATATATATAAACTTTAACTTATCTTGCAAAACAAACAGCCATGTCAGCACAGTAATGAACTCATATGCCATGGAAATTTTTGCTAATGTCTCTATCTTAAAATAAATGCAATGTTTTATTTACATCTATAAAAATTTGCTAATTAATGAATTGTTGACTGAGATATGTGATTTTACATTTTGTAATACTGATGAAGAGATCAAAATCCCTGAAACTATATTCCTGCATAATTATAAAAATCTAGAAAATTGAACAGTATATTATAAATTGTGTATAATGTTAAATTCCTATATGGGATAGCCAAAATAATAAATTCTTAACATAAAAATTAATGTCCTAAATTTAGTCAAATGTAAATAACATGGAAATTATATGAAATTTATATATGTGTAAATGAATATATATATTGTACCACTAATGAATGTGTGATTTGAGAACATACATACTCTGTGTTACATGAGAAATCATTTATTATTAAATGATCAAATTAAATTTAAAAAAAAAAATAAGTCTTTATAAAAGTGAAATATAAAATGTTTTAAATGCAAACTTGCAAAAGTAAAGAGTTGTGTCGTCTTGCCGTTTAACAAAATAAAAAAGTTTAATAATAAAGAGCAAGTAGGAGGGGGGAATTAACTCTAAGTAAAAAGTTAAAAGTTAGCTCTCTCTTTTTATAAATTCAAATAAAATAAAAAAATAAATATGTAAAAAGAAAGCTTTTAAACTTAACTCCACTTAATGTTTGCCTGGCTGATAAATAAAAAAAAAAAGAAATAATAAATCCCATTGCATTAATTAAAGAGACAGAGGAAATGATTTAGGACTGTTTCTTATCAAGATGTTAGGTTAATCTAAGCAAGAATTTGGATTAAAACATAACAGAAAATTAATTAAAGATATATTAATTTATTAAATCAGATCGAAAAATGATAACTAGAAAACAATAAGGGAAAAGCAAATAAAAAGACCAAGGGATTCATTCCATTATTATCATATTATTATATTATATTACTATTTTCATTATTATTCAGCATTACTATATTATAAAAGTTTTGAAGAAGAGAAAAATGGTGAGGGCCATTAACATCTCCAGCATGTAGGCATATACACTTATGATCACTGAAAAGCAGCCTAGCATCAATTGGCTTTCCAATGTGGGTGCCAAAGTACCACAAATTACCATAATAATTATAAACATAATTAAAGTTAAAAGTAAAAAAAGGTTGAAATTAAAGTTGTAAATTAATGTTAAATTGCATTGTTATAAGTGTTAAATCGATGAACAGTGTAGGAAGAAAATGGATCAAAGCAAACAAATTATGAGCAAATGTAAATAAAATGAGAGTCTAGAGAGATGAATATTTTATGCAGATTAAGGGGTATTAATGATAAAGAGGAGATTAGAGATGACTAAGGGATTGGAGGTGGTCATATATTTCATTCAAGCAAAATATATAGAATAGAATAAGTAAAACAAAAATTTGTGTATAATAGCCAAAGCAAAAATGATGGTGCAAACTAGTACAGAAGTAATAATGGAAATGCTGAGAAAAGAAATAAAATGGTGGGGGTTGGAATTACTAAATAGCATAAGAAAAGATATGGATAAGATATTAAAGAGAGTAGATAGAATGGAAAGTGAAAAGGAAAGTTTTAAATAAAGATGGGTTGTTAGGTAGCATAAATATTGCAAATAAAAAGGAGTTAGAAAATAAATATAACCATGAACAAAAATGTAAGACTGACTCAGAAATTAAGGCAAAACAAGAAATCATTTTTGACTTAAATGATAAACTTGGATGTGAAAATAAATCTGTGTTAGAAATAAAACATAGCAAAAAGAGTAGAAAGAATAGAAATAGTAGAATTAAAAGATGAGAAAGAGAAGGATAAATCACAAAGTAAAAATGTAAATAGCCATAGTAGAGAAGAGAAAGGTATAAAAATGTATGCATATTTAAATAATAGACCTGTTATTGTAAAGAAATTTATACAATATAAAATATAAATTTATGTGCTGGAAGGAAAGCAGTCAAGAGAATGGCAGAGTTTATTAAAGCATTCAGCAGCATAAGGCTTGATTATGGGTCTAAAGAGAAAAAATTTGAACTCTGTGAAAGTGAAAAAAATATAGATATTATAGATTATAGTGGGGATCAAAATGATTGAAGTAAAAATAAGAAATGGAGATCATCACAAAGCTTTAAAAGAAGGGGGATTCTAAATGGAATATTTGTAAACTGGAAACTAACTGCCTGGAGGACCAAGCCAGCATGGAAGTGGGTTAAGATTTTTTGGTCTGAGTGAAGATGGTAGAAATAAAAAGGAACGGCCTGACAAATATTAAGCTAGTTAGATTTAAAAATTAATGGGACAGACTTTTAGGGAATAAAATATAAATAAATTTTGTCCTGTATTATATAAAAATGGATATAACATTACTAAATAAAATGTTTTCTTTTGTGTTGGAAGGTAATGAAATAAATAAAGTTGAATAAATAAAATAAAATATCTTTGGGAGAATTAATAATAGGAGAAAAGTAAGAAATTGAATTTTCTTGTAGAATCCATAAATAATTTAAATAGAATAATATTTTGGGAGTTATGAATAAATAAAATGAAGTGTTTTTTAAATAAAGTAAAGAATTCTTTCCTAGAATCAATATACATCATTAAAAGCAAGTTAAAAGAACTAAAATAATGTTTTTGAGTAATGGTTTTGAGAGCTAACATATGATAATAGAAACAAATAAGATACAATAAATATTTTATGAGAATTAATAATGGGAAAAAAAAGTAAAAGGTTTTTTTTTTCCTTTAAGAAATAGTATATGGTAATAATATAAAACTTAAATAAATAAAATAAACAGAATCTTGTGTAAAGAATAAGTAAAACTCTAGAATAAATAAATAAATAAAAATAATCTTTTGTATAAGCAGTCAATGTCAGAAAGATTGGAGTGAAAGGGAATTATAAAGGGGATGGAGTAAAAAAGTAAAAGTGAAGAAGGTATAATAAGTGTAGGCCACATGCTGTGTGAGAATAGTAACCATAATGGACTAAACATGGGATAATTCTCAGAGTGAGGATTCAGTAGAGAAATTTCTGGGAGTCCCAATTCCTTATCTGAAATATGAACACTGGAAACCACCAGCATAAGCTGCAAGTCACTTCTTTGGGGGGAAATTGCCACATATCATAATAAATATTATCAATAACATAAGCCAAGTAGGTCGGTCGAGGAATCCTGCCATTTGCAGCAACCCCATTTTCATTTTCTAGAGTGCAGACCCATTGGGAAAAAATCATAAGCTCATTCAAACAGCTGGTAGAGAAAACCCAACATAGAAAGTAAAGTTTATTTTTACACTTAATTTGGTATAAGCCAGACAAATTCTGCATTCACTGTATTCAAACCCCTGTACACATCAGAAAGATGTATGTTACTCATCATGATTATCAAACAGAACATAATTGTTAAAACCAACATTGAGTACAGCCTAGAAGGAATAGTAGTTTAAAGAAGGTTACCCTCTGTGCTTTATCTATTTTAGAAATTCTAAACTCATTTGATAGAAAAATAGTATGTAAATAAATAAAAATTAGAAACCGTTTCACGTAACATAAAAAAAAAGTGGTAATTAAAAAGGCGAAAAAATTGAAGGGAAGTATAAATAAGTTATTAAATAAATGGGTCAAACTGACACATTTTAACTCTCAAATTGGGGGGGGGGGGTACCACTAACGAATGTGTGATTTGAGAACACTTATACTCTGCATTACATGAGGAATCATTTATTATTAAATGATCAAATTAAATTTAAAAAGAAATAATTAAGTTTTAATAAAAGTGAAATATAAAATGTTTTAAACACAAACTTACAAAAGTAAAGTGTTGTGTCATCTTGTCGTTTTAACAAAATAAAAGAAAGTTTACATCTTGCTTCATGACATTTACAAATTTAACAATATCTTAGAAAATACCTTTCATGCTAAAGTTACACTTTGGCAAGCATATCAACTAATCAACCCTCAGGTTATCATTATTAGACCAAAACTTGGCTTATCCAATCACAAACTTGTAGTCCTTTTTAAATTTTGGGCATTGGAGCCAAAGTTTTTGGACTACCTAGTTAAAGACAATTTTCATGCTATGTCTACAAACTGGTTCCTGAGCTATAGGAGACAAATCAGTGAGATTGATCCATTATGCTCTAACTGCTGCAGACAAGATGAAACGTTTGACCACATCATCTACTCCTGCATTGGACTTGGGACTATTAAAATGTTTATTTATCAGAACTCTAAAGTGGACTTCTACAAGATTATCTCAATTAAGGACTGCCTGCATTCTGGTGACATCCCAACCATCAGACTGTCGATTTTCTTGACATTCTCTGTATGGTTGGCAGATGTAAAAAACAATTTACTCGGCCTTTTCCAGATATTGATTCTTATTTTTTACAAACTCTTAAAAAACTTAAAGACAGAATCTTATCTACAAAATTTTTATATGAGGAAACTTGGAAACTTTTTCAGCTTTCTAGATAAAGTCCTTGATGATCAAAATATCATGTATTAATTTATTAAGTTTTGTCCTTTTTACCATGATGTTATCAGGTAATTATTAATTATGCCTATAGTACACCATTTGTAAACATATATTATTTGTTTTAATAAAGTTATTTTAGAAATAAAGAGCAAGTAAGAGGGGGGGGGGGATTAACTCTAAGTAAAAAAGTTGAAAATTATCTCTTTTTATAAATTTAAACAAAAAAAGAAATACATAAAAAGAAAGCTTTTAAACTTAAATTCACTTAAAGATTGCCTGGATGATAAAAAAAAAAAAAAAGAAATAATAACTCCCATTGCATTAATTAAAAAGACAAAGAAAAGGATTCAGAACTGTATCGTATCAAAACATTAGATTAATCTAAGCAAGAATTTAGATAAAACATAACCGAAAATTAATTAAGAAAATATCAATTAATTAAATCAGATCAGAGAATGATATCTAGAAAACAATAAGGGAGAAGCATATAAAAGGACTGAAAGATTCATTCCATTATTATCATCATATTAGTATATTACTATTTTCATTATAATTCAGCATTTACTGTATTATAAAACTTTTGAAGAAGAGAAGATGGTGAAAAGCCAGCAGCGTTAGTAATATGCAGGGCCAGATAGCAACCAAAATTTGTAATTAGCCTTCAATCTCAGTCCCTCATAACATCAGATACTCTCCATCTAGAGATCATGTTTGCCTTATAATCTGGAAACTGTGGAAAATCTCTCTCCTTCATTGAAATGTGGAAATCAACAAGAAGCCAAACCATTGATGCAAAAGGAAAGGCCAACCAGTTGCCAATCAACAAAGCAAGAGAAATGAATTGCATTCATGAAAAGTACAATGTGTTATCTACAAAAATCCTAGGTAAATATATTCTTTATTATCCCAATCTAAAGATTTGAACATTTATTTGAATGAAAACTCTAATGAACTTTGATAATACAGCAATAGTAATCTTTAATGTCATTTCTCTGTAACGGTGCCATGTTGTTAGTAACTCATTATGATGTGTTTTAATTATGAGTGTATAAAAAATGTTAATATTGCTTCAAAAGATAATATGTTGTATTTTAAGGGTGTGTGTGCTTATATAAAATCTTGTTATAATATGTTTAACTATGAATATGTGTATAAATTATTTATTTGCTTAATTATTGCCTGATCAGTTCTCTCTCTTGTAATTGGTTCACAAATAGATTAAGTTACAGTTAATTATAAATGTATTAAAGTTGTTGTTTTTTTACAATTTAGAAAACAAGCTAGCTTGGAATATAGCAAATGCTAGATCGTATACCTGTCATCTGGACATGCTGAATATATAACTTATAATTAGCTGGTGCCTGAGGTCTTACCTTGAAATAAATAAAAATGCTTTGGATGTCAGCAGTTTGAATTTAGCAGCCAATGAGTTCTATAACCTGGAAATGTGGCCACAGGTTATAATTTGTCTTATCTCACTCTGGTTATATGTACCATTGGGGCTTTATCTACCTGTGGTATTTTATACTCCTCTGTTTAAAGGCCAGTCTGCTGCAATAGTAAAAATGCAGTCGGAGTTAGATCGAGATTTTAAATTAGATAATCATAGCGATTTTCTCCACCCAATTCAATATATATATATATATATATATATATATATATATATATATATATATATATATATACACACACAATATTTATGATTTTATATATATATGTAAATTGGACTAAAACTGAACTTGGTAGAAGAGTCTCAATGTTTCATAGATTATATAGTTATGGAACCCATCCCTACTTTTCATGGAAATAGAAGAGGCCAAAAAAAGTTGGTCTAAAAGTAGTATATTTTACTCACACAGTCTGGATATATTGTCATGCCTGGTGGATTACTCATTAATATAATAGAATTAACCATATTATCAATAATAGTGATAAAACTGGAGGCAGTAGAGTATAAAAGCAAATATTATAAATCCATTTTTTTAACTTGGGTAGCTAGAATCTATGAACATTATTTGGAAATGCTTCAAGACCAGAATGGAGAATAACATCTATTGCTAAGAAGCTATGAAGATTTAATGGTGATGTAACAGCTTAGTGAAGATTGGCTTCCAGAGAAAGAAAGTTTAATAAAACAGATAGATGGCTGCAAGTTGTTTTTTTTCTTTTCACACAACAGATCATTCAGTAAAAGGAGATTGTATTAAGTTAGATTTGAATAAAATTTAATTTAGTAAGTTATATTCCAGGAATTTCTCATTACATCAATGAAAGATTAATTCTGTTAAACTGCCCATTTTACTAGTATATATACCATAATTTTATGTTTATATAATTCAGAAAAATAAAGTTTTTATTTTTAGCTGGTTAACATTATTACATCAATACTATTAAAAGAGTGACTTTTCTATTTTATTGAAGGTTTGTGATGATAGTATATTAGATGTGATAATATGTTTGACATTTCCATCATCAATCAGTTGCAAGTAGTAGTATTTTCCACTCTTCTTCAGGTGTTGTTGGCCTGATCATGACAATATTAACAACCTTCATATATAAATATATGAAATTTCTACTATATGTTGCTTTTGACAGAATAACTCAGTTGGATAGAGATTGAAATTTGATAGCTAATGTTGTCATTGATTAGGCTAGCAACAACATGAAGAAATATGAAGAATAATACTACTCAAAAACATTGTGCAATTACTAACCTGTGTTGTCTATTTATGTGCTATTGCTAACAACTTGTTTGTATTTTGAAAGATTAAACAAAGTTTATAATTTTCTATACATTCAACATTTAATGATAGATGATGGAAATAGTCCAACATATTATCACATTGACTTTTCTTTTTAGAGTCTTTAATGCACCTATAGATACAAGCAGTAGACTTTGGCCAAAAGTTATTGGAAGTAATAGAATTATGCTGTAAATTCAATTGTTCTGCTTTTATTGAACTTTTATATAACACTTGGACTGATTGTTACAAATCCTTTGTTCAGGTATAAAAATTACTATAAAGAAATGTGGATGAATCTACCCTCAAAACATTAGTATTTAATAGACTACATTATTCTTACAATCCAGAATACAAAAGTTTATATTATAAGCTTTTTGGATAGTTGCATTAAAAATATAATCTAATTACAAGCATATTTATATGAAACTAATGTTCAATATTTAGAAGTATCTACTATTCATGACAAATTTTATTCTAAAATCTCAAATTTGGATTTTCGCACAAAGTATATATTAAAGATGCAAGCAAATCTATTTTTGGGTTCATTTTTTGTTAATAAACCATATTATTAATGATTAAAAGGAAACATAAAGCATTGTTTTGTCTGGGAGAATAAATTATATATGCAGATTCTTATTCAACATAGAGATTTAAAAGCAGACAAACAGTGATGAATGGTGATAAAAAAGTTTTTAATGATTGGGGATTTAAAACCACAAATAAGATACACATATATATTTACTATGCTTATTTTAGATCTTTTTTTTTTTTTTGCTGAATTGAAGTGAAATGGCATTCTCTCACATGATGACAATGATATTTCAAACAAGTGGGACGAGTAGTTTGATTATATTTTGAATAATGACACAAGAATTAAATTGATAAAATTTGTCAAAGACATCCAGGTTAATAAAATTAAAACAGATGTTTGTTGTCTTAAAAATGGAAATGCTACAGGTCCTGATGAAATATCTGGAGAAGTTTTAAAATATGGTGAAGACATATTAACTTTAAAAATATTGGATTTTTTTAGGAACATATGAAGTTATGCTGTCCAATCTTAAAAAAATTTCTATTCCATTTTTTAAAAATAAAGGGAATAGATAAGATTGCTTCAATAATCATGAAATATCATTGTTACTCATTAAAACAAAAGTACTTTTAAGAATTTTGTTTAATAAACTGCTTCCAGTCATAGATAAAGTATTATTAGAGACTTAAATGTGGTTTTAGAGAATCAAAAACATTATGGCAATACTTTTTGCAGACAGCCAAATGTAGGAAAATGCTTAAAACAAACAAATGATTTATGTTTCTTTATTAATATGATCAATGCATTTGACTCAATCAATTAGGTCTGTGGCAATGTTAGCTGCCCATCAAAGTATATTCATGTTATATACATTGATGGAATGGAAAAAAATATATTATCAATACAGTAAATATCAGACATATTTATAATGTAAACTGCTATTTAACAAGGATATGTTCTAACTCAAACGTTGTATAATGGGAATCTTTGAAACTGCTTATAGGTAGCTTAATGAATCAGGGTTCAAGATGCAAGTCACATTTGATGGTAACAAATTTCAATTTGAATTGATTAAAAACAAAAATTAGATTTCATCTTCTTGGTTACTGGATTTATAGTATTCTGATGAGTGAATTATTTTTTAATCTACAGATGCAGCTAAGATTTAGAATGCAATATATAAAAATTTTCTTTTAGGAATTAATGTTCAAAAAACTCACATTCATTATTAACCATTGATGGAAGAAAATTATCCAGAAACTTTTACTTTAAATAATTATCAACTTGAGAATATAAGACAAGCTACATATTTTGATAGATATTGAGATGCTGTATAAACTCAGTAAGGTGCTGCTCTTTTGAATAAATTCAAAATATATAACACTTTTATCACAGTGAAATTACTTTCTAACTAAATTATCTATATAGAAAACTACTATTTTATCCAATTTGGCATAATAAAATCAGATTTACATCCCTTATCAAAATTATATAAAGACATTTTAAAAATTTTATTAAAGAATGTTCTGTGAATTTATAAAAATATAATGGGAAGATTATAATAAATAGGCAATATGTTTTCAATTTGTTGACTTTGATACTATAGAAAGTATTATTGTAAAATTATATCTTCATTGAATTGGTCATGTAAGACTTTCCAAAAAACATTTTATAATTAACTTAAGCATATTGTTTGTGGTGACCATAGCAGACTTCATTTATAATAAAGGTAACTTCAAAGACACTATTTAAAAAATGCAATATTTGTTTTCATTGTGAGAATGTAATGAAAGAAAAAATATTGGAGAGCTACAATTAAGTACAGCAGTGAAATATTTCAGAAGAGAACTTTGCTGCAAAATAAATCAAATGATATTATCACAAATATTAAATAAATAAAATAGTGGACCTAGGTATTAATTTTATTAGTCATTTATTAGACTAGAAATTATCCATTTAATGAATAATATTTCTGTAATTTAATTTTAGTACACCATTTTCATGCAAGTTTAGGACTTATTTCCATCCACTTTTAACCTCTTCAGGAAGGGTGTCATGGTAAATATATGATCAAAGACATTTGAAATTGATGTATGATTTTCAAAATGCACATTTAATGCTGAACCAGCACTTATCAGTTGGCCCAGATCACATTCTCTTACACATATTTTTATCATTGTTCAGTATATAGAGAGAATTAGTACAGTTTAATTGATAAGTATCAAACTTTCTGCTCTCGTAACTTTGACACAAACCACATGATAAAAATATATTATTATTTTTTATTAGTAATTTATTAGATTAGAAATTATCTATTTAATGAATAATATTTCTATAGTTTAACTTTTAGTGCACCACTCTCACACAAGGTCAAATTTATGAGGTCATTAAGTTTGACATATTAATTAAACTGTAATAATTATTTCTATATACATACTGAACAATGATAAAGAAATGTATAAGAGAATGTGATATTGGGCCAACTGATGAGTGCTGGTTTAGCATGAAATGTGTATCTTGGAGTTTATACATCTTTTTCATATCTTTAGTCATATTTTTATCATTATATCACTCCACAAGGTGTTAAAAGTGGATAGAAACCAGACCCTAGTTTGCATGAGAGTGATATACTGAAATTAAACTGCAGAAATATTATCCATTAATGGACCTGTGATGTATTTGTGATTTAAAGATTGATTTTTATAGTCATTGCAAATCTCATCTCTAGTTCATTGGTTTTGTTTTTATCTTCTTCTTTTTTAAATTGGAATAGTCATATTCATTTGCTGGTGATTGCTATTGCTGATGATGATTACTATATTTATGTGCATATATTTGGATATATATATATATATATATGTGTGTGTGTGTTTTATGATATATATGTTTATTTGATTTATATAAATGTATATATTTTTATACATATTTATAAATATCAATATTTATTTTATGTGTACATATACATTTTTTTTTGCACTTACAGATATTGATAACCTTCTCCACTTATAAATATAATGTTTATAAATGCCTATATATTAGTCCACGCATCTAAACTTTATGCATCTATTTGTATTTATAGATATACACACATACATTATATGATTTTTAAAATAATAAATAATTCTATTTATAGTTGCATTAATAAAAGAAATAGAAATTTATAATGAAAGGAGGAAGGATATAATTATTAATATTTTTATCATTATTATTAGTTTATAAATTTTGTTTAAAAGAGAAAAAGATCAAAGCAAAACTAAAAAAAAAAAAATATGTATATATATATAAAAGTAAAAAAAAAAAGAACTAATGCTAACCCATTTCATTTTTTTTTTACTAATAAATTATTAGTTATTAATTAAGATTATTTATCCTTATTAAAAGAGGGTCACATGAATCCTTCAATTTAATAATATTAATTGTATGTTATCTGATTTTTTAATTAATTTTTTTAATTAATTTTTTTAAGTGCTGGCTCTGGCTAAGCATTTATCACAAAGTTTGTAGAGGAATTGGCAATCCTCATTGTTTATAACTTACAAGCTTAAGAGATAGGATCATGTGATCTAAGACTCTTATTTTGACTATTTGTATGATGCGGGTGTTTAATATTATACCCTAATGGTTCCTTCAAAACACAGATTAATATAAGTCATTGATTAAGCATTTCTGAGGTACATTGTAGCCAAAAGTAATTGGAACTATTATAATTTTAGATTTCTACTTTCTGATACCTGAGTAAAATTTACATCATTATTAGTCATATTAAATAAACTTGCAAGTAAAATGTAAGAATATTAGTCCATCATAGAATATGATGAAGAAAAATGTTATCTTCTCTGAAATTTAATTTAGTGATGCATGATTTGTATGAGTTAGATTATTTTATTGCAAATTGACCTTGAAAATAAAGGTATTAATAAAGACCCTAACCATTCTGTTACATTTCCAGTAAGCAATTTCATATAAAGACATATCCAAATAAAGCTCTTGATCTATATTAATAAAATTATTAGATATGTTAAAAGCACTTTATTTAGTATAAATTTTGTTTTATATGCTGTTATGTTTAGTTATTACATATTTGAATTTTAAACTATATGCTGTTATGTTTAGTTATTACATATTTGAATTTTAAACTATATTATTAAAATGGTTTTTGATGCTGCTGTTGTTATTGTTTTAAATAAAAAATTTACATATTTTGCATAACATTTTTAAATGATCATTAAAGGAATTTGTGTAAAGATACTGCTTTTAGGAATCGCATAAAACTAATTCAAATAAATTTTAAAACCATTAATATAAGTTGTAATTAAATTACTTTTTTACCGTTATAATATATATTATATCATGAAAATATAAAAAATTAGTCAGTATTTACAGGTTTATTTTTTTTAACCTATGCCATCATTTTTATATACAACTATTGATTAACATAATGGTTTCTATTAATATATAATTATGGGAATGAACTTTTCCCATGGGAAAAATTTATCAATCCTATATTTGGTGTTTTGTTATTCATTGAAAAGTGTATAAAAATAAATAGAAGTTATCCCTATCTTTCTAGTGATAAATTAATCACTGTATTGAATGAAGCTTTGGTAATGTCTAAAAATCGTTATTTGACATTTATTTCCATCAATGTTTGAAATAGTTGCCAAGAAAGATGATGAATCGAATCTGGGGTGGTCCTGGAATAACTCTATGTGAGATTATCAGATAAACATTTGTTTTGAGTAAAAGTTGGAATTCTTTTGGGTAGCTTATTCATTAGGCTAATCAAACATTTTGTTGCGTGCTTCGCTCTTTTGAGTTGCATTTGCTCGATGTCTTGAGACCCTTCTATTACATTGTTACAGGTCAACCTCCTTAACTTGAAGAGAACCGTTTAATAGCCTGGAGCCTTTTTGTCTTAATAGTAGAATATTTCAAATTCTTTGGGTTTTGGTATACAAAACTGTAACATATATTTATCATTTGTTTAATTACTTGTATAAATTGTAAATATTTATTTTATTAATAAAGTTTTTATTATAAATAAGAAAAAAATCGTTATTTGAAAATTTACTTTGATTGATATCATTTGTCAAATTCATGATTTTTTTTTATAAAAAAAAAAAAAAAATTAGAATAATTTATCTTTATGTTTGCAAATAGAAATCGGGGAAGGGGGATATAATTCTTTGATATATATATATACACATTAATAAAATAACACAGTAAAACAGTGATAATAAATATTATAAATAAATGCAAAAGAATTTTCAGTTATTTCCATAACCTTCTTCAACTGAAAATCATTTAAATTGAAATGGTTTTTAGTTTTAAAAGAATTTTATTTAGGGAGAATATTGGTTTTTTAATACATTAACTTTTTATAGTACATTGACTAAATAAGAGTCTATAATGTCACTACTGGGTTGGTAGTGGATGATTTATGGAAATGGTTTTTAAATGAAGAAAATTACGAAAATAACTGTAATTCTGTGTTTAATAATAATTATATGTAAGGTTTGTTACCAATGTTATATATTTTGCCTTTTTATTACCGGTATACATTAATTATTGTATAACATTTTTTATTTGACTTATATATATATACGTATGTGTTTATAAGCATTAAAAGCCTAAATATAAACTAGTCAATAAAGTAATCAAAATTACTCCAAATTCACAACTCAAATAAACTAGCCAAAGAAAATAAACTCTAAAACACAATCAGTTGTGTATATTTTAGAGTTTATTTTCTTTGGCTAGTTTAGTTGAATTGTGAATTTGGGACGATTTTGATATATATAAAGAAGAGAGAGAAAAACTTGTTTGAATTTATATTGTTTATAAAAAGAATTGTACTATCCAAATAAAATTAAATCAAGTATATTATCTCCAAAAAAAACTTGTAATCCAAACATTAATATCAAATTTCAGAATAGTATTCAATTATTATAAATAAAAAAAAATGTTTTTTCGTTTTTTTTTTCAAAAAAAAAAATAAATGTTTAACCATCAAGACAGGAAGATTGTATAATATTACTAATGAGCATTTCTAGTTAGATCTTTATTCTATTTTTAGTATTCTTTATTTTTTATATTAATTATTCCTCTACTTTTTATGAACTTTTATAAGACATGGAATTACATATATACATTACTATGAGTAATTACTATGCATAATTATATTATTTGATTGTTATAAATTTATATAAATATATCTACCGCAATTTTTACTAACGCATATATATATATAATATTTAAAACACCCCAAAACTATATTCTTTCAATCACACTCTCCCTTTAAATAAAAAAAGCTTGAATTTTGCAGCTTATTCAAAAAAAAAAAAAAAATACTCTTGAAAATATACGTCAATGGTATTATGTATATATATTATATTAAAATTCAGATTAATTTAAACAAAGATTGTGGACTTAAGTAAGCAAAAGTCTTAAATTGCATTGTTTTATATATATATAATATTTGAAACATCCCATAGCTATATTATTTTAGCCACACTCCTTCTGAATAAAGAAAACTTGAATTTTAGCTTTCTTTGTTTAAAAGGGAGAGTATGGCTGAAATAATATAGCTATGGAGTATGTCAAATATTTTATATAGATTTCAGCTATACTTTTTTTTCTCTTTAGAAATATGATATTTAAATTAATTAAGTATACTTATTACCTCTAATATATACAAGTTGGAAAATATTGCACCCATAATGGAGAGAAGACATGACATAATTATATTATAGTAATGTTCCTTCAAAATTAAATTAATTTATAAATGTTTGGCTGAAAGTTTGTGATGATGTAATTTGTCTTAATAGTTATATGGTGAGATATTTCCACCGTCTAGTTGCATTAATAAATATTTTTTTAGAAAATTTAAACTTTATTTATACTTAATGTGGAAATAAGATTTCAAATAGTATTCTTCTTTCTATTTCAGATATTATTTGCCTGACCAGTGACAATTAATATAAAAATTGAATCAGTGGCTACAGATTTCATATCTACAGAACTTAAAGGAATGCTCTTTATTGTCAAAAGCAACAATCTGTTTAAATTGTATATAATCATTTATGAGAATCCTCCTAATTTCTCAAATATTTTTAAACAAGATTAATGAGTGATTTCCAGATATTATTAATATTGCATTATGAGGTTATTGTCCATTATAAAGTAAGCATGTGTTTTTTTTTTTTTTGGTTGTTTTCTATTCCCTCGTGCCAGCTGTTTGATGGCATTGATGCTAATCAAAAACACATACATATTAACAATTCCGGGTCGGGCCTGTGATTCTATCTATATAAATATTGGCTTTTTTAGTTTTGTAATAGGAAATTAGAGGAACTAATAGTAAATAATATTACTATTTTAAAAAAATTTTTTTAGAAATTCACATTAAATTTAAAAATACCCGAATAATTGACGTTTTTTGGTCAGTAATTCTTAATCATAAAATGAGTTGTTTTTGTTTGTGTGTATCTATCAAAAGTTACGGTATTGTTTTAATCAAAAATAAGACGCAATTATACATTTTTCAATTTATACAAAATTGTTACATTCACGCTAAATTTACAAATGATACCTGACTAATTTGCTTTGGGGGGGGGGGGATTTTGGACAGTAATTAGTCAGAAAGTGTGTTCTTTTAGCTAGTATGTATATATATAAAAAAGTACTGTTCTAGAAATACTACATTTCAAAATGATACCCGACTATGTTGCATTTTTTTTTTTTTTTGGACAGTAATGAATCAGAAAGTGAATTGTTTTGGTTAGTGTGTATATATCAAAAGCCGTAATATTATTTAAATACTAAATTTAAAAATGATACCCGCGAATAACTTTTTTTTGGGTATTGACAGTAATTAATCAGAAAGTTGGTTTTATTTTCTTTGTGTGTATATATAGAAAAGTTGCGTCTTTTTTTGAATAGAAAATAAGATGCAATTCTACATGATTCAATTGACCCACAACATTTAAAAAATTCACACTAAATTTTAAAATAATGCCAAACTAATTTGCTTTTTTTGGGGACAGTAATTAATCAGAAAGTGGTTCTTTTTGTTAGTGTGTGTATCTAAAAAGGACCGTCATTGAAAGACACAATTGAAAAATGCTACCCGACTAATTTGCTTTCTTTTTTTTTTTTTGGACAGTAATGAATCAGAAGTGGGTTCTTTTTGTTAATGTATCTAGATAAAAAGGTACCATTATTGAAATACTAAATTTAAAAATGATAGCCGACTAATTTGCGTTTCTTTTGGACAGTAATTCATCCGAAAGTGGGTTCTTTTGGTAAATCTTGTGTATATATATAAAAAGTACCGTAATTCAAATACTACATTGAAAAATAAAACCCTGACTAATTTGCTTTTTTTTTTTGTTGGACAGTAATTAATCAGAAACTGGGTTGTTTCTGTTAATGTGTAGATATAAAAACTAATCTTATTTAAATAGTAAATGTAAAAAAAATAATACCCAACTAATTTTTTTTTTTTTTTGGACAAGCTAGGTTGTTTTTGTTTGTGCGTATATATATATATCAAAAATAATTTGTCTCAGACGAATTCTCACACAAACGTTACTTTTTGCATGATCCTCGAAATACTGCTGTTCCACACTCTTAAAAGCAATTTTTGAGAGTTACTCATTCGTAATGGAACCTTCAGGACATTATTAATAAAGTTACAATGTAACAGTAGGTTAGAGCAGTTGAAAAAAAAAATCTTTGTAATGAAATTTTAAATACTTACAACAGGCTAAAATCCACACACTCTCACACTAAAGTATAGAGAAAATAGACATTCTAGCATTACGATAAAGTTAATAACACAACCAGCTATGGCAGCCAATAAAGGCATTTGTCTGTGCTTTTAGCATAGCAAAAAGCCAGACCAGCTAGTGGGGACTCTTTCTGTGTTTTATCATCGAAAAAAGCCTCTTAGGTTGTCTGAGGCTCTGTGTTTTATCACAGAAAGAAGCCTCTTAGGTTGTCTGAGGCCACCACCGTGAACACTCTTTCTGTGTTTTAGGTTGGGAGTAGGCCACTGAAACGGTATATTTCTAGAAATTGAGCTAGAAATAGCGTCGTCATGCAGCTGACACCGAAATAGAAAACAATTATTTTTTTTAAATATTTTCCTTTTCATCAACATTTTTGTGTTTTCCCAATTAAATATATATTTATTAAGATGTGTATAATCTACTACTTTAGATACAATATAAGATGTGTACAATCTACTACTTTAGATACAATAGTCTTATTGTCACTAATTATTGTTTATGTTCTTTTGTTTGTCAGTAGAATAATTAGCTTTATTGATATGTGTCCTTCTACAATCACATGGTATTTTTTAGATGCATTCTTGTTTTTTTTTTTTTTTCCAGCATTTCCAGTTTGTTGCTGTTGTTGTTTTTTGAGATTAGGATTCTTTGTGGTGTGCTATGGCTTTGGAAAATTGTTCTAATATTACCTCATTGCATATTCTCTTTAGTTTGTTGGTAAAAAAAAAAAAAAAATTCTATCTTAAATAAACTTTCATGAAGATTGGTTATCCATAAAATTTGATTAACAAATTTTTAAATAGACAACAACAAAAAATCAATAAAAGAAAAATTAATAATAAATAATTTAATGAATTCTTACATATCTGGAATGGCAGACAAAGTAAGCAAAATCTTCAATCAATATAGCATTAAAACAATTAATCAAAGCCACATTGTAAAGAATCCTAAACTTGTTGCTGAGAAATAAAAATTACATCTAAGGAATACCATGTGATATATATTAATTAAACTAACCTCATGATAAAAAATAATTAAAAAACATAAAGCCATGATTCGAAAGAAAAAAACATATGTGACTAATGTCACAGATTTGGTGTTCACCAATAAATATATCTTTAGTTGGAAAATCACAAGACTTTTTGGAAGAGAGGAAAAGATAAATAAAAAATTCTTAAAAAGCTGCCCATATTTCAGTGTTAAATAATCCCTAAAATCATCCCAGTGAGATAATGTATAGTGTTTGGAAACAATTCATTAAGCTTTCTCTTAAAAGAAAAAATAGAGGAATCAGTAGAAACATCATAGATAATTATATAAAATATTTACATACTGGAGGGGGGTTACAAAATGACCTTGCCGTTTATAGCATCACCTTAAAATCAGTAACTACAGACCTAAATATTACTAATTTAATTCCCAAACTAGATATCACTGTTCAGACCAATATTGTTTGAAGAAGAGAGAAGAAGAAAATATCACAGAAAACATTGTGTTCTATACTAACTGATAGATTATTATTCATGATTGGCATGTATTTAGAAAAAGATGAATAAAATTTGAATTTTTCTATAAAAAAATTTAACAATTCAATTAGATAATCGGAATTATCGAATATATAATTACAAGTAATTTGTAAGTAAGATATAATTTATTGAATTTACTAATGTTTCACTAAAATATTATAAGAATAGATAGATAGATAGATAGATAGATAGATAGATAGATAGATAGATAGATAGATAGATAGATAGATAGATAGATAGATAGATAGATAGATAGATAGATAGATAGATAGATAGATAGATAGATAGATAGATAGATAGATAGATAGATAGATAGATAGATAGATAGATAGATAGATAGATAGATAGATAGATAGATAGATAGATAGATAGATAGATAGATAGATAGATAGATAGATGGATAGATAGATAGATAGATAGATAGATAGATAGATAGATAGATAGATAGATAGATAGATAGATAGATAGATAGATAGATAGATAGATAGATAGATAGATAGATAGATAGATAGATAGATAGATAGATAGATAGATAGATAGATAGATAGATAGATAGATAGATAGATGGATAGATAGATAGATAGATAGATAGATAGATAGATAGATAGATAGATAGATAGATAGATAGATAGATAGATAGATAGATAGATAGATAGATAGATAGATAGATAGATAGATAGATAGATAGATAGATAGATAGATAGATAGATAGATAGATAGATAGATAGATAGATAGATAGATAAATAGATAGATAGATAGAAATAAATATAATTCGATTTAAGTGACATTAAGAAACAATACATCATTAAAATGTGACAGAGGCAATGTAAAAAAGTTATTAAGCTTAAAAGCAAACTTTGTTTTTTTTTTAAGGATTGTAAAGTTCATCGTGTATTTCCAAATTGTTGTTTTTATATTCAAAAAATCTGGAAAGATTTTTAGAGGATGAGAATTTTTCCAAAACAACAGAACTGTTAGATCTATGAGATTCCATGTGGAAAACATATTTATATACTAAAATAAAAAATGGAAAACTGATCAGATGAAGACTTTTGAGAATAGGATGAATAAATATTTCACTTGATCTGAAAATAAAAGATTGAATTGTTTTGTTTTCATTGTATTAGAAGATTATCAAATTTATCAGAATATTATAATAGAAAGATTCATTACGAAAAAAGAGAATGTTCAATAGAGATGTGAGCTGATTCTATCACCACATAACTTATACATATATGTAAACAATTAAAATGTTTTTCTAGCATGAATTATCACACTTGATTGATTGTTTCGATATGAGCAGCTCCTTTAAATTAAAAACTTTTAAAATGTATACATGTATCAAAAATATAAACTTGTTAAAATTAATACAAAAAATAAACAAATTAATATGATAACTTTTTGACAATCAAGTAATTAATTGAACTTTTTTTTTACTTTTTTTTCCCAACATTTTTTTTATACTCTAATTACTACAAACATTTTTAGTTTGTATATAAATAACTTGATCTAATTATTTCACCTACACATTTTTCATCTTAATCTTACATTACATAACATAAATATATTCTTAGTTAAAAAGAAAATTTACATCTATTCTTGCACAAACAATATATATATATATATACACATATATCATACAATTATTTATTAATCTACTTTTTTATGCATACATTGTACTCTAGTGATCTCTAGATTCTCTTCAGTTATTTTTTTTAAGATTGATGTAAAGCCTTCAGATAGAAATATATTCAAAAGTGCACATTTTCATAGTCAGTTTTCAATCAACCATCTTTATTCAAGTAAAATATATTGCTAACAATGAGAATTTATATTGCTTATATATGTGTGTATACTTCTACAAAAAAAACAGCAAAAGAGCTATTATAGGTTAATGAGTGTTTAGCCTCAGGGAGTGAAAATTAGTAGTAATTGGTAGTTTCTTGGCAATATCAAAATCTAAAAATTATCTCTCTTTACATGGATATAATCTCATTTCTATTTTTTATTATAATAACAATTCATGGAAATATTTAATTCATATATATATATTGTAGACAACATGGTTTCACCCAAATTAATAATTTTAAACATTAAACTGATAATTGCCTAAACTCGATGCTATTAACTTATTGTCTACAGAAATCAAAAACTGAATCAAATTTCTGTATATTTTACTTCCCTGTATCAAATAATTGCAGATAATTAAAATTGAGGCATACATCCAATATATATCAAACAAAATATTACATTATTATTTAACACAATCTGTATTGAATAAAGTAATGCCATATATTTTCCTCACAACTTGAAATTATAAATATCAAACAGCAATGGAATTAATTCAAGTAGATTCTGCATTATATTTCAGATTGTGTGATATCATAGGTAATTGAATGTATATGCACATGTATATTTTTTTTAATGTTGTGCTTAAACAAATCAATGGATTATTATAGTAACTCATTATCAAGACAATGCTACAACTAAGAAGTAAATGAAATCTATATCTCTAAGATCTTTAAATATATTATAAATGAAGACAATATAAAAAAAATAGATTGAAATTAAATGGCATACATAAAATCTTCAAAAGTAGATTATTAAACAGTTATTTTTACATCTATTCAAACAAACTAATATATAATACTTTAAATATAATCAGTCATATATAACAATAATTAACTGGTTGATATGTGAACATTATGACACTGCAGTCCTTATGGTTAAACAAATCAATAGAATATACATTGTTAAGAAAACATCACAAGTAGAAAATAGAAGGAATTGAATTGTCCCTCTTGTCTAAAATCTTAAAATAGATTATAAAGACAATGAAAGCAACATTAAAATTAAGTCTGTCTAAAAGTTTGAATAAATGTCAATTTCAAAGGCAAAAATAAACGATTTGAAAATAGATAATTAACTAATCATTTTATATTCATCTGGTATTTTTAATATAATAAAACATAAGTGTCAATAGCTAATCAGATCTCATATTTAAACAAACCAATAGAAAATTTTGAATATATTTAAATAAATAAATGGATTCCATTTATTTTTTGTTGGAGAGTTGCCTTGACAACTGCTGTAATATTCTATTTGTTTGTTTAAGCATAATGTAATTTTCATACAATAACCAATTTAGATTTTAATGGTTTATTATATTTAAAGGTGCTGTATATTAGTTTACAAGAATGTTTGTGATAATTCTTTAAACAGTTTATCTATGACTATTGAATTGAAGTTTATTTAAACTTCTACACAGATTTAATTTTGATCTGTTTTTATTATTATCTTCATCCACTATCTATTTAAAAATCTTAGACAAGGGAAATAAAAACTTAGATACTACAATTAAATTTTCTCTTATAAAATTTTTATATACATAGCTTAAGTTAAACTAATATTATTTAAAATTATATACTGCACTATTTACATTAGTTGCATCTTCCATGAATTTTCCATTTGTTTCAAAGTTTGTAATAAAAGAAAAGTAAGAGAAGAAAAAAGGAAATGATAATCTAATGGAAGAAAGAGGTTATGAAATCCAAACATTAAAACAGTAAGCCAAAAAATTTGTTAAAAATTGTATGCTGACATATACATACACACACCTGGGCCTCGTTTTATGTGTATTTTTTAAATGTGATTTTGAAGTTATGCAATTCACATTTCTTCTTAATAACTTTGTATGTGATTTTCTTTTATGCGATAAAAATTATTAGATCAGATGTTGAGCTCCGATAATGCACTATTACTTTAAATATTATAAATTTTGTGCACTCACACGCCATATTTAAAATAATAGCACATTATTGGAGTTCAACTTCCATCTAATAATTTCAATATTTTCAGTGCTTTATAATAGTACTGTAGTAGATTTTATGCAATAAAGAAGTTCATAATTCACTTAAAATCAGGATTTCCCCAATTTTATATACACATATTAAATTTTACAAGATTATAATGTAAATCTGTTCAAGCGTTATAGATGCCTATACTATGCATGTTGTTTTTGCATTTTAAATCACATTCTATTCTTGCTTTTTAAAAAAAGAGTACATAATCGATTAATCACAAGTTTATTTTTAAAAAGTCAGTAACAACAGTGGCACAATTAAATTTGACAATTAAAATCTGATTTTTAATTGTAATTAACAATTTAAAAATTATGTAATGTGATGTGAAGTTAATGTGATGTGAAACAATGAAATTTGATTTTTAAATGGAATTGAAAATTAAAAAATTAAAGACAAAAATAAGAATTTAATTTTTAGTTGTTAGTTTTAATTAAATGTTGCCCAACAGTGGTGAGTAGATGTTTTTTTTAGTCTAAGTTCTTATTTTTATTTTAAACTTTTAGTTTACCCTAATGGAGAGGAAAAAACACCCAAGAAAATGAATTTCTTGGGAAACAAAAATTTCAATTTTAGATTGCTTAGTGAAATGGGAAAAGTCAACAGTGATTGGAAAACATTTTAGTTTGGGCAAATCCACTATAAGAGCAATTAAAAAAATAAAGTTGGTGCTAATTGTATTTTCTCTTGTGATGAATCTGATGTCTTACCAGTTCATAAACAAACCTGCATATTGTTAAATAGTGGTAATGATTAAAATACTGTACATGTATGTCTTGTATCAATTTTTTTCAAATTTGAAATTTTTTATTAGTCATATTTTATTTTCTTATTTTTTATGCAAATTTTAAAGTAATTTTATGTTGTTGCTTTGTTTTTATGCTATTTTTGAAAATTTCAGTATGTATCCCCCATTTTTCAAGGTAAGTTAAGTCAATTTTTGTGTGATTTCTTTTGTGCACATTTTCTGAGAAACTATCTACAGCATAAAATGAGACCCAGTGTAATCTATTATTTGGGAGATGCTTTACTGTGACAGATTGGAAAGAAAAAACTTTATACTACTGTTAACTATGCATGATAATAAAATTCTTTAAAGACTTCCACTAAACTCCACTAAATTATAATTTTTTCTCATGAAAACAAATATATATGCTTAATATAATAAAATTTATTGCCAAAAATACTTTTCCAGTCTTTTTTTAAAATTGTCTGAGTTTAGACTTTTTTTAAATGTATTCATTTTTTAACAATCTGAAGTTAGTTGTTTAAATATAGATGAAGTATATTTTTACAGTAACATTTATGTAAATATCAAAATAATAAAATATTATTTGATTTGATTTTAATAATTTTAGTATTTTTTATTGTGTAGAAGATTTCTATAAAGAATTACTACATAGTAATAAAGAACAAGAAAGCAAGATAACTTCTACAATTGCCAAGTATATTAAATAAATAATTGGGATATAAAATTAAATCTATGAAAAAAGAAAAAGCTACAGGAAATGATGAATTTTTTTTTTTTTTTGAGGAGAAAAAATAGAAAAATTGTTGGAAAACTTATATATGAAATATCTAAATGATAAAAAATGTACCAGACAATTAGAATAATGTCCTAAAGACATTGATATTTAAGAAAAGTGAAAAAGAGTATATTAAAAACTAAAGACCTATCAATCTTCTATCAGTTTTATACTCATCTACACCAAATTTTGAATTCAAACAAAAAGAATAAGTAAATTTAAAAGGGTTTTTAACACAGTGTATTATATCCAAATATTGAGAACAGTTACAGAAGGAACCAGTATATTTTGATTTACAGATTATAAAAAGGCATTTGATTTTATAAACATTTCCATGTTGATTAAAGCTTCAGTCATAAATATATAAATCTGGCATATTATGATACTTTGAAAAATATCAAAATGTAATAACAGTGATTAGATTACATGATAACATAGATAAGATTGTATGACAAAGTTTTCTATATATCCAAAACTTTTTTTCAGCAGTTTTACAAGAAGTACTTTGTGGATTAAAATGGGAAGTTAGAAAATAAAAAATAAATGAAGATTATGTAAGTCATCTCAATTTTTCAGATGATGTGATTTTTGCAGTTAATGCATAAAAGCTTCAGGAAATGTTGTGAGTGTTATCAGGTGAAAGGAGAACTAAAGGTAAATGTCAAAAATCAAAAGTAATGTTCAGTGTGTTTTTTGCATAAGAAGAAATAAGTATTTATAATCATGAATTAAAAGTTGATACAAATATCTTTTTTTTAATCAAGTTATTAATGCAAGGAGTAAATTAATTATAGTTGGAATACTTTTAGTAAAATTGATTTAATATTAAAAAGAATTATGCTTATGTTGAGAAAGAAATGTTTTAAGAAATGTGTTTTATCAGTTTTTATATAAGAATTTGAAACCTGGACATTTAATGAAAGAACAATTCTAACATTTTACATCACTCAATGAAATATGGCAAAAGATATAATGGAAACAATAAAAAAAGATCAAAAGTGAAATGCACGGGAAAAAGAATAAACAATCATTGACATCATTAAGAAAAATAAAAAAATAAAATGGAGTTTGACTGGTGACCTTTCTAGAAGAGTTGCTATTAAATGAATAGTTGAAGTTTTAAATCAGATTCCAAGAGCTTAAATAAGATCTGGAAAGAGATCACATATAGGATGGATGGATAAAATAAGAATTTATTCTGCAGTGATGTAAAGAAATTCAGTTAAACTTGAAGATACATATACAAAGATTTGTGAAATATAATTATATTTCAACACAATATCTTTTTTTTAGTTTACTGCAGAATAAACAAGAGCAGTACCTTCTCTCTACTACTTTTATGGCATCTCTTGTAATGTTTAATAATATTTATCCTTACTTCAACTTGTTCAATATTACAATACTTCTTTAAATATACTAAATGCATAAGTTCATGGGTTTAACATTTTCCTATTTGGACTCAAATTTCATAAAATTTAGCATTATATAAAACACCCTGCCAAGTACAGCACAGAAATCGAATAGTGGGCCCAGAAATAAAAGTTTCAGAACCAATTATTTTTTCAGTAACCATACATAATAAAAAACATTCCAGACTGATTGATTGCAATTATTAAGAGTTTAACCTATAACTAGGATGTTTGAACATCTTGTATTGGGCCAATCAGGCATATTATTATATTTTACCATAAAAAATTACAATACTACTTGAAAATAAAGGTGTTGGTTATTTAGTAAAATTGATTAGATGAGCACTAAAGTCCAATATTGACATGTCTTTGATTATTTTTGCAGTCTTACAATTAATTATTAATATATATGCAATTTCCATTTTATATCTATATTGTAGATACTATAATAAAACATAATGGTAACACTTTTATCTACTATGCTCATGACCTGGGATTCAACTCTAGATCTGGGGAATCCTGAAACATTTTAAATGTCAAACATGTTTATAATTATTTTTTCAGATAGAAATGCCAACATTTTTAACTGTCAAATGTTGCTGATAAATGGGTATCAGCTGTTATTGACTAGAATGTTAAGATTCCTAGATAATGTGAATTGCTCAAATAACTTTATGCTACCTGTGAAAAACAAAAAATAAAATTGTAATAAAATGTAATCTTTCTGCAAATGATGAAGAAGTGATGAGTCCATGATTATCTTAATCATATTCTATTACATAGCTATTATTGGCTGCACAATACTCATCTATATATGAATTAAGTAAAAAAAAAAGTTAAAATGAAAATATTTTCTTATTTGATATATTTATTATGTATTCTAATGTGGTAATATTTAAGAACATAAGGTACATTTACCACATTTCACCCTCTGAAATAGATGAAATCAGGAATAGATATTTGTATAAATTGCAATAACTAATTAATTGTGAAGCTAATGAAATGTTTTTTGTAACTGAGTGTTAATGGGAAAGTTAATGTCTCTTTTATATATTCATCAGCTTTCATTATCACAATTTTATATAATCATGAGTGAATAAGTGTAGATCATGTGACTGAAGTTTTTTTTTTTTTTTTTTACTTCACAAATAGAATTTTATGAATAGAAGAAGATAGAATCTTGCAAAATAAACTCCTTTACAATGAGGAAGTTCATAAAATAAATAAGTCATTTAAATATATGTAACTATTTGCTGTTGATATAAGAGTGAGGATAGCTTATATTTTCAAAGAATAAAAAGTGTAATTTAATAGTGTCACATTAAACTACTTATATATAAAATCGCAAGACTCTTTGCATAGTAACAATATGACATCAATATTTTGCAGTTTTAAAGGAAACTCTTGCAGCTTTAATATAACGTGAAATTGTCAGAAACAACAAGCACTGTGTGCCATGTGGTTTCAATAAGATATTCTTGAAAAATAGTGAGTGATCAATTAAAAGCAAAGACTTAATTGAAAATTCTAAATATTCAAAGATAATAAACTATACAGATAAACATTCACTGGCATTTTTAAAAAAAAGTATTTCTAAAAAAAGATATATGGTTAATTTCTTAAGAAATCATGTGATATCCTAATAATAAACTATGCATTTAACAGTTAAATTCAATTCATCTGCATCATTTTTCTATTCACATTACTTTGATGAGATTGGATATTGTAGCTTTTATTTCTGAGTTTGCCATGATAGAAAAAATTTATCGTTAATTTCTCAAGATATCACGTGATTAGAGCACTCTAATGGCAGACTAAGCATTTAACAGTTTCATTCAGTTTGTCTGTACTATTTTTTTTGTATTTACATTACTCAGTTAACAATGAGTCCTGAAATCTTTAGTTCTGAGTCTACTAGAATAGTAAACTGCAAGAATCAAACTATTTCATTTATGGGAGTGAAAATCTTTGGGTACTGAAAAATATTGCTAAATCATCATTATCAATTAAAAAGATTTAATTTTTTTTTAAAAAAATTTTTTTTTTAATTATGATAAAAAAAATAATCTATTTTTTTAAATATGCTTTCACATTTAAATGTTAAATTGATACAATTTTTATAATAAAAAAAAAAGTATGAACAAAATTTACAAGAAGGATGGGGAGGGGGTTCTTGTTCATTGGAATTTATAGTGTATGAAAACTGTGAAGATAAATCAGCTTTTATCATTAAATAAATATCAACATTGACCATAAGCAGTTTTTTTAATTCATAATTTTTGCATTTAATATTTTTTTTTATAAAAAGTTAACTTTATTTAATTCATATCTACTGGAATATTTATACACATATAATGTTTATTAAACTTCATTATCTAAAAATTTAGATATCTCAGTTTTTTATTTTGCTATTATCCTAATTAAATGTTTTATCATTATTGCTATTTGAGTCATATTATTTTTCCAAAAATCAGTTAATAATAAACAATGAAGATCTTAAATATCATGCCGTGATTTGTGGACAGACACACTAATGTTTTAAATTTTTTGTGAGAATAGCTAAACTGTTGCACGTAACATTTGTGTCGATTCAGAGATGATGCTTCAGACAGATTGGAGAAAGAACTCGGGTTCATTGTGTATATAATGAAAATGAATATCTCCCTAATCGACATATAAATAATGTTAACATTATTTTTAAAGGGATTGGAGAAATAAATAATATTTGAGTAACTGTAATCAGTGAAGTAAGTACATTGACTGCTCTCTTTGGTACAAATTTTAAAGTGCATTGGATCAACGTTAATTGCTATTAAAATATCAAATAGACCATCAACGTCTCATTCTAAATGTGCACTACGTCTAGCTTCTTCAAGTAGTCTACAATGTAAAACACCTCTTAAACTCACATATATAGCTGTTTAAAAAATCATATGCATGTAATATATTCTATTTCTAAAGTGTGGATATTTTATATACGTGTTCACAATTATAAATTATTTCAAACATGTATACATGAAAGATTGATTACTTGTTGTATGATGTAGTAGCAATTGGCATTTCAAAAACGCTAAAGTTTTAAACCTGCAGTATTGACAGTAGTAAAGATGTTTTGTTTTCTCATTGATTACAATTAATCTCAATGCATTTACTAAACTGACATATATTTTAGCATTTATAATAAATATTAAAGTCTAATGTGAATTTACACATACAATTATATAAAAGTGTTTAATATTATATGATTTGTTTCAAAATTATGTAATCATGATTATGTGTAAAAAGTATCGTTTCCACAATTTATATATATATGATATAAAGTTATATATGACATTGTGACCATTAGGTCAGAAATGTGAATAGGTGATCAAACTGTGGCATTCCTGAAAAAGCTGGTTTTAATCTAAACATATATAATATAAGAGAATGATGCTTTATTTATAGTAGAAGTTGGCTTTCTTCCAAAAATATTAAATACACTTCCCCTGTATCCACGATTATGGCCCTTTCCGTTCTCTGCATTGCAAAAAATAGTAAATAAATTATTAAAAAATAATTGAATTTTCGATATTTTTTTGTTCTCCGCACATGCGCCTCTATACATGTAAAAATCCTTCAGTAACGTAAATGTAATAAAATATATGAATAAGTATATATATACGCTTTGACGAAATATACAATAATTCTAAAATATAACAGAAATTCAATTTAGCCTAATGCATTTCTGTGCAGCGGCCTGTATATGTGTGTGTATTTAAATGCTTATTATAACATAGTTTATTATAATATAGTTTATTATTAGTCGTGAATATCCATCACATATCAATATATAACAATAGAATAATAGATATTAATGTAGATAGCATCTATTCTATTTTTGTTTTTGTATACTTAGCAAGATAAAATACGATGGATTATTCTATGAACATATATAATTGACAATACACAATTTTAAATCTATCAAGTGTGTAGATTATTTGATGTATAAATTATTAATCTAAAAATAATCAGACACATAGAATAATATATTTAAAAAATCACATTTAAGCTCTGAAACAATATATAAGATGACATTCAAAGAAATAAATCATATAATGACATGTAACCTAGTCACATATTCAATGCAGCCAAAATTAAAAAAGTTATCTGAAGGTATGTTAGACTGTCTGTTGCAATTGCTAGAAATATAACTAATCAATTGTCATTAGTGATAGATTCATATATAAATGCTCAGACAAGCTTTTGCCTATTGTCATTGGCTTGCCCTATCCAAGCTAATAAGTTTAAATTCAAACATAAAAAGTAAAGATGCCTGATGAACTTACATGTGTAAATGATTGTCATTGATGAAGCAAATACATTTAGGAGTGTCGATGTAATGTCTATTAATTAGTTATATTATGGGGCTAGTTTATAATCTAACAGCAATGCACTCATATATTTAACTTATATGTTGAACTATAAACGCACATCAGTGAAGCTATTTTTCAATACTTTCTAGCTTAGTGCTTTTGGGAGTTACATGTTTCCATATTCATAGTTTGTGCTAACAATAGTTTGTGTTAGTTTGTGCAATGTTGATGTATGCTAATATATGAAAATTGTCTAGACTGCCCATTTTTTAGAAATCGAGAAGTAGGCATCTTTTCTATTGATGGCATTACAATCATCTGCTATGAAACATGCTTCTTTTACTTTGCACTTGATGTCATTGTACTCAGAGTACATAATCTTAGCTGTAGTAGGTTTGAATGTGTGACCAGAAACTTTTTGATGTTCCCAAAATATTGAGCTGCCTTCAGATTTGATTCGTGACTTAATGTATACATATCTGTGTTGTGATATTCTGGTAGCCAGTGTCGCACATGTTTCAACATAGTATGTTGCCCTGCAACCTGTTTGGAGGCATGTCATCTTCTACACCACTTGTGGGGTTTTGTCAAGTGTGATTTTATCTTTTGAATTATTGATCAGCCTATTGGTAGCTGATGGAGTTTGAAAACTTACCTTGAAATCAATGGCAAGTTTTTTTAACCAATTTTTTTGCCCACATTAGGTATGTATGGCAATAGCATACATGATTTGTCTTCTTTAGTCTGGTTAGCTCTTAAATTATTGTAAAACTGCTTGACTCTCCTATTGATGGTTTCTTGTTTGAATTCAATCTTTGCCAGATCTCTGAGGTAGTGTTTTAAAGTTGTTTTTTCTGTCCACTTCAAATCTGCATAAATGGTGATTTCTGAACAGGAAAGCAGACAGACCAGCTAATTTGTGTGTTAGTGGTGGATGCAAGTGTGGATGGTATAACCTCATATCTAATGGTTTAATAATCATACAATAGTTGAGCTATGATGAATCTCTTTGTATGTGCATGTCCAAGTATCTGACTTTCAATTTTTCATCTTCACATATGCCATTTAGTGTTAATTATGTGAGTTCTTGGGGGTCAATCTGAATGCTTGTGATTATTTTCTGGCACAGATATAAATAAGATCATTCATGTAACATGTTTACATCCATGTAACATGTGAACATCCACATAACATGTGCTGAGGTATTGCATTTGGGTAGAATTTGTTTTTTGTAGTGATTGAAAAAAATGCTTGCTACTTTTCCACTCATCAGGAAACCTATAGACCTTCTGGAATCACTTGCCTTCAAATACTGCAAGAATATTTTTGCCAAACCATGTTAGAAATTCTGTGATGAAATTGATATATGTAAGAGGGCAATTTTTATTTCTTAACTCCCTATTAATTATATTAATTGACTGTTTCCGGTCAATAGACCATAAAGTTCAGTAACATCGAATGATACAATTTTAAAGCCCCATTCCATGGCTGTGCTTCTAATTCTCTCCATGAATTTGAATGATGATCTAATCATGCATTTTCCAAAACCTATGCTATTGCTGAGCTATTGGTTCACCAATTTCACTATATTGAAGTGCTGCACCCCCCCCCAAATCCAACATAAGTCTCAAAAGCATGTTTGGCTTGTGCAGCTTTGTATTAGCAAATATTCTGGGAGGTGTCAAAGTGGAGGGATAAATGCAATAGTATTCTGATTGGGAAATAGCCCTATCTCGATGTACATGAAAAATCAAAGAAATAAACTTATCTCTATTTATTTTATTATTGAAAACTGCCACATTTTTAAATTTCAGTTTATCAATCTACCTTTGATATTCTTTGTGCGCACTACTCTGACCATCATTATAAATCTGGTTCTTTAATCTTTCTTGATTACATTGACTTAGAAAAATTGCTTTGTGTTCTTTATTTTGCTACTCCAATGTGTCTATGTCTTATCATTTTTGTGTTGCATATAATGATTTTTTTCTCTATGGGGGTTGTCCATTAACCCTTTTCCCACCTCTTACGAAGCTCCTCGTAGACATCTGACATCACTCTAACTCTGCCAGTTCTTATGCTAAAATATTCGTTTGATAGGTTTTGAATAGATTTTTAAAAGTTCTGTAAGATGGTGCCCTTTTCCGAATTATTTTACAAGTAAAAAATAAAAAAAAACGCATTTAAACCTAAACAAAGAAAGAACATCGGTTGTAATTGGTTGTTAGTGAGCTCTCAGCCGAAAAAGACATTCTGATTGGCTGGAAAGAACAAAGAAACCGCCTGATCAAAGAAAATAAAGAAAAACGCTGAGATTTTCATTTTGAATATAATTTTAAAGAATATTAAGTATATATTCAGTAATTACAAATGATTTTCAGAGAGAATACTAAAAAAACAAAATTATTTTCGAAAAATATTGAAGATTTTAGTAAAAATATTAAAGATTTAGTAAAAAGAAATATTTACTTTTCTATAACGTAAAAGTCGACCTTTTTGTTTATATTATAGCTTTTATGTTGCCGAAATTGAATATTTTAGAATAAATAAATAGCAATTTATTTTTGAAAGAACTTTCGTTCTCTTCATAACCTGAAAAATTAGTAATATACTTTTTATAAACGTATCTGAGTTGAATTTAATATTATAGGCGAATATGTTTTAACAATAGGCTTTGTCTTCAGTTTGTGAGTTGGCCAATTAAAAGATTTGATTTTTACTTCATACAACCAATAATATAATTAGCGGTTAAAAGGTTAATTCAGCCTCTACATCAGCCACTAATTCCATTCTTGGGTGCCTCCATTGGCCACCTATAAATTTCAGGCCAAACCCAAGGCATGTTCTAACATCCGAAGGTGGAGTTATCACTGTGCAATTAACATACGCTTCTTTTGTTATTGTTATTATAATATTGACATTTTGTTTCTTCACCAAGAAAGTTATTTTGGGTTTAAATTTACAGGCTGGTTTAAGTGCCAGGTTGTCACATTTAATTGTAATGCTTTGCAGTATTATTATATTTGCAGTTATTTTTCACCATTTCTTTTTCTCTTTCTTCAGTGCTTTCTGGCAACCATTCATAATTAAGCTGAGTAAATACATTTGCATTTGTGTTGTGATTTTATTATAGTTAAATATTGCTCTATTAGTTTTAATTTTACTATAGTTGGGGATAATGTGGAATTGCGCACACTTTTGTAGAAAATTTAGCCTTTGTTGGAGTGTAAAATAGAAACACCCAGACACAATAACTGACAGTGCTGGTCAAATTGATTCATATTCCTGTAATAATTAATTTATCTATTTCACTAATAGTTCATAATCTATATGTTGCATTCTAAATGCACATCAGTGAAGCTATTTTTCAATACTTTCTAGCTTAGCACTTTCGAGAATTACATATTGCCATATTCATAGCTTGTGCTAACAATGGTTTTTCTGTTTGCTTGTGCAATGTTGATGTAGGCAAATATATGCAAATTGTGTAGCCTGCCCATTTTTTAGAAATTGAGAAGCAGGCATCCCTCCTATTGATGGCATTATGAAACTTGCTTCTTTTACTTTGCACTTGACATCATTGCACTTAGAGAACACAATCTCAGCTATAGTAGGTTCGAATGTGTGACCAGAAGCTTTTTGATGTTCCAAAAATATTGAGGTGCCTTCAGATTTGATTCGTGACTTGTTGTATACATATCTGTGTTGTGATACTCTGGTAGACAGTGTCGCACATGTCTCACCATAGTATGTCACCCACAACCTATTTGGGGGCATGTAATCTTGTACACCACTTGTGGGGTTTGGTCAAGTGTGATTTTATCCTTTGAATTATTGATAGCCAGTAGAATGTGAAAACTTATCTCAAAATCAGTGGCAAGTTTTTAACCAATTTTTTGCCACATTAGGTATATATGCCAATAGAATACATGGTTTGTCTTCTTTTGTCTGGTTATCTCATAAATTATTGTAAATCTGCTTGACTGTACTATTGATGGTTCTTTATTTGAATCCAATTTTCACCAGGTCTCTGAGGTAGTTAGTGGATTAAGTTGTTTTTTCTGTCTGCTTCAAATCTGCATAAGTGGTGGTTTCTGAACAGGAAAGCAGACAGACCAACTAATTTGTGTGTTAATGGTGAATTTGAGTATGAAAACACATAAATTTTATTTAATAATTACTCAAAAAATGTATAAATTATTAATAATAATTAGTAGTTCAACTAACAACTTGATAGTTGAAACAGCAATAAATAATAAATCATAGAACAGTTCATATAACTATAAACATATAGATAGATACATAGATAAAACCCACTTTCAACAATTTAGTAAAAGTCCTTCTTTTAATAACTATTCACTTCTGAATTTCAGATGGTCATTCACTAGCAATTTTAATAAACATTTTACTACTCTCTTACATCTCTGAGTCAGTCTAATAAGATTGGACTGGATCTCTTTCTTCTACCATACCTGGTCTACAACTGCACTATCAACTTTCTCTCTACTTATCTAGTTTTCTCTAGTCTGCTTTTTCACTTTATTTCTTCTACTATTTTTCTATTAGAAATTGTAGAGTCAAATTTGAATTATTCTGCTAAATTTGCAAATTAGAAAGAATATGTAGTTTAATTCTACTTTCTGCATATTATTTTTTCTAGAGTAATTCAACCCTGCCTATGCCTCAACTGCCATTAATTTTTTTTTAATATAATGGCAGTTGAGACAGATTTAAGAAATTAGCTGAAAGTACTTCTGCATATTTAAGGATTGTTTATAATAGTTTGTAAACCACTAAATGTATTATTTCAATTATAATTACAATTTTATTTTAATTAATGGACATTTTATTTATATTAAATCACTCCACATGGCTAAAAAATCCAGCATCACCCTCTGTAAAATAAATATATTAAAGTCTGTATTTTGAGGCTGGCTATTTTGAAATGCGAACTTTAATATATTTATTTCACAGATAGTAGTGCTGAATTTTTAACCATATTGAATGATTTAATTTTTATTTCAGTTTAGCATAATCACTGGGATAATTTACACATATATATTGAAACAGATGCACTGTTTCACGTATATGTTCAGAAGACCCCCTCCCCCAATTAAAATGACATAGGTTAAGTCCAAGTCAGACTAGTAATATTTTAAGTCAGACTAGCAATATTTTTAAAAAAGACTAATTATACTAAATATTTTAAAGAAAACGAAGAAATAATGAAATTTGACGGCAATTAAAAATAATTTGGTCAAATTAAAAGCAGAATCAAACTTTTTAAAATGGAAAAAAGAAAAGCATTTGCAATTAAAGAAAGTATAAAGCTTTCTTTAGTAAAATTAATAAATTCAAGTTAAAAATCAATTAAATAAAAATCTTTAAACATTAAAACTCAGATTGAAGAAAACTTCTAAGGTATAATAATGAAAGGTGTCAAGTCACTGCTGCAGGCAAGAAAAATTAAGATTCAAAAACACATAGTCACTAATTAAAAGTCTGTTCCCATCAAAGAGAAACTGTCCAATAATCTAAAAGATTAAAAGATATCATCAGGAATGAAAAACCACTGCCACCAATGGGAAAAAGGACATGTAAGGTGAATCCATTTGTCAGAGAGAAAAAAATATAAATAGGCTGCAAAATCATTAGAAATTAGTTAATTGATTTAGAGACACAAGATTTAGCTACAAGACTACTAAAAAATGATTTAATGGAACCATCAAACAGCCTAATGAAAAATAATCTTAATATGACAGTCAGCTAGACCCCAGTTCTCTCTCCATCTCCAAAACATGTGAACTCCAAGCCTTGCCTAGAAGTTTCAACCATTCAGACAGACCCCCAGTTATTTAATAATGCCCCCAGTTATTTAATAATGCAGTAATAAACAAAGACATGAATTTAGAAGTAAGCGATTAGAAATGAGTCAATTACAATAAATATGAATTAAAATTATAACTATTAATTTTTATAAAAAAGAGAAAAAAATTTAGTCTTAAGAAAAGTTTTTACAATCAATTATTAACTTCAATCAAAAGTTGACGATAGTTTTTTTTATCTTTATTTAAAAATGAAAACAAGAAATGAAATTTGTTATTACTTAATTATAAACATATATATGTGTGTGTGTGTGTGTTATATTTCATTAGTTAAACACCAGTTATTTCATAAAATTTAAGATATGTTCAAATAACAGAAATACATCTAATAATAATTGTAATAGTTATTTCAAATGAACTAGCTAAATGGAAATGTCAATTACAAAAATCAAAGATATGGTAAAAATAATAAAATGCTATATGAATCATAAATACTTATATGCATGTTAGTTATATCTTAATAAAATAATAAAATGTATGTGTATAAATATGCATCTATACTGGATTATAAAATGCTCTACAAACCTGAAATTGCTGATATTACCTGCTTACCTATCTGTAATGATTCTTAAAAATAATAAAATAAAATGTTTCTACATACCTGGAATAAATGATTACAAACATTTATGTATTAATATAATATGTATACCTATCTGAAATGCTTTTACAAACTCAAAATAATAATTGCAATACTGATATTATCTGTACATCTACCTGAAATGCTTTCACATACCTGGAATAATAATTGTAATACTGATATTATTTCTACATCTAGTTTAAATGCTTCTATAGACTTGAAATCAATAATAAAAAAAAACACATTTATGTATAAATTGTGTGTGTGAACCTGCTTAAAATGCTTCTACAGATCTGGAATAAATGGTTAAAAACATTTGCATATTAATTGTATACATATATCTATCTGAAATGCTTCTATCAACATCAGAATATAATATAAATACTTATATATTATCTGCATCACTACTTGAAATACTTCTATCAACATCAAAATGTGATTATCAATACTTGTATATTAATTATATATGTATATCTACCTGAAATGTGTCTTTAGACTTCTTCACATCATGTGAACTAAAAAATGGGTTTTTGCTCAGATAACCTACATAAAATGTTTTTAGACTTCTTCTTATCTTGTGAACTAAAAAATGGGTTTTTGTTGAGATAACCTACCTGAAATATTTCTAGACTTCTTCTCATTATATGAACTATATTAGAAGGACTTGCTAATGAATTGTTATTAAATTAAATTGTTGTTACTTAAAATTATTGTTCAATTTGATTTTACATCACCAGTCATTCATTGCATCTTGCTCATAAGAATCCTATGCCTCCTGAGCTATGTTTGGCATAACAAGACGATGGTAAGTAAGGTTGTAGTGAGATGGAATTCTAGTGGCAGTGTTTGGGAAACCAAACACATAAATTTCTAGATGCTTCCAGTCTCTATGGCACTACATCCTCTGATGAGCAGGAAATATTGTTGTAGGTGGGGTGATGTCTGCATTGGGGAATGCCAATCGATAGTTCTTTCATGTAATATCCTCTTCAGGAAATAAAAACCAATGAAGAGTGGGGGTGGTCATGCATCCTGTTACACTATCTTTATTAATAAATATATAACCAGTCAATACATGACCATTAGATTACATGAAATATCTCTGGAATAGAAAAAATTAATTCAATTGTTACTCTGAATGCATGCTGTAAAATTATAAGAGTTATGACAGTCATACAATACTTGGTTTAATATAATGCAGTTAATTCTATGTAAAAAAGTACAAAGAGTCTTTCTTCTTCTAAGACGAAGTCAAAATTGTACAATATAGTTTATTAATAGATATTTTACTCTCATACTAAAAGAAGTCATTTATGATGGGTATTACTGAGATGAATAATGTGATATGTATTCAAAAAAAAATAATGACTTTTCTGAAATTAAATTTATAAATTTGATAATAAATACCTCCAAACTTAGATCAGGTATATACATAGCTTAACATAAAAATTATCTGATCTAAAAGGGTTTACACAATTAAGTGGCAATTTTCCAAAAACATAAATAGTTTATGAATAACATCTCATTTTGGCCATGGCCATAAAGAAACATATTAGTTAGACACATGAAGATAAAATCTTATTATATTAATGTACAATCTATTCACATATATTGTCCAGGGTTCTTTATTATATAATTTCAATAGTCTTTCTTGCATGTTTAATGATGAAACATATAAAGATCAGTTTAGTCAAAGCAGCATCTGAATTAATTGGTTAGATACTGCTTGAGGTGTTTGAATAGTGTATGTCCCTAAAATGCATTATTCTACTGAAAAATGACTGCAAAGATGTCACTTACTCCGCATTTTGTAAATTTCAATCATGTTGTGTCCAATCATCAACATGTTAAATTGGTGATTGATTGCTATCATAATTTATATCATCTGTATAAATGTCTAAAAGGAGCAGAGTGCTTCTTATGAATAACCAACCATTGACTTACTTCATGATGTATTTTAACCCGTCTTGGACTTAGATCATTAATATTTAGATAAAATTATATCTAATAATAAAACACTGTATTGACATTTTTGCTTTGGTGACTACTAACAGAGAATTACACCGATATGAATCCAACTGAATTGCTATAATCTAGTTCGGAGATATAAAAGTTAATTAGTAAAATAATATGTGTATCATCATCAACCATTATCAATCCACTGCAGGATGAAGGTCTCTTCAAGTTCAATCCATCTTCTCCTATCTTTAGCTTCTTTTCTCCACATCACCCCTGCACACTTTCTTATTTCATCCATCCATCTCACATGTGGTCTCTTTCTGGGTCTTTTACAATCTCTTGGAAACCAGTTTAAAATTTCAATTGTTCAGCTATTATTATTATATATACACATATTATTATTTTTCTAATATGTGTATAGATGATAATATATATATATATATTTGTAAAACTTGCTATATATTTTTTTAATTATTAACTAATTCCTACAGTTTTATTTGTCAAAGTCTGATTAAATAGGTTTTTTTTCTTTATCTCCGAGATTAAGAATTCATTTAAAGAACAGTACGAAACCCGCGATTGTTTATAAGTAATTTTCATTACTTTTAGAGAAATTAGACCTTAGTTTAAAAAGAGAAGCGCTTTTTCCTTTATCAGTTAGCAAACAGTTGAAACAAGATAATTTGCTAAGGCTATTAAGAGCAATGTTAATTAATTAAATACAACTCTTAAGATTCCCTACCTTTTGAATTTTAAAATAGATTGCAATTTAACTTTTTTTTATGTAAAACTTTTATTCTCTATATAAATTTACAAAACTTATTTACAAGAAAGATGTTTTTCTAAAAAAAAAAAAGAAAGAAAATTGTGGCAAAGTTTATTCTTTTATCTTTTAGATAATTTTCAAAATGTTTGAATATTTGTAGCTTTAATAAAGATAATGTTTTAATTGAATTTTCCATCTACTGAAATTATATTTAGCGGTAACAATTCTTTTGTAGTATACTGTATGTCTTTAAAAGTTGTTTTCGCCGTAGGCAGTAGCTAATATAGTACGTTTCTTCTTTTTTTTTTTTGCACGTAAGGAGAAGTCATTTTACATTCACATATTTAAATTTTATAAATTATTTTTCACTTGCTAAAATTATTTTGAATCAAGAATCATTAACTGATTTTAAAGCATTGGATTTATTACTATAGTTGAGGAACCACAATTTATTAGCTTTCAAAATGTTAAACAAAAATTGGAATAACATCACATGACCACCAACCACCTCTTATGCTTGTGTATAACTGTTGTTAAAACAGACAATACTCGCTATATGTATGCCACACACAGCAAGCTAGAGTAATCAATGGACGCCAGAAGGCTTGTGCATAAAATCCCCATCTAATGCCTACTCATCCAATATCCCCAGACTAGTTTCTGGCTTGTGGCCTTCATCAGTGAAGAGCTTTGGATCTGAGAGCACTGACCCTAGATCTTAGGATCTAATGCAACCCTCCAGCAACCACCTTTTATCTCCATTTAACTACAAAACTATGAGTCTTAAACTGTCTAGTCTGGGTATATTGGATGAGTAGGCATTAGATGGGGATTTTATGCACAGGCCTTTCTGGCATCCATTGATTACTCTAGTTTGCTGTGTGTGGCATATAGTGAGTATTGCCTATTTTAAAAATTGGAATACTTAGCATTTTTATGTGGAGAGCATTTTTCAAAAAAGGGATATGTATTTCCTCTCACTTGCAGATACTATCTAGATTTAATTAAATTAAAATGCAATATTAAGTATGTCTTCATTACTCCAACCTCATAAGGAAATTAAAAGGAAATGTAAAGTAACATCAATTTTTAAAAGAAATAATTGTGATGGTGCTTAATATTATCTAATAGATGTTGATAGGAACCATGATATTTAAAAACTCAGGTTACAAAATGATTGATAGCATTGCTGTATTGAAGATAAGCATTTGTTTTGTCTGAATATATATATATATATATTGGATCAAATCAAATCAATGTCTTTATAACAGACAAATAAATAACATGAATTTAATAGCAATAGAATTTCAGATATATTTGTTGGTTATTAGTAACTGTATCAATGGGAAAGTTAGAAGTTTTTAAGCAAAATTTTAAAAAGGATCCTTTTTAATATATATTTTTGAATATGTCCAGACTCAGGAATCTATATGCATTACCTATTTTTATTTATGATAGTTATACCACTACACTAAAATTCAAATTAACATAATAGTTGAAAATATGTATGACAATAACATTAACTATCCTATACTCTGTAATCTGTTGCAAATCAAAAGAAGACAGATTTGTTATCTTTGTTTTCATTTCTTGTTACCCATTATCTTATTACATACTGTTTATTTTTGAGTTTTTAAGTAAAATACTTAAAAAATATAACAAATGAAATCACTACACATTACATGATCACCATTTCTTATGTTTGCTCATAGCTGTTATTAAAACAGGCAAAACTCTCCATACAGTAGAGCCACTCAGTGCAAGTCAGAGTAATCAGTGGATGCCAGAAGGCTTGTGCATAAAATCTCTATCAAGTACTCACTCAGCCAATATTCCCAAACTAGTTTCTATCTTGTGGCATTTATCAGTGAGGAGCCACACTGCTGTATGGAGAGTTTTACCTGTTTTAATAATAGTTATAAGCAAGCACAAGAAATGTTGATCATGTGATGTTTAGCGGATTAATAACAATCCTGTCTAATAGAATAGTGGTGGTTATGGCTATTAAAGAACCAAAGACATCAAACTGTAAGAGTACTGAACTGAATTCAGACCTATATAACTATATAAGTCAATGAGCTTGGATTGAAAATTTTGTTTTTAATTTTAGATTCATAGTTTTGTAGTTAAGTAGAGATAAAGATAGCTGCTGGAGGGTTGCCCTAGATCCTCTCAGATCTAAGTCACCTCACTGATGAAAGCCACAAGCTAAAACCAAGTCTAAGGATATTAGATGAATATGCACTAAATAAGGATTTTATGCACAAGTCTTCTGGCATTCATTGATTACTCTGGCTTGCACTTCCTTATATGAAAAGTTTTGTCTGTATTAAATAAAATCACACAAAACATTTTTTGCCTGACTCAAAAAGCCAAAGAATGAATTTTATAAAATTTGATTGTAGAGAAGTGGGTCTAATAAGTATCTGAAATTCATTGAGAATATTTAGTATTAACTATTTTTTGAGACATTTTGGAACCTGAAAAAGCATTGTTTATAAAAACAAATGTTCAAATAGATGAGAATCACATAGTATTTTTTTTTTTTTGCAATATTTTGTTTGTTTGTTGTTGTTGTTTTTTTTTTTTTCAAAATAATCTTTATTTGCACAAAAAGTAAAATATACATTGTAAAATAGAGTTCATGTTTACAATCATGACTGAAACATTAAAGACTAATTAGTTATTAAATTAGATGATGATTACAATATTAAAAGTAAACTTTTATGTTATGTTACTTATCAGGGGTGATCTAATTTGGCATATAAATCCCATGGCATGTAAAGTTTGAGTGTCATGAATAAATAATATACATGGCTATTGCTAAATATTTAATTGACTCCATGTTTGCTCAGCAAGGCTAGGCAGGCATGTTCTTAGATCACTTTCTTTAGCTTTATATAATAACTTTAAGAAAATGTCTTCAATAGGACCGGTCAACTCACTATCAAATAATACCTTACATCTAATCTTCCATATGATAAAATTTATGAAACTACTGCTAAAGTAGCATTTGAATGTTTTGGAAGGGTTCATATTAGGAAGTCTCAGCTATTGAGAGCAAATACGGGTATAAAATCATAGCTGGATAATAATGTTTTCTATGTGTGGAGAGCCTGTTTGCATTTAGTATGCCAAAAATAACTCTTTTTTGCTTAATTGGGACATTATAAAGTTTAGGAATCACCTACTCATAAAGGTGCTACATAATAATTCTTGCAAAAAGTTTAGTCTAGTTTTGCAATTGTAATTAGTCTCATATATTCTAGGTTCGATGTTCATATTAAACATTGGCAGATATTTCCACCTTATGAAATCCACTAGCTTATTGAAACTAAAGAATGGAGTTCCTTTATTACAATATATTTTTGAGCATTCTTATATTGTAATGAAATTTCAAGTAGCATTTTATAGTGATTGACTTTTATAGTCTGAATTTTTTTGTCTGCAAAATATTTGAAGAATAATTATAACCTCATGAAAATTATTTATAAAAGATTATTTTTTTGTATTGATTAAATATGTATTGTGCCTTTGGATAAGATCATCTTTATTAGCTACATTGAATAGACTTATTGCCTGCACAATTTAAGACAATGATAGATAATAGAAATGGTAGATAAAGAACCTGGATCAAAGCTCCCACCTAACACTACTGTAAATATAGGGGATTTGAACTCAGTCTTTCAAGCACCCACCAACTATTCACACTATCTCATACAACTGATATACATGACCACAATGCTCCAGGTTTGTGAAGAGTGCTTGGTATTTAAATATTTACATATAAGCCTGTATCCTGCTCATTCCTCTTCTATGTATTTAAATGGACAAGGTCCTATACATGAGTGGTCAGAGTGACTTCGGATCAACTTGGGCTTGGCAGTAATGTTGGCATCAGCATGGGATTTGGCTTTCCATCATCAGATTTTCAGTGATATGGATGGCTGAAAAGTTGGAGGTTGATATGGATTGAAGCCTGTCCATTAAAGTGTGAAGATTTGCTGTGTTAATATAAACTGAGCACTGATCATATATATGTGCATAAGATGATAATCTGGACCAACTGATGATTGCTGGTTTAGCATGAAATATGGATATTGTTGATTATTTATCTTTTCTACATGTGTGTGGTCATGTGTATCAGTTGTATGAGATAGTGTGGATAGTTGGTGGGTGCTTGAAAGTCTGAGTTCAAATCCTCTATATTTCCAATTAAAGTTCCAGGTTTATGAAGAGTGCCTGGTTTTCAAATATTTACTAACACTAGTGTGTAAATGATGCTTGACATTCTAAATGACTTTTTAATTATTGTTTATATTATACAAAGTCTTTCATTAAATAGTATGATGTTCAGAAAATATTTAAATATGAAAATTTTTTGAAAAAATATCTATATAAATTTTAATATCAATTCATGTTTAGTTATAAAGGCAGATTTGATTCACTATGTGTTTCTTCAGTTTACGTCTTGAAATCTATGATAGAAAAATAAATATGAAAACGTAGTAATTCAATTTCAATGTGAACACTAATATGACTGTTTAATATGAAATAGAATAGTTTTTTTGATGAAACACTTCTAACTTCATTGCACATAAAGATAGACAGAAAAGAAGGTGAAAGAACATATTGTAAATTTCTACTTTAAAGAGTACATTCCTGAATATAAAATAAAGTATTATTGTTTGTATTAAAGAACTTTTAGAGACTGGGAGAATATAATAATTTAAAGAAATATATTTATCTTTATATAATTTGACAGACAAGTTTGAAAAAATATTTTTATAGAGACAGTTCAGATTGTTATCAATATTCATTATACCATGCTAACATGTAATGAATGATTCCTGAACATAGAAAAAAATTATAATAAAGACCATTAAAACTGAAATAAATGATATTTAATTTAAAATAGCTTTTATATTAATAGAGATCATATGATTGCCATTTCCTGTGCTCACATATAGAAAATAGTGATCATGTGATGTTTGGTGGATTAATACCAATCCTGCATAATATGATATTGGTAAGTATGGTTATTATAAAATCAAAAACATCAAAATGTATAGATCCTAAACTGATTTCAGATCTATATAAATATACAGGCAATTGAGATTAGATTGAAAACATTATTGTGTTTTCAATTTTGGACTCATATTTTTATAATTAACTAAAAAGGTAAAAGGTGACTGCTGAAGGATTGCATTAGGTTTTAAGATTTGCATGCAGTGCTCTCATATCCAAGGCTTCTCACTGATGAAACCCACAAGCTAGAAACTTGTCTGGAGATATTGTATGAATGGGCACTAGATAAGGATTTTATGCACAACTGATTTACACTGAGTAAAACTACTGTATGAAGAGTTTTGAGCTAGATAACATAGTCTGAGTTTATTGGTGAGATGTTAATATTTTTATTTCTGATAAGATATACATAACATTAAAACTAAAAAGCATTTTTTTATTTGTAATTTTTATTAGGAGCACTGTTCAAATCGTATTGATTTTATTTTGGGTGGTTATATAAATAACAGTTTTTCTATTTCATAAAGTTTTTAATATCGTACATAATATTGTTGTTTTTTTTTCATATTATTTAAAATGATGTTTGCTGCTGCAAATGTAGTCAATGTTAACATATCATGCTATATTACTTCAGCTCAATTTGTGAAATAATAGTATTTAAAAATAAATATCCACAAAACAAAAAAGGGAAAATTTAAAGAGAAATTCAATTAATATATCAGTAAGAATTGATATTGAAATAAAATAATAGTTTTTACTTCACCTTTGATTAGTAAGTAATTTAGATTGCGCTTTACGCAAAAAAGTGAAGCTTGTCTAAATCTTATTACAAAGTTATATGGATTAGCGCTTTCAGAGACCTTGAGTCTCCATAATCATAGCCTACTTTTAACTGAAGTTTAGCTATGGTTTATGTAAACTTTTATGCAAATTTTATAATGACCATTTTCTGGAGATTGCAAAGCATGATTCTTTCCGGTTTATTGCACAATTGTCATTTGCAATAAAACACGCCTCTTTAATTTTTCATTTCACATCATTGTGTTTAGTGCATAGTGCCCTTGATATAGTGGGTTCAAATGTCGTTATAAAATTTGCATAAAATTTTACATAAACCACAGCTAAACTTCAGTTAAAAGTAGGCTATGATTATGGAGAATCAAGGTCTCTGAAAGCGTTAAGCCATATAACTTTGTGATAAGATTTAGACAAGCTTCACTTTTTTGCATAAAGCCCAATCTCACTTAAGAATTAATATATATGATGGATAAAATTGCTATTATGTCACATAAGTTTTGCCAAATTTGCACTCATAAAATGAACCACAGTTGCCATTTAACACTAATTGCAGTAATCTTTTGAGGATATTTTTTTGTTTGCTTTAATCTCAGAAAATACTTTGTAAAATAAATTTGATACAGCAGATATATTTAGGAAAACATTTTAAACTGTTAGTTTTTTTTGTTGTTGTTGTTGTTTTATATCAATTAAATGTGATTTTCTTTTTTAAAAAAAACTTGGATGTTTAGAAAGCAAGATAATCTTTCAATGAATCAGGATAAATTTTCAGATAATTCATCAAAATTATGCTATGACTGTTTACTATTAAGATCAGTTTCATCAGCTAGTAAGAAGAGCCATCTGGAAATAACTGAGATTGGTTCAATGTTCAATTGCACTCAAAATTCATGTATGTAAGATATGTAGGACTGATCGATAAAATCAAGATATTAAATTCTGAACATTTGACTGAAACTGCAAACATACAGATCCACAATTTTACAGTACAATAATATATCAAAGAGAATGAATTACTGCTCACATTTAACATCTGTACCAATGTATTAATTCTCTTTATTTTAGACCATTTTGGAACATAGAATGTGAATTTACCTTATTAATGAAAATCTGATCTGAATGTTATGCCATCTGGTTTTCAATACTTCTATTCTACTACAATTTTCACTTATTGCTAGATTAAAATGTCTCTCCAAGTTTTTCTTTGATACATAGTTTCCCTTCTCCAAAAACTTTAGAAAATTTCTTTATTTTATTCATCTATCCCACATATGGTCATTTTTTAAGTCCTTTGTGTTATGTTTGGGATTTCAGTAATCTAGGATTCTATTTTAAGATATGCTCATCTCAGTTCCATTGCAGCCTTTTAATTTTGGCAATGATGTCAGTTTTGTTCTCAACCACATAGGAACATTTTCTTTTCATCTTAAATCACTTCTGTGGTCATTGTTATCCATTCTGTTTTCATCAGTAAAAATGATTTGTCATAGCATTTGTAGTTGTTAATCTTTTTTATTCATTACTATTTTTCTCTTTCTCTCACCCCCATTCCCCTTTAAATCCACTGAACATTTTGTTTTTACTCTGGTGGTTTTATAGCATATTCTGAAGCTCTAAAACATTATTTGCAAAAACAAATATATCATTTGCAAAATTTGGAGAATCTAAGTAACTTGTATTATATTTCCTTAACTTCCTATTTTAAATACAAAATCCTTACCTAAAGACTATCAACATGTTATCTAATTATTATTGTTACATTTTTATAAATGTTTCTCAAAATTTGACTGTACATTGGGTCTAAATGTTAATGTTTCGAAACTAAGTGTCCTTTCATAAAACATAAAGACAACTAATACTCATTGAACTTTTCTATAACTGTTCTTAATACTTGTTTGTTCTCTACTATACTGTAATCATTTTTAAATATGGCTTGTTTTATGGTTATTTCAGTCCAAAGTTCTTTCTGTAAGAGTTATAATGATCTTAATAAAGATATTTTAAAAAACTGATAGAAGACAAAACTATAATTTCTTTTTATATATTTTTTTAAATAATAATTTCATTAATTGTACACCTTCATTCATATGGTATATATTTATCACTTAGACATTAAATACATGTAGAATTGCCAATATTTTTTTCTTTATCTACTTGCTTCTTTTATAATACCTATAATAGTTTTATCATTTTCTAGAGCTTTTTATTTATCATATTTGTTATAATGTGTTTCATCTCTTCAATTAAATTACTTAGTGTTTCAAAAGTCATTATCATAACTATAGAGAATATTTTGTTTTCATATTTTCTATTGTTATATAGTTCTTTATATAATTTCTTTGAGTGATGGCACTAGAATATAAAGTAGAAAAATGCTCTTTTAATATAGTTTTAAGAGTCAAATAGTATTGCAGTAGTACTTTGTTTTTTTAGTATTATTATCAGCTTTATATTACTAAAATAACTTTTCCCCAATACCAAGATCTTGCTCTGTTTTCTCCCCTATAGCTTTTTTTTTTTTTTGCTGTTTCACAGTTATATTTTTGATCCTCATTAGTTCTTGTTCATATTATTTTACAGAATTCTGGATGTACAATTCTTCTGAGTTCTTTCCATATTCTTTCTTTTTTCATATATTGCTTTGTTGAAAAAGTTATTAGCAAATTCTTACTCAAGTATGTTATCTTAGATATACAACAAAACTTCTAATTTTTTCACACACTTAATTATATAAATAAAGATGTTTGCATTTAATAATACTATATACTCTTTCTTTAAATTTTAAGTTTATTTTTTTGTAATTAATGAAATAAACCACTTTGACCTTAAATTATCGAAGAAATAACTTATTGTTTATAAAAAATCAAGAATAGAATGGATTCATCTATTCTTTAAGCTTTTGATGTTTATAAGCTTACTTTAGACCAATACTGAAAATAAATCAGATAAAAGCATAGCATTAAGAATTATTAAATAATAATCATTTAAACAAGAATGAAGAATGAATCTCACTTTTGATCTCTAGCACTATAAATAATCAATAATAATGGTTAATATATTTATCTAAAAAAGATATTTCCAAATGGGTGTCTTCAAAAAATGTGATACTAGTAAGTTAATTGCAATAATTTAATATAAATAAAAAACTTCCAATTGCAGATGGCTTGTTCAGCAAAAATGCATTTGGGAATCATTTTTATTATTCAAATGTTTTAAGTATATATAAAACTAGAAGTTTTATATTAATTTAAAATATCATGCATAAGTACAAAAAGGAGGATAACATTAAATTGATAAATTCTGAATAAGTGTAACAACTCCATGAATTTGATATTGACTTATGCTAATGCTTACAATCTTAAAAAGCAGTTAGAAGTAGCATTATTTTCATTTTCTAAAGCAGGTGGATGGTAATTAATTAAATTAATATAATAATGCTAAAAATTATTATCAGCTCCTACATTGATGTCATATATATATATATATTGTAACGAGCACAGACGTTCGTTACATTGTTTTTTTTATTTATTTATTAAACATGAAAGTAAATTAAAAAGTTCGCATTTAAAAATTTTCTTTAAGAATTAAAAATTGAAATTAAATATCATCTTAAACTCTTATATATTAAATCGCACAGATAATGAAAAATTATTAAAATAAAACGTTATTAAAGAAAAAGTATTTTAAAACTAAATTTTAAAAAGATTTGGAAATAAAATTATATCTTTAAATTTATCTTTAAATATATCTTTGATTTGGAAAACAGGTTAATTAATCAGAAATGGAAATGATAAATTTAATTAGTCAAATGTAAACCAGCCTTGGGCATTTAAATGTAAAAACATAGGTCAGATAGGAAAACAATAGAAACTTTTAGCAAATGAAATAAATCCATTGGGAAATCGGACCTCAACGAAAAGGATCATCACATCGATGACGTAATGTTAAGTCAATCCTTCGAATATGTATAAAAGGAAAATTTGGAAATTATTAATTAGTGACTAGTGAGTGACTGGAAATTGATTATTACGATGTGACTCTATGTAGTAGTACGGAGTTGGAGGTGATGGAGTTGACAGACGCCCTGTCAATTCTTTCAGCTGTTAAAGAAAGGAGAAATGAACTATCGTTTTCTACATTGAGGACCAACTAAATTCAAAAATCTCCGGATGGATAAATAAATCGGCCTTCAAAACATTAACCTCTTTAGGACGACGTGGGAATTCACGTTCATGGCAAGCAATGGATAAAGAGGAACTGTTTTAAACCGTAAGAACTTTATAAATAATGAACATTAAATTAAACTTTCCAGAGTTAAATGATTGCAATATTATCCTATCTGACCAACTTAATTTATTAATAATGTTATTTGATGTATTTCTTTTTTTATATATATATATTTAAAATCATTTCCATTTAGTTATTTACTTTTTTGTTCTTTAAGTTTTATTATGATTTCTGCTTTCCGTTAAGGTAAATTATATAAATGTTAAACTTAAGTCGGGCGTGAATGGCTGTATAGATTTGTAAAGTTATATTAGGGAAGGGTAATCTTAGGTTATTTGTGTCGTTGTTAGATTGGGTCAATGGATTGGATATATTGGTGTGATTAGTAGATGTAATATTGATTCGCTACGGGCAGAATCGCTTCATACGCCGCACACTTCCGTTTGCCTATGGAAGGAATTATAAGACGGAGAACGCAGTTCCTTTCTATGGAGTTTTTTTTATTGTTCTTCTCGTTAGATAGATGTAATATTCCTATCTGATTGAGAGTCAATGTCTTTTCTTAATCTTTTTGTGCTGCCATAATTTATTACATTGAATACATCGATATATCAGATGAATTGATGCCGGTTTGACTACGAATTTTAACCTAAGGTTAAATAGGGATAGAATGTTTATTTTCAAAAGCAAATCTATGTGGTCTATTCATACTTGACCCTAAATAAAAATGCATTAAATTTAAGTTGTTTATAGATGCTTGCATGGATTGGTTATCGGTTAAGTATGTTTTGGGTTTTCATATTTGATCAAAATATATAGACATTCGATAAATAATGATACCTTACGGTGAGTATCTAAAATGTATTTATTCGGATGTCTTTTTAGTTATTGGTGACAATGCAAGTATCTTATGGTGAATACTATTGGGTTACGTATAAATTTCCCTCCGCAATTGTCAGTAATCAATAATTTTGTATTTTGATCGTTTATGTTTACTTTGAAATGTTTTTGACCGTGAAATCTATGTAACCGATCTATATTCAACATTATAAACAAGCTTTCATCAATTTATCTGTGCGAACTTAATTAAAATGTAAAATTAGAATATAATAGTAATTAAATGTAAATTAAAGTCAAAAATCAAAGTTAAAAATAATGTTAAATGTTAAAATGTAAAACTAATACTAAAATAATTTTAAATCTTATATATATGTGCATAAATAAATGTTTGTATGTTAATTACTGGCAGTGGCTTATTTTATTTATTTTTTTAATATTGAAATATAATTAGATAAGATATTATATTATTTAATCTCTGCTATTCCACTGAGCTAGTGACATGGGCTAACGACTGGAATCAAAATTTTCAAAATTAAAAAAATTTTTATTTTTTTCTTGACTTACGTATCTGCCTACTTTATAAATTTTTCTAGGTTCAAATGCCTAGATGGCGCCCTGTAGTGCAGTTTACGTTAAGTCGCTTTGCCGGATCGTTACAACTGGCTTTCCCAATCTGGGGCCGATCTTTAATAAACCACATATACCCTGAGCAAATTTTATCAAAATGAAATATTTTTATCTGTTTACATATAGTCGTATACTTTAAATCTTATAAAAGCTCTGCCAGTAAAAGAAATAGCACATATATTAAACACGAGAAAGTATAAATAATTTTAAACTGTATTTTGTTAAAAAGAAAGTCAAAAGGTTGCGATTGATATGTTTTTTTGTTGTTGTAATATAAATTATGCTTTAATGTGTATAGGTGCGCACAGCCACGTAAGTTTATGATCGAAATGTGGTGCCTTATGATGAGTACCTTTGGGAATTACTTCAGTGTAACCCTATGTATGCATTTCAATCAGTCATAAATAAGTTGGTGGTATTTATAATTGTGCTGCAAATATACACGCATAAACCCATTATCTTTCAAAATATATTTACTTCAATGCAACTTTCCTAAATAATTTATAAAATTTGCTTGTCATGCCGTGTGTAAAAATAAAATGTATATAAAAAAAATAATAATAGAACTCTTGTGGGGAGGAGGCGTAGACGTAAATGGTCCTTAGGAAAGCGATAGTAAACATGTTTTTTATATATAGTCTTTATACTAACCGAATGTTTGTAAATCTTGTTAGTCGTGTACCGTAATTACTAACCCTAAGTAAAATTTTTTTTTTTTTTTGATCATTTTTTTTTAAGCAACTTTACTGATATGTAACGAGCACAGACGTTCGTTACATTGTTTTTTTTTATTTATTTATTAAACATGAAAGTAAATTAAAAAGTTCGCATTTAAAAATTTTCTTTAAGAATTAAAAATTGAAATTAAATATCATCTTAAACTCTTATATATTAAATCGCACAGATAATGAAAAATTATTAAAATAAAACTTTATTAAAGAAAAAGTATTTTAAAACTAAATTTTAAAAAGATTTGGAAATAAAATTATATCTTTAAATTTATCTTTAAATATATCTTTGATTTGGAAAACAGGTTAATTAATCAGAAATGGAAATGATAAATTTAATTAGTCAAATGTAAACCAGCCTTGGGCATTTAAATGTAAAAACATAGGTCAGATAGGAAAACAATAGAAACTTTTAGCAAATGAAATAAATCCATTGGGAAATCGGACCTCAACGAAAAGGATCATCACATCGATGACATAATGTTAAGTCAATCCTTCGAATACGTATAAAAGGAAAATTTGGAAATTATTAATTAGTGACTAGTGAGTGACTGGAAATTGATTATTACGATGTGACTCTATGTAGTAGTACAGAGTTGGAGGTGATGGAGTTGACAGACGCCCTGTCAATTCTTTCAGCTGTTAAAGAAAGGAGAAATGAACTATCGTTTTCTACATTGAGGACCAACTAAATTCAAAAATCTCCGGATGGATAAATAAATCGGCCTTCAGAACATTAACCTCTTTAGGACGACATGGGAATTCACGTTCATGGCAAGCAACGGATAAAGAGGAACTGTTTTAAACCGTAAGAACTTTATAAATAATGAACATTAAATTAAACTTTCCAGAGTTAAATGATTGCAATATTATCCTATCTGACCAACTTAATTTATTAATAATGTTATTTGATGTATTTCTTTTTTTTATATATATTTAAAATCATTTCCATTTAGTTATTTACTTTTTTGTTCTTTAAGTTTTATTATGATTTCTGTTTTCCGTTAAGGTAAATTATATAAATGTTAAACTTAAGTCGGGCGTGAATGGCTGTATAGATTTGTAAAGTTATATTAGGGAAGGGTAATCTTAGGTTATTTGTGTCGTTGTTAGATTGGGTCAATGGATTGGATATATTGGTGTGATTAGTAGATGTAATATTGATTCGCTACGGGCAGAATCGCTTCATACGCCGCACACTTCCGTTTGCCTATGGAAGGAATTATAAGACGGAGAACGCAGTTCCTTTCTATGGAGTTTTTTTTTATTGTTCTTCTCGTTAGATAGATGTAATATTCCTATCTGATTGAGAGTCAATGTCTTTTCTTAATCTTTTTGTGCTGCCGTATTTTATTACATTGAATACATCGATATATCAGATGAATTGATGCCGGTTTGACTACGAATTTTAACCTAAGGTTAAATAGGGATAGAATGTTTATTTTCAAAAGCAAATCTATGTGGTCTATTCATACTTGACCCTAAATAAAAATGCATTAAATTTAAGTTGTTTATAGACGCTTGCATGGATTGGTTATCGGTTAAGTATGTTTTGGGTTTTCATATTTGATCAAAATATATAGACATTCGATAAATAATGATACCTTACGGTGAGTATCTAAAATGTATTTATTCGGATGTCTTTTTAGTTATTGGTGACAATGCAAGTATCTTATGATGAATACTATTGGGTTACGTATAAATTTCCCTCCGCAATTGTCAGTAATCAATAATTTTGTATTTTGATCGTTTATGTTTACTTTGAAATGTTTTTGACCGTGAAATCTATGTAACCGATCTATATTCAACATTATAAACAAGCTTTCATCAATTTATCTGTGCGAACTTAATCAAAATGTAAAATTAGAATATAATAGTAATTAAATGTAAATTAAAGTCAAAAATCAAAGTTAAAAATAATGTTAAATGTTAAAATGTAAAACTAATACTAAAATAATTTTAAATCTTATATATATGTGCATAAATAAATGTTTGTATGTTAATTACTGGCAGTGGCTTATTTTATTTATTTTTTTAATATTGAAATATAATTAGATAAGATATTATATTATTTAATCTCTGCTATTCCACTGAGCTAGTGACATGGGCTAACGACCAGAATCAAAATTTTCAAAATTAAAAAAAATATTTTTTTTTTTGACTTACGTATCTGCCTACTTTATAAATTTTTCTAGGTTCAAATGCCTAGATGGCGCCCTGTAGTGCAGTTTACGTTAAGTCGCTTTGCTGGATCATTACAATATATATATACATCAATGATGAAGAGTGACTTTTTTAGAAATTGAAGCACAAGACACAATCTTTTTTATAATGTTTTTATTTTACTTGCCACAACAATTTTTACATAATAACTATTATATACATATTACAGATATCCAGATTAATTCTCTTATCTGAAAATCAGACTGTGACTAGTTAAGTATAGAGAATTCATTATCAAGATGTTTTTATTTTCTAATTACTTTTAACATTTATAAGTTTTAGCTATTAATTACATTTTAGCATTGTTTGAATTCTTAATAATCAATGAATAATGCAATGATCAAACTCATTATTAGCCTTATATAAAAACAGTTCAACTGTTGGTAAAAAAATTAAAAGTTAATTCTGTGTAAAAAATAATGAGTTTGAATTGTTCATTCTTCATTTTTTTATCTTTAACAAAATAGTTTACATACATGAATTTACTTATTGTTCTTACTACACTATTGTATGTGCAACTTGTTGGATCAATTTTGTGAGGTGGAATATGTACATATTTTAGTCAATTTTAAAATGGAATTTTAGTTAAAGCTTTTAAATTTTTTAGAAAATTCTTCTATGGAAGCACTCATTCCACTTAATACATGAAACCTTCATCCCTGATGTACATATATCAGCAGTTCACTAACCAAAAAGAGAGTGAACAACTGAGATAATTAATTATAACTAGTATTTTGAACATGAAATAAATATATTAAAAGGAATTTCAATAGCATATTAAAAATCTAATAAAAGAACAGTGATATATAAAATAAATATCTCATTTACATATGTTTAATTTCATTTAAGAATGACGCATTGTAAATTCTAGTAAATTTTGCAGGTGTCATTCATTCCAACATAGTAAAAGTAATTTAAAGTGATTGGTTAACATCTTCATGCTCTCATTTCCAGTACTTAAGATTTTCCCATACTTAAGCTTTTGGGTTTAAAGAATAGATGGATTCATTCTATTCTTTCACAAAGACTTTATCTTGTGTTGAAAATTCATTTATTATTAAGATTCATAAAGTGCATGTGCATTAGCTTGAAAAACTGATCATTAGTTTATTACAATGATTTATTAAGTAAACAAAGTCTATACTTGCAATACTTATAATTAGTTATCTGTATTATTGTTCATTACCTTCTTAAGTTTTCATTACAAATGTAAATAATGCAAGAGTATATATATATTGTAATGGGCACACGATGATCGAAGGCTACACTTCCCTTTTATGTGTACATAATGGGGAATTCAATAATTCAAAATCGTCCATTTTCCGTTACCGCAAGCAGAGAGAGATACGAAAATAGACGAGTCTATCTCCGTATTTGACCGAACCTGTATGCTATATGGATATAACCCCAGGTTATGGGTCCCGATCAACTTTCTCCCGACTGCTGTAAGATTTGACAGAGTTTGGATGATTTATAAATTTAACGAAATCAAAGACTGCACCACCAAATTTCATGTGTTAATTCAATAATCAAAAAAATGAATAATAGTTTTCCCACTCTAAGACTAGACTATCCTTTTTTGAACGTGGCAAAGAACGAGACAAGACAGCTTTAAATAGAAAAAATATATATTTAATAGAATAAATCAATCATAAAAAACAAATTTATAAAACACATTTACATTAAATAAAACAGATTATGATCTATAGTGCTACAAGAAAAAGAACACATAAAAAAAACTCTTATAAATGATGGTACATTTATAAATCGTCATACTGGGTATTTATCAAAAAAAAATTCAAGAATGTCTTTATCATTCACAAAACGCATGTGGCCATTGTCTAAGTAAATGATGTGCACATTGAAATATATAAAAAAATAGTATGCATCTTTACCAAGGTTTTAGTCTCTGAATTTATCCGACATCCTGCCAACCGCCATGTGGATTTCTCCACTTCTTTAGGAGGGACGGTCGCTCGTAGGTTAGATTTGGTTGTGTATAGCTTCTCAGCGTTAAGGCATCATGGACGAGGCAACAAGGACAAGATATCGAGGACAGGGCAACTAATTGAATCCATCAGCAGGTGCTATGACAGCGATTATTACATATTGACAAGAACCATTAGTACAGTAAGTCTGGATCGACCAGCGATCACGATGACCTTAGCCAGCCATTCTAGATGAAGCACCGATGTTAAAAGTCATATTTGCTAACTATATCGGTTGATTATCGGAGCTGTGTTTTACCACCTTCTCAACATGAAGTCTCTAGCTCTAATCTCTCTAGAAAAACTTTTATTTCTTAATTAAAAAATTCCACCAGCCTTTGTCCTTCCGATCCTTTGTTTCACTTTTATTCACACCTTCTTTCTTACTATGCCTTCAGCCATATGTAAATTGGTTTTACCCACTCTCGTAGCACTATGTATTTCAATATTCTTGATTTTAATTAAACAGATTTTAATACATGTTTTCTTTTTTCTTTTTTTAAAAATTTGGACAAGCATTTATTATTTCTGTCTATATCCTGCTTCAAATACACTCCATACACGCATTTCGTTTATTGTCAAATGTGTACTTTAAAACCCAGATCCTTATCTTTTGATCATGTCTAACTTTCTCTGTTTTGCGTGCTATTTAAGGTTTTTTATTTCTTTTAAACTTTACTTTCTTTCAAAATCGGATTTTAACTTGCATTTTATTTATATTTCTTTATCGCTTTATTTTTTAATATACATTTCCAATATCTCTAATTTTATATTTTAATTTCACCAAAACCCGAACTTTGGAGGGTAAAAGATAATAATCTTTTGATTCTAATTCCCTCTCTTTTTTTTAATTAGTGGAAACATTTCTTTGTTTTGTAAATTTTTCCAAGCTCGCTTTTTTCCTTTTTTATTTTTTTTCTTCCAAACATAATATTTAATATTCTTTGAATGCTTAATATTTATATGTGTGACTGCAGTATGTGCGATCATCACATTACACTGTTCTTCTTCTTTTAAAATTTTTTTGTAAAAAAAATTTTTAAATTTTTGCATCGAACGCTAGATGCTCCCAACTACTGTTCAAACCTTTTAGATTTACGCACTCCTAACATGATTTAGTAATGAAGTTAATCTCTAGAGAGGTGACCAGGTAAATTATATCTCTTTCTTGATGACCCAACCAGCATTGCCAAATCAATTTAATCTTGTCATAGCATTACATGCATTTTATTCCTGCCTCATACTCGTATATATAGGTTCAAAACCACAGGATATCTCTGTGACCCGATTAAATCTGTTCATACATCGCATCCTGCAGATGATAGACCCCTAAGTGCCAACTCTGGTCACTATTACTGAGGTAGGTTGGGAGGCTGGAATCTTTTCGTCCAGCTCATCCATGAGCCCAGTATATTTCTGATAGCTCTTAATTTATACAAGGGGTTCTTTCCCCCATAGATTGGTCTCTAAACCATTGACTCACGATATCTGTCCAATATCTAACTGGAAATCTTAATCCAGTGAGTCATTATGAGAATGGGATCTCTGTCCCTGTGTTCTCTGTATGATAAGATTTGGTGCACTGCAGAACATACATGAATGAATAACGAAGAAGGCATCACCAAATACTGTTCAGACACATCTACCAATATCTAAACCTACATGCCTTCAGCCTCTATCTATGACCTCACCCTACTATTTATCTTATGCTTTCTTATTTTTATCATAATGCCCTTCATCCCTTTTCCCACTTATCGGCTAATCATTTCTTTATGTTATCAGGATCCATATTACAGTCCGTTCTCCATGACTCGTGGTCCATTTCCAATCTTGTCATCATTAAATCCTTCCTTTATTTGTGACTGCCCTTAAGTTTTATCTGGTGGTTGTTTTCCTCTATTGACATTACCTCTGCCTCCTCTGGGATGCGGGGTTTGCTCCCTAGGCTCATGGCCCTCTGTCCTGTCATATGGACGCTTATATTCCGTCTCCCATCTTTGTTGTCCATTTTCCTGCCTCCTCGGGTTTTCTCCAGGGTTACCAGCGAAAACTTGTACCTTCAGAAATTGGTGGAAGCCCACAGGATAATCCATGCAATTTCCAGATCCCATAATTCTACATTCTCCACTGGTTCTTGGTCCCATGCCCTCTATGTTGGCATTGGTGCTGCTATTGGCTGACCTCTTTATACTCTCTTCAACTTTTGTATTTAACCCTGCTACTACCTTTGCCACCTGACTTAAATTCTCATGTATGCTCATCATCATCATTCTATGATCCTCCACTCTAACTACTTCCACCTTTTCATCTAACTGTCTTATTTCCCTTTCTGGTCACCCTATGTCCTTTCCCAATCAAATTCTGCTGATCTCTACATCTATCCTCAACTATTTCTGATTCCTCATATGCACATGGTCCCATACTCCTTTGTTCATCCATCTTAATCTCTTGGTGAAATCCATTCCATGTGTCATTAGCCTTTGATTGCTGGATGACCTTAGTTCTCATTTCTTCCCTGACTTCAGCCATTCTTTTCCGGTTGTCTGTTTCTATCTTTACCATCCATTCTTCTATCCTTCTCTCTTGTTTATCCATGAATTCTTTCATGAATTGTTCTTGCTCCATCCTCATTTGCTTTAACATATCCATGACATTACCATAGCCTATTGTATCCTTTACTTTCATCTCCTCTTCATTTCCTTCTTTTACTTCCTCTTCTTGACATTCCATTTTGACTTGAGCCCTTGTATGCATAAATATGATTTTTATTTAACCCTTCCTTATATCTGGAATGATTATTACTACTACTGACCTCTTCTGACTCGACTTCTTTCGACTGACTTTATGTTTTCACTTTGATTAACTTTAGTATCTGTATTATTTATCGATCAGCATTCAGATCGCTAGCCAACCCAAACATCTGCACTTTGGTTCATCCTCTTGTTCACCTGCCTTAGATTCGCCCGACGGCCTGTCCACCTTGATGATTGTCCTCTAGTTTTCCACTCATCTACCTCTGACCCCTATACCTCAATTAAATGATGCACTTATATATTCTTTTAAATTTAACTTACTTAAATACTATACTCGTTCCTCTGTTGATGATATACCTTATAAATTCGTTTTGTTTGACTGTATCTCCCACATTACCCTTCCAATATATATTTTTTCTACTCCTATGTTTATAAAATTCGGCCACTTAAGGTTACGGCTTTTTTAAGCAAGATCATACACACACATATATATATATTTTCCTTACACCTGCGACTATTCTAGAATCACATATATATATATTTTTTTCACTTAACTAAAAGACGCAACAATACTTATAGTTTCTTCAATTTAACTTACACACGTGAATTCCTTTTATCATTAAATATTTTATTTTCCACTTAACTAGGACACGTGATTATTAATTCACACATATATCTTTCATCATCTAACTTAGTTTCGACTATTTTAATCATTTACCCTTTATACCTACACATTACTGAAACTGTTTCACTATTTCTAACTTAACTATTTTTTTTTTTTGTTTTCATTAATTAATTACATCCGGATAATCTATTCTTTAACTTTACTGGGATATATATATTTTTTCCTTACACCTGCGACTACACACATATATCTTTCATCATCTAACTTAGTTTTGACTATTTTAATCATTTACCCTTTATACCTACACATTACTGAAACTGTTTCACTATTTCTAACTTAACTATTTTTTTTTTTGTTTTCATTAATTAATTACATCCGGATAATCTATTCTTTAACTTTACTCGGCTATGTGACTATTTTTTTCTTTCTATTATTTAGCGTAAACTTTCATGAAACTTTGTGTTATTCTCTTTTTTTTTTTTTTTTTGAAACGATTTATATTACATTACAGCAATCATTTGATATAATCAGTTCTTTGTTCGTTACAACTTGTCTAATTATTCTTGTCTCAGATTATCCCTCACTATGCATTTCAAAACTTTCGTAATACTAACAAAAAAAAATTTTCCCCCTCTTTCTATTCTTTGTACACATTTCACGTGAAACGCTCATATAGAGTATCATAAAATAAAACATCCCCTTCATATTCGCTTCTCGCCACTTTAACTTACAACGCTAATTTTATATGTTTGAAAACACATATATTAAAACAATTTTTATTTTAGAAAATATTTGTTATCTTATAAAATTATTTAACACGTGATCACTAATTGCACAGCAATTTCAGATCCCGGACTGGCCCCCAAAATATGTAACAGGCACATGATGATCAAAGGCTACACTTCCCTTTTATGTGTACATAATGGGGAATTCAATAATTCAAAATTGTCCACTTTCCGCAAGCAGAGAGAAATACGAAAATAGATGAGTCTATCTCTGTATTTGACCGAACCTGTATGCTATACGGATATAACCCCAGGTTATGTTTCCCGATCAACTTTCTCCCAACTGCTGTAAGATTTGACAGAGTTACAGCGCTTGGATGATTTATAAATTTAACGGAATCAAACACTGCACCACCAAATTTCACATGTTAATTCAATAATCAAAAAAATGAATAATAGTTTTCCCACCCTAAGACTAGACTGTCCTTTTTTGAATGTGGCAAAGAACGAGACAAGACAGCTTTAAATAGAAAATATATATATATTTAAAAGAATAAATCAATCATAAAAAACAAATTTATAAAACACATTTACATTAAATAAAACAGATTATGATCTATAGTGCTACAAGAAAAAGAACACATAAAAAAAACTCTTATAAATGATGGTACATTTATAAATCGTCATTCTGGGTATTTATCAAAAAAAAATTCAAGAATGTCTTTATTATTCACAAAACGCATGTGGCCATTGTCTAAGTAAATGATGTGCCCATTGAAATATATAAAAAAAATAGTATGTATCTTTACCTAGGTTTTAGTCTCTGAATTTATCCGACATCCTGCCAACCGCCACATGGATTTCTCCACTTCTTTAGGAGGGATGGTCACTCATAGGTTAGATTTGGTTGTGTATAGCTTCTCAGTGTTAAGGCATCATGGACGAGGCATCAAGGACAAGGTATCGAGGACAGGGCAACTAAATGAATCCATCGGCAGGCGCTACGATGGTGATTATTACATATTGACAAGAACCATTAGTACAGTAAGTCTGGATCGACCAGCGATCACGATGGCCTTAGCCAGCCATTCTAGATGAAGCACCGATGTTAAAAGTCATATTTGCTAACTATATCGGTTGATTATCGGAGCTGTGTTTTACCACCCTCTCAACACGAAGTCTCTAGCTTTAATCTCTCTTGAAAACTTTTATTTCTTAATTAAAAAATTCCACCAGCCTTTGTCCTTCCGATCCTTTGTTTCACTTTTATTCACACCTTCTTTCTTACTATGCCTTTGGCCATATGTAAATTGGTTTTACCCACTCTCATAGCACTATGTATTTCAATATTATTGATTTTAATACATGTTTTCTTTTTTTCTTTTTTTTTAAATTTGGACAACCATTTATTATTTCTGTCTATATCCTGCTTCAAATACACTCCATACACGCATTTCGTTTATCGTCAAATGTGTACTTTAAAACCCAGATCCTTATCTTTTGATCATGTCTAACTTTCTCTGTTTTGCGCGCTATTTAAGGTTTTTTATTTCTTTTAAACTTTACTTTCTTTCAAAATCGGATTTTAACTTGCATTTTATTTATATTTCTTTATCGCTTTATTTTTTAATATACATTTCCAATATCTCTAATTTTATATTTTAATTTCACCAAAACCCGAACTTTGGAGGGTAAAAGATAATAATCTTTTGATTCTAATTCCCTCTCTTTTTTTTAATTAGTTGAAACATTTCTTTGTTCTGTAAATTTTTCCAAGCTCGCTTTTTTCCTTTTTTATTTTATTTTCTTCCAAACATAATATTTAATATTCTTTGAATGCTTAATATTTATATGTGTGACCGCAGTATGTGTGATCATCACATATATATTTATATATATATATATATATATATATATATATATATATATATATATATATATATATATATAATGCTGAAAGCTAAGCTAGTAATGAAATAACAAACTAAGCTAAACCTTATTATCATTAACCATATTTAAGAACTATGTTTCTAGCAGGAAAATCATTTGCTAGCAACTCATTATTAATATTGTGTTAGTATTGTTAATGACAAAAGATAGTTATATATATTTATACACATCTATAAAGTTACTAATGTCTAGTAGTTAACACTCTTTTTTACCTTGCCCATAACATAAAGTACAAATCTGGATCAAATTTGATTTTTTTTAGATTCTAAGCAAGATATAGGTTTTTAATTTTAGGCAGACAGTTCACAGCAAATGTCTTTAATCTCCAGTTATTGGTTGAGAAATGGGTAGCATGTTATTCTTCATTATATGGTAAAACAGTTGGAAAAAAACATTAAATCTTTTCACCTAAAATTTAATTAAACTAATAAATTTGTCTTAACTATTGCATAATACTATACTGAAATCAAATATAGGAAAATATGAATTCATTTAACATTAAATATTCCGGGAGAACTACATGAGTCATAAAGTTACAAATAGGCAGTTAGAAAAAGTCATTATTTAAATCCAAAACAATTTAAATAACAGATATGCAACTTCTAATTTCTACAAACACTTAAAACTCGTAAATAAGCATTTGAGAAAGACAAATGACTCTAAAATATTTTCTTATTGAAGTAGTCATTTTAAATTGGCCTGGGTCATACTTTTCTTGCATCTTCAGCATCATAGTTCCTTATTTATTGATACCAAATTACTACAATTCAATTTACAAGTACTACAATTGAATGTATTTATTTGACAACAACATCCTTAAGTAAATATATTAATATTAATCATTTAATAGACTAGAGATTATTATATCATTCTTGACCATAAATAACTATTAAAATCTTAAAATATTCATGTTAACATCTTTATAAACTTCCAAATTTTATCATACATGCATAACAGTATAATTAAATTGCATCAATTAATATGTAATAATTTTTGGAATCAATGATAATCTCCTAGCCCCATACAGTACCTCACCATCTAACTGACTTAACAAATGAAAATGAAAACATTTTTGGCTATTTCTTGAGTTGTCATCAATCACAGTAATGCTATTATGACCTGATTCAGTTTGAGGTTAAATAATAATCATAAAATAGATTTTAGAAATATTCATTTTAATAATCATATTGAAGCAGTTGGATCTAAGTTCGATCCTAGCTTCATGATATCTCATCTGCAGCCCACTTCAAACCCTAGTACTAACCATGAATTTCTGAATGCAATGGGGCTTTATACATTCAATGGGGCTTTATACATTCAATACACACTAGTTTCCTTAAAAACAGTATTATATAAATGTGTGTTAAAACTAACTAGTTTAATGTTTAAACTAATCAATGTCATTAATAAATTCATGATAAAATTATTCATGAATTTATATATATTATAACTGCATAGATTGTGCATATATATTTATAAATATTTAAATATATACATTTGTTATAAAATTTCATTGCGTCGGAATGTTTTATTTTACTTTTAAACAGTTTGTTCAAATTTTAGTGATTAAAAGCTACATTTTTTCGATAAGCTTTCAGATTGTCCTTTTCCAAAGACAATGGGAAAAGTTTTATTAATTAGCAAAAAGATAATAATTTAAAATGTAAGGACGGTTCCTAATTAAAAATCGTTTTTTAGATTTATAAATTCATTTTCTAATTAGATAATGAATTCAAAGTTAACGAGTTTGAAAGCCTTATTGAGGGAATGTATCTAAAATCAATTAGTAAAAATTTGTAACTTTGATAATGCAAGAAGCTCTAGTCTGAAGGCATCTAGATTCGGAATAGGTGGGAAACCAGAGGACAGTATAAATAGCCTGGAAAAGTTTGGAGAGAGAGAAGCCATATTTGTTTGAAAAGATGTGCTACTAGAATCTACATGCATCTTAAATTATGAATTTCAATAATGTCTCCATCATGGTGAGGGGATAAACTTTGGGAGTCTGACTGCTGGCTCAAAGTCCCCAGAAGTTCTTCAATGTAGCTGCTAAACTAAACCTTTTCTGGACCAATCATGCTGCCAAAATGTGAAAGAATCAATTCAAATGCCATTCAAAAAATTTCAAAATGCACGCCTATGTTTTACCCAACTGGACTCTGCTGTGTGTAATCTAAGGAACCAACCATGAAAGAATGATAATATCTTTCTAAAACAACCGCAACTTTCTGGCCAGTTTCCGAACTTTATTTTACACCACTTTTTAAATTAACTACTGTAAAAACTCCTCTCTTTATAATGCCTTTATGTGTAACAATAATTCTCATTTTCCTACCTCAGGTCTTTAAATTTAATATCTGTTAACTTTCCTTTTTTCCAATGGCGGTTCGTTTCATTAACTGTATTATATATATATATATATATTTATTAAATAATTATTATTTATTTTTTATTATATGCCGATAAAACTTCAACTCGATAATAATCTCTTTCATTAAAATTCCCTCATGAAAATAATCTAATATTAAGTTATAGTATTTCTTGCCCACTAGAATTAATTTAATACAGTTTTATTAATTATCGAGTTGAAGGATTTATTAAATGTTGCTATTTTTATTAACGGCTAATAATAAATTATTAGTCCAGTTTCTAACCTATGTCCCCGGCTCTTTTATCTAGTTTAAAAATGTTTATCTATTCATATTTATAATCTTAAAATGTTTTTGCAAAAAGGTCAATAAACGAATTTAATGTTAATATTTTCTAAGTAAAAATTTGTATTTCTGTATTAATATTCAGAGAGGGCATGATATTTAGGGCATGATTAGTATAGTTATATAATTATGTTAAGTACTTTTAGTTAAAGCACATTTGACTTTAATTTAACTCGATCAGGTCATCACATAAAACATTCTTTATGTTAAATGGGTTTTATTATTAAACACGATGACTATCAAGTCATCATTTTTGAATGATGCTGACGCGAGCCATTTTCTGCTTCATAGGCTTGTCCTCAGTAATATTATTATTACTTTAACTACCCAGGAAGAAACCACTTTCTAACTTGCTCATTTTTATATTGGAACACCAAAGGTTTGTGGCTATGACCCGGCCTGGCTTTCCATGTGTTCCATGGATCCTTCATAGGGCATCAAAGACTTATCAAATACAAGCTGCCCTGCTATTTTCTTAAATCACCAACAAGCCATTATTTTTCATATTCATTTTATAGCTCATAAGATGTCAGCACCATTATTTCTCAGTTCAAATAAAGCCCCGCTCTCATGCTCGTAAATTGTGATGAATTGATTTTATTAAAGTCGAACAAATTCATATTCATTTATAATAAAGTTTTATATTAAAGTTATGCCATCAATACTTATCTTGCTCTTTGTGAATTGATTTACAAATGTGAAAATAAATCTCATTATTCTTTCATTTAGAATTAGAATCATAATTTTTGTCACAGCCAAATACCCTTATCTACCTTTATTTTCTTGTCAGGGCATAGACACTTATAATCCTCCTATAATATTGCGTAATAGTTATTGGCATATAATAACTGCCATTCTTCTTTGTAAATTATAAATTCCGTTTAAAGACTAGAGGTAATATATATATAATCTTAATCATAAAAGTTGACAAAATATTTATTATTATTAAACATTTTATTAACACATTTGGTTTTTAACTTTCTTTATTATTCAACTTTTATGATTAAGATTATATATATATATTACCTCGAATTATTTTAATATTAATGCTCACTGTCTGTATTGCAATTTTAACTTTCTTTATTATTCAATAATTATTTTAATATTAATGCTCGCTGTCTGTATCTGTATTGGCAACCCGAACATACATATATGAATTGACTTAAAAATATCCTTAGTTATTTTATTATATGTTATTAGAGTCAGATCAGGGGTCTCAAATTATCATCATCCATTGAGCTAGTTTCTTGGCACATAGTCATGTACCGTAGACATATGCTTCATCCATTGATTGGATCTGAGCTTGTGAGTTGTTTTTGAATTCAGTTTGGTTCGACTGAGTTTGAATCCGACTTTGCGGTTTGGGTCATGTTATTGTTGTGGGTGGGTCTTTCGACTGGTACAATATGAATTGTAAGCCATTGTGAATATGTAATAGTATAATAAAACATCAACTTCGCTCACATATATATATATATATATATATATATATAGTGAGAGTAGCTTGAAATCACACACACACCAACCTTTAACCACCTGAGATAATGAAATATGCTTAATCAAAACTTATATTTTGGCTAAATTAATAAGTTTGCGAGCATACTATTTAAGAAGCTTAAGTAAATGGATGCATATATATATTGTAATGGCACATATGACGTTACATTGTTTTTTTATTATTAAACATGAAAAATTCATCAACATTTTTAGAGCATTCCAAGAAGAAAGGACATTTGTTTGAACCTTCCAGCCCTAAAATAGTCTGTATTGAGAAAAATGACATCAAGCGGAAAATCAGAAAAGCATATTTTATTAATGGCAATAATAACTCCATCAATAGATGAGATACCTGCTTTGACATCTCCAAACGTTGGACTATCTAGTTCATTTGCATATGCTTTGCATACTGTTTTGTTTCCCTTGCCCTATTTTTTCATTCTGCAGCTCACAGTACCGCTATGAATATGAGGCAAAAGACCTCAAAAGCGCTTAGCGTGTAATAATTTCTGTGTATCTTTATAGCTTCTCAATCAAGTGTGGCATACGCTTTGTTAATTTTGTATATGAAAAAAATAAAAGTTCGCAATTGAAAATTAAAAAATCATACTAAACTCATATATATATAAAATCGCACAGATGAAAAAAATTATTAAAATAAAACTTTATTCAAAATAAAAAAAGTATTTTAAAAGCAAAAACTTAAACAGATTTAGAGATAAAAATATATCTTTAAGTTTGAAAACAAATTAATTAATGTTATTGAAAAATGAAAATGATTATTTTAATTAGTCAAAGTGAACTAGCCTTTGGGCATTTAAATGTATAAGCAACAGTCAGATAGGAAAACAATAGAAACTAATAGCAAATGAGAGAAATCCATCAGGAAATTAGACCTCAATGGAAAGATAATCATCATCAATGATGTAATGTCCATTGGATCCTAAAGTTACATATAAAAAAAAAGTTTGATAATAAAATTTTTAGTGAGTGAAGAAAATTTAAGAGAAGACTGAGATGTGTGAAGTTGGAGAGTCGGAGGTGAAGGGATTGAAAAACGCACATTCAATTCCTTCAGTTGTTATAAAAAAAAAGACAATGAAACATCGTTTTTCCTACATTGAGGACCAGCTAAAGTAAAAGACCTCCAGATAAATAAATAAAATGGCCAACAGAATACCAATCTTTTTAGGATGGCATGGGAATTCATGTTCAAATGGCAAGCAACGAATAAAAAGGAACGTTTTAAAATCGTAAGAACTTTTTGAACTCTAAGCTTTAAATATATTTCTAAAACTCCAGTATACTAAACAATAAGAACTTTAATTCTAAACCATGTTCCATATTTAAATAATCATCATAGAATCCTATCTGACCAACTTTATTTATTAATAGGTAATTTTAATTTGATGTATTTCTTTTGTAAAATCATTTCCATTTTTTTTTATTCTTTTAAGTTTTATTATGATTTCTGTTTTTGATTAAATTAAATTATATAAATGTTAAACTTAAGTCAGGCGTGAATGGCTACATAGATTTGTAAAGTTTTATTAGGGGAGGGTAATCTTAGGTTATTTGTTTCGTAGTTGAATTGGGTCAATGGATTGGATATATTGGTGTACTTAGTAGATGTAATACAAGATTCGCTAGGTGCAGAATTGCTGTTTACACCACACACAAGCGTTTTGCCTATGGAAGGGTTTATAAGATGTAGAATGTTGTTCCTTCCTATGGAGTTTTTTTTATTGCTCTTATCGTCAGATAGATGTAGTATTCCTATCTGGCGAGAGTCAATTTTTTCTCTTAACCTATTTGTGCTGTCGTAGTCATATTACATTGAATACTTCGATATATCAGATGGATTGACATTGGTTTAGCTACGAGTTTTTGGCCTAAGGTTAAATAAGGGATAGAATATTTTCTTTTCAAATGCAAATCTATATAGTCTATTCATACTCGACACTCTAAATAAAAATGCATTAAATTTAAGTTGGGTATATACGTTTGCATGGATTCATTATCGGTTAATTATGTTTTGGTTTTCATATTTGATCAAAGTATATAGACATTCGGTAAATAATGATACCTTATGGTGAGTATCTAAAATGTGTTTATTCGGATGTCTTTTAAGTTATTGGTGTCAATGCAGCATCTTATGATGAAAGCTATTGGGTTACTTTTAAATTTCCCTCTGCAATTCCACCAATGATTTTATATTTTGATCTTTTATGTTTATTTTGAACTGTTTTTAACCGTGAAATCTATGTAACCGATCTATACTCAACATTATAAAACAAACTGTTATAAATCCATCTGTGCGAACTTATAAAAATTAAAATGTAAATTTATAAAAATTAAATGTAAATTAAAATGAAAAAAAAATCAAAGTTAAAAATGTAAATTAAATTTTAAAATGTAAAACTGATACTAAAACAATTTTAAATATTATATATATGCGTAAATAAATGTTTGTATGTATAATTACTGGCAGTGGCTTATTTTATTCTTCTTTATATATTCTTAGATAAGAATTTATTATAAAATATAAATTTCTGCTATTCCCCTGAGCTAGTGACAATGGGCTAACAACCGGAATCAAACTGTATAAAATAATTTTTTTTTTTACTTATGTATCTGCCTACTTTATAAATTTTCTAGGTTCAAATGCCTAGTGGAGCCCTGTAATGTAGATTATGTTAAATCTCTATTCTCCAGATCGTTATAATATATATATATACACCCATAGGCATAACGTATTAATGCTATGAGATAATTGAACAGTAAGTCATGGATTATTGGATCTCATATATATATATATAACAAAATAAATCCCAAATTATTAGAATAAGTAAAATTAAGCACTGAACAGAATTTGTACAAATATATATGTATGATAATAAGCACTATGTGTTAAGTGTTTTATACATCATTAATATTTATAAAACAATGACTTAAATGATGACAAGATAACTTCAGTAATGATCAACGGTCAAATACTGTGACAAGAAACTGAATGTGGAATGAAATAGTAATGTGTAACTTAATTTCTTGAATCGACTATCATGACACATTTATAAAGACAACAGTGAACCCATATCACAAATGTAAAGGAAATGAAATGCTTCATATACAAGGAAACAGAAATGACACCAGCTATAAAAAGAAAATGAAGTTACAACTTTCTTCTTCAAAATAAAATGCTAATTAGGGAAAGTCATTTCCAATAAAACAAGAAATTTAACCATGATATAAAATGGACGCTTTTGAGTGAAAGATTTTATATTTTATAAATGTCTTTTTTTTGCATGAGATTTAAAGCGGCAAAAAGAAAGATTTTTAATATAGATCAGGCAAATAAATAAATTCAAAAAGATTGGATAAATCTAAAGAAAAGCATTTCAAACTTATAAAAGAAGAAAAGAAAAATTAAAATAGAATGTCTGATTAACTGAAAAGTTAAAAAAGAAAATATACATAGCCAGCACCACAGCTGATGGGATATATATATATAAAACAAAATAAATGTCCGCTAATATCAATAATACAATAACGAAACTTAAATATATTCCAAACAATGGTAAACAATTTATAATACAATATAAATAAAAACTCAATAAAAACTCATAAAGAAATATTTTCGATTATATTCATAATCATTTTCAACTCAACTTTGATTCCATTTTGAAATTTGAGTTGAAAATGATTATGAATATAATCGAAAATATTTCTTTATGAGTTTTTATTGAGTTTTTATTTATATTGTATTATAAATTGTTTACCGTTGTTTGGAATATATTTAAGTTTCATTATATATATATATTGAATTAATGCAATGATATCTGGCTAGAGTGAGTGATTGTTGTTGTTGAGAGCATTGACCTGAAACCATGGGAGTTAGTCATTTTATTGTCTACATTCAAAGTATCTAATAGATTTTATTTATGCAGCATGGAATGTTTATACCAGGAGTTGAAGAAAACTATAGATGGCAAATGCAGAGTTGTTCAAATCTTGCCATTCAAGAGCAGCATCAAATGATCCATATCCACATGGAGGAAAGTACTTGAACTGTTTCAACTATGATTTAAGAAGAACTATGTTGACTCATGAATTTTAATTTATTGATTCATAAAATATATCTTGTTACATGTTATGATTTTTATTTTTTCTATGTATGTATTATTAGCTTTATTATTTTATTCTTACCGTTTGAAAGTGTGAAACCATATGTTTTACTTTCTGAGAGAATCCAAGTTAGGAGAATATGAGAAGAGCAGGGAGGGAATTAGTTGAGATCTTTTTTCTATATTTTAATAAAATCTAAGTTTGATTTTCCTTCCCAAGTATTTGACTTTTGACCATGACTGTTTATTTGGATTTTTCTTCCACTTTTAAATATTAATATCACACACTCGATGATACAGAATTATATTTTTGTCGTTGAGCAAACTAACAATATTACTTAAGTTATATTTGGTGTGGATGATTAACTTTCTGAACAGATCTGCTTTTTTCTATTATATTGAGAATTTATTTGTTGTTTACATGATAACTGAAAAAAGTGTCTTCAGATAAATTAATCCACAACTAATGTAATCATGCACCAAACCTAGCTTCGGATATACTAAAATAAAACACTTCATTTTTTTATTATTAATATTTTATTCTGTATATAGAAATGGCTGTGTTACGAGTCTCTATCATTGGGATTATAGGGAATAGAAAACTTTAAATTATTAAATTGCTTGTGTGATAGATGCTCATTACTGACAATTCAATTTCAAGTGTACATTTATTTATTTTTTATTATTATTATTTGTAAATATCATTAAATTTTTGGACTTATTCAAGTTTTGTTAATGTTTTCACGTTTTTCTCATTTATAAAATAAATGCCATTAAATTTGTTAAGTTAATATAGTCTCTTTGTTTTATTGAACTGACCATTGCATTTATCCATATAGCCAACATCTTGTACATTCACACACACCACTGTTTTATAACTGAAATTTCTAAATAAAGACCATTCACTAATAGTAGCTTTGAGGAGGTAGTCTAATTGTAAATCTGCATATGCACATCCCTGTTAAAAAAATCAAATGCAAATTCTTCCTGAGTTTGAATACTGAGGCAATGGATTCGAAAGAAAGTAGTGACATGTAGATGAACTGACCCCAGTTACATCTATATTTAATGAACAAATGTTGGACTAGTCTATTGAAGGTGAGTGTAATCATAGGTCATGTACTTCATTGCACCATCTCCAGCATGCTGTATAAAGATGTGACTCTCTTTCAATATCATCATCTGGACCATTACATCTGACTGGCCAGTATTTTGGGCATGAACAGTTAGTTACCTTGCCCACACTTTAGTTTCAAGGGAAGTCTAGCCATTAGATTGGATTTTTTTTTTTAAAAAAATTTTGAAAATTTTATTCTTATCCTGTATAACAAACAGATCTATTCAATCCAAGATCACTGTTGTGCTTATGTTACTGATAAGTAATTAGGGTACTTAATTACCGAAAACAAACACAATAAACCTAAACAAAATACTAAATAAACACATTAGGTACCAGGCTATGAATGCAGTTCAATAAACTGAGACTAGAATAAATAAATAAACGAATGATAAAACAAAACTAAAATAAGTGGTGAAATAAAAGACATTAGGCTAAACATAGACAAATAAAACCTGAGAAGTAAAGATAATACTGAGATTAAGGCTAAATGTGACATGGTTAGAAAATGTGAAAACTGACGTCAGTCATCAATTTGCATTACTCTTAAAGGTGTATAAACAATCATTTAAATCTCATGATTAATGATATTCAGATCTGGAAAAAAATGCCTAATATGGAGTCAGAATATATTGATAGAGATGCTGAGGTGGAAGAGATGGATTTTAATCATGAGAGTGGGTCTTTGCATGATTAAACATCTGGGGGTCTGTAATTGAGGCTACCAACTTTCCACAAAAACATGTCACTAACCAAGTGAAACCTCAAACCCAAGCAGAATCAAAAGATGATAGGAATCAAACACCCAGAATTGAAGTAGTGCAGACTACATGGAATTAGATGAACATGGAACAAATACTCCAAGCAATTATGAGCATAAAAGCATCAATAAAAGCTGAAGTGAGGAAAATGAAAGCTTAAATGAAGACTGGTATTGGTAATATGAAAGCTGAGATGGCCACAAAGGCTAATATAGATGATATAAATAAAAATATGAACCATTTGAATGCTAGTATTGCTACCAAAGAGGAAATAGAGACAATAAAGATAAATATGAATAGCATAGAAGCCAGGATGGGTGATATGATGTAGATGATATGCTAGCTAGAATTGATGAAGGAATGAGGGAGAATATGAATAGCATGCAAGCAAATTTGGAGAAAAAAATTAAGGATATTAAAACTAAGTTGCTTCAGAATATGGCATGACTGACTCTAGATTTACATAATGTTCAAAAGGATGGTGCTGACATGAAGCAGGTTATAAAGAAGCTCAGGAAACTAAGTTGCTTCAGAATATGGCATGACTGACTCTAGATTTACATAATGTTCAAAAGGATGGTGCTGACATGAAGCAGGTTATGAAGAAGCTCAGAAAAGAGACAGGAAAAAATCATATAAGATGTAGGATAAGTTTGAGGAGTTCCAAGGCAGCATCACAAATCAACTTAATATCAAATACCTGAAAGCATGCCAGACTTATGAGGTTTTCAAAGAGGAGATGCAAGGAAACCAAGAAAAACATTAAACATAAATTCAAAAGGAATTACAAGCTGTTCACACCAAAGTGTAACAAACTTTTAATAGGCAAGTTCAGGAGATAGAAACACATGGTGAAGCCATAGAGACACTAAACAAACACTTAGTTGAGGTCATGATCCAGAGGCTTGGAATTATTGAACATTAGCTATGCCAAAAGATGAAAGTCATGGGGATGCAGCAGACCATGATCAGCCAAAATACTCAGAATAACATGGAAAAAACCTCTGATAATGCAGATTCCCAAATGTTGACAGATACAAAAAACTCCACAGAAATGGAACACAAAAGGGACAACATTGGTGCAATCACCACAGTGTTGGATGATGAGGAAGGTGAAGAAGTTATGCAGCAGAATGGAAAGAAAATATTACCTGGTGTACCTTAACATTGGCATGACTGGTACATTACTCATGATCAATATTGTCTGTATATTTAGAGTGGTGCTGCAATATTATAGCTATCCAATAGGTGTCAACTGCTTTTAATTTATCATGAATTGACAGTTTGTTATGAGATACCCTGGTGGTATCGCAAAAGATTTCTCAGGAGACTCAAAAAGTCATAAACGATTTTTTAAAAAACTATGGAGTGCATGTAGTCAGGTTAAATCTGATATTTCTAGTGAATTTATTTTACCTTCATCTTGTTCAACCTGTTTAGCCATCAGATATTGGTTTTGTACATGGGAAAGAGGTGATGAAGTTATTATTCACAATTCAAATAAATAGCCACAGGCTATTATCTTGTGGAAGGACTTACATGGTTTCATTTTTACATCCCAACAATGTACTAAGCAGATCCTATACTGCTAAAACTTTGTTTGAACTTGTGTTTTCTGCCAGTTAGACTCATCAAGTACCTTATGACAGATTAGGAAATCATTCCACCAATTTTAAATTGAGAGGAGTGATCCCAAAAACATGTTGGAATGATATTGGTTCACATATATTGCCCCTGCCCATGAATACTGGAAAAACAAACAATGTTCACAACCAAGCAAGGCAAATTAATGTGATCATTCAGTGCTCAGAGCTTAAAGTTTGCTCTCAATACAATGTCCATGAACATAGTAGTAGCATCCAGAAAAGATTACTTTACGCTCAAGAGATTGCCACTAAAGAAAACTACCTCATCAAAAAAGCCAATTTTGAAGGGACAAATGAAATTGACATATTCAGTCAACTTATGTATAGGTTATAGTATATGAAGGCCCAACATAATCAAGAGGATGACCAAACCATAAATTATCAGATGATGATGGAAATGATCATGCTGCCTGCTAAGAAACAAGTAAGTTCCCAGTTCCATAAATTATGCAACAATTATGGAGGTGCCTTAATGTTCATTGAATATGTGGATGATAGTGCTTAAAGGAAAGCACATATTCAAGAATGGACTTCATAGGTTGTGATCTTGGAACATGGCAATGGACTTTTCAAAGTGATTGAATTCCAATATGATTTTCCAAAAGAAAAAATAAATAAGTGTATATATGTGTATATGAGATAACTGGCCACAACACAGACACTGAAACAGAACATTTAAAATCAACTATGACATGCAAAAACATTCCCACATGTGCACTGAGATGTAAGACATGACCAGCTTAAATGACTCAATAATGCCATGAAATACCAACATTATTTGGAAAATATGTACCCATAGCTCTGCACTGTGACCCTGGTGCAAAAACAATTAGGCAGAAAGCTTATGAACAACTAGTTAAAAAGGCAGAACAGTGAAGTAAGAATGACAAGAAAACATCACATGAGTTTTAAATAGGTGATAGGGTATTCATAAAAACTCATCAGATAAGCAAACCCTGTGAGAATAAATATCATAAGTTTTACTCACAATTTGAAGAGCCATATACCATAGTAAAACAGATAAGCCCTAATGCTTCTTGAGTGAATGTGAAAGGATGAACTAGGTGCTTATATAATGCTAGTATACTGAAACCATATCTCAGTCAATAAATATGAAAATATGATTGTCACTCCCACCCCAAACAATGTAAAAAAGGTTGAAAGGATAAATGATAAAAAAGAGATAATAGAAAAAATGACAGCATGGAAGAAAGAGATGTATAATTAGGGTGTGATATTTTTATTATTACATTTATGAGGCTATACTTCAGAATATGTACTGAGACATCTTAGGACTCACCAAAATTTTCTTTTTGAGTCAATCCACACATGGTTATGGATACTCTAGTTTAAGTATTCCTCAAAATCCAATGCCTCAAAGGAAGAGCAGGAGAGATATTGCTAAATAAACATACATATCCTTTATGGTAGAGATACTTGAGTGGTCTGGTCAAAACCACAAAGTCAAAAAAAGAGAAAGAGTACCATATGCCAAATTCCTACTTATGGTAATGTTAAATAGTAATAGGAAAGGATTCCAGGAAAGGTACTTAGAGTTTAAAGATTAGAGAGGGAATCAAAGAGGATAGGTTTCATAATCTTTCATAAGTAATAAAAAAATGATTTACCTGATAGTGAACCGACATACACACTCATTAAAAGTCAAAATTTTTAGTTGTAAGATAAAATTTTAACTATGTCCAAGGGAAGGGGATTTGTAAGGGTAGCTTGAAATCACACCCACACAAACCTTTAGCTACCAGAGATAATGAATTATGCTTACTCAATACTTATATTTTGGCTAAATTAATAGATTTGCTAGCATACTAATTAAGAAACTTAAATAAATGGGATATATATATATACATAGGCATAACATATTAATGCTATGAGATAATTGAATAGTAAGTCATAAATTACTGGATCTCATATATATATATATATATATATATATATATATATAAATATAAATAAATATATATATATATATATATATATATATGTATATGTATAAAACAAAATAAAACTCAAATTGTTAAAATAAGTAAAATTAAATATCGGACAGAATTTAATACAAACATATGTATGATAAAGAGCATTATGTGTTAAGTGTTTTGTATGTCATCAATATTTATAAAACAATGACTTAAATGATATCAAGATAACTACAGTAATGAGAAAATGTCAAATACTGTGCCAAGTAACCGAATGTAAGAATGAAATAATAATGCATAACTTAATTTCTTGAATCAACTATCATGATATCTTTATAAAGATAACAATAGACACATATCACAAATGTAAAGGAAATAAAATGCTTCATTTACAAGGCATCAGTAATGACACTAGCTGTAAAAAGAAAAGAAAATTACAACCTTTCTTTTTCAAAATAATATGCTTGTTAGGGAAAACCAGTTTCAATTTAACAAGAAATTCAAACACCATATAAAATGGATGCTTTCATGTGAAAGATTTTATATTTCATAAATGTCTTTTTAGCATGAGATTTAAAGAGGAAAAAAGAATTTTTTTTAATATAGATCAGGCAAGTAAAGATAAATCTAGAGAAAATCATTTCAAACTTATAAAAGAAATGACGATTGAAAGAAAATTTATCATTAACTGAAAAGCTAAAAAAGAAAATATGCATAGCCAGTACCACTGCTGATGGAATAATTGTTTTAGTATGTATAAAGTATTTTTATTTAATTGAAAACTCTAATTAATTGAAACTCTGTATATATTGGATTAATGCAGTGTGGTCTGGATAGAGTGATTGTCATTGATGAGAGCATTGACTCTGGAACCATGGAGTTTAGTAATCTTACTGTCTACAGTCAAACAGCCTAATAGACTTTATTTATACAGTAAGGAATGTTTACACCAGGAGTGGGAGAAAATCATAGATGGCTAATGTGAAGTTGTTCAAAGCTTACCATTCAAGAGCAGCATTAAAAAACCAATATCTGCACAGAGTGAAGTACCTGAACTGCGTGAATTATGATTTAAAGACTATGTTGACTCTAACAATATTACTTAAATTATATTCAGTGTAGATGATTAACTTTCTGACCAGATCTGCTTTTTTTATCATATTGAAAATTATTTTGTTGTTTATATGATAATTGAAAGGGATGTCTTCAGATAAGTCAATCCACAGCTATTGGAATCATGTACTGAATCTGAATGTCACTACTAATTTATCTAGTTAGCTTCAGATGTATTAAAATAAAACTTTTCATTTTTTATTATTAGTATTATATATATATATATATATATATATATATATAATATTATATATATATGTATATATATATATATATATATACATATATATATATATATATATCAATGTCTGTGTTATGAGTCTCTCTCATTGGGATTATAGGGGATAGGAAACTTTAAATTATTAAATTGCTTGTGTGATAGATGCTCATTACTGACAATTAAATTTCAAGTGTACATTTATTATTTTAGTATTATTATTTGTAAATATCATTAAAAAATTTGGACTTATTCAAGTTTTGTTAATGTTTTCATATTTTTCTCATTTATAAAATAAATGTCATTAAATTTGTTAAGTTGATATAGTCTCTTTGCTTTATTGAACTGTCTGTTGCATTCATCCATATAGCCAACATCTTGTACATTCACACACACACCGCTATTTTATAACTATAGTAGGGCAATTCTAAATAAAGACTTTTCAGCAATAGTAGATTTGAGGAGATAGTCTAATTTAAATCTGAATATGCACATTCATGTTAAGAGAGTTGAAAGCAAATTCTTCCTGAGTTTGAATACTGAGGCAACAAATCCAAAAAAGATTAGCGAGATGTAGGTGAACTGACCCAGGTTGCATCTATATTTAATGAATGAATATTGGGCTAGTCTATTGAAAATGGGTGTAAAAGGTCATGTACTTCATTGTGCTATCTCCAGCATTCTACATGGCGATTCTAGCTCCGACTTTAGTCAGTTGTGACTCTCTCTTTTAATGTCATTCCCTGAACTATTACTATATATATATACAAAAATGTCCATTAATTAAAAACTACTGTAATAATAAAAATAATAAATATAACGGTAATTAGTTAATTTCCGTTATATTTATTTTTATTATTATTATTATATATATAGGGGGAGAGAGGAATAGTTTGTATGATCAACCATTTATTTAAAATTTTATAAATTATTTTCTTATTATTCATGTAAAAAATCTGTAAGAAGCATTGATAATATAATATGGGCATCATTAAATGGTCCTCTACAAAAAAAAAAAGTCTTCTCTAGCACAATAAAAGATAGTAAGTACTTCCTGGATGGTCAAAAAAAAGGTGATGGTTTTTGTAGCTTTCTTTTTTTGCCATATTCTTATTGAAAATAATTAGATGCTTATTTATTCATCAATAACTAATATGTAGCAATGTTGACTCTCTGAAAAAATTAAATTTATTTGAAATTCTCAGCTACCTACATGCTGTAAATTTTCACCCAGATTCAACTCCTAAGTTATAAAAATAGCATGCAGGTGTGATAATCATATTATTAGAAGATAATATATACTAAAACTTAATGTTATTAGAAGGTATTTGAACTCAGATTTTTAAACTTCCTATAGCTAGTCACTCAATCTTATATTGTATCTTATACACATGATCACATAGATTATGTTGTCATGGGTATCAGTTGTATAAGACTGAGTAGATAGCTGTAGGAAGTTTGAAAATCTGAGTTCAAATCCTTTCTATTATATATATATATATATATATATATATTAAACCACTAAACATTGCATGATCACTATTTCTTGTGCTTGCTTATAACTTTATTAAAATGAGCAAAACTCTCCATACAGTAGTGCCATTCAGTGCAAGCCAGAATAATCAATGGATGCCAGAAGGTTTGTGCATAAAATCCTTATCTAGTACCTACTCATCCAATATCCCCAGACTAGTTTCTAGCTTGTGAGAGCACTGCACCTAGATCTTGGCATCTAATGCAACCCTCTAGCAGCCACATTTTATATATATTGACTCTAATATTATATATATATATATATAGTAACAGTAGCTGGGTTCGAATACAGGTACTAAAGGAAGTAAAAGGCAATAAAGATTACAAAAGAGTGTTTATTGTGAATGTTATTATGAATTAAATTGATAGATGTGAAAAAATTTATATACATTCAACAACTGTTTGTGAGTAAAATACATTAGCCATTTAAAGGCATGAATGTATACATATATATTTTTATTGCACGTGTTGTTGTGATGTTGCATAGAAATAATTACTAACAGATAGATTTGTATGTGAAGATGAAGAGAAGTGGTTATGTGCGGAGTTGTATTTTTATATTTTTGTTTTATATATTTTGTTGTTTATTAATATTGTAAGCAATAGTTATTTAAATAACGTCATTAGTAGTGCATGTTTCTTAACAATGGGTGATTTCTGTTAATGACACTTGTTAGCAGAATTCGAAGAACTGGCCAATTTAGTATTTTGGAACATCGGAAGCTAAAAGCACTTCTGAGATATGGTCATCGGCATATTGATAAGTAAAAAAAAGTGAGGTGAAAGAGAGTTAAAAGAAAAGAACTATATATATATATATTGATTTTGTGATGATTTGGAAAAGTGACCGTTGGAGAGAAAGAAGCATGAAAAGTAAATTTTCATAAACTGATATGATTAATTAATAAAACTTAATAAGAATGGATCCCATCAAAATGATGGAGTAGAAGAATCATGTGGATTTGTTAAACCATCCAGTGTATAACTGTTTATGACCTGCCTACTATCTGACCTTTATCTATGGAGATTTTAGCCATCTATTTCAAGCAAGTGAAATGATCACGGAACTCCAAACAGCAAGAACATTTGCTCAATTTTATAATCAACTACCTTACCTCTAGGATGGATTATCTTATGTGAAAATGTAATAGAATCTTTCATCTTCCAGACCAACAATTCTCGCTAAAACAATCGTCATTGTAATACTGTAAGCTTACAGATAATCAGCCTTAAACACATGAACATTTGCTCTTAAATGAGGTAACTTTGACTTTCTCTATATATATTCAGTGAACATTCTCTATATATATTCAGTGAACATACATATGCACTTTTTCCCAACTTAAAGAAAGTAATTATAGAAATAGACTAAATCATTTAATAAATACAACTCTGACATATAATTGCAGTCTTACGTTAATGTGTATATTGATATTATATTTATATGTATCGGAATGAATGAGTCATATGTTAGAGATATTAATATATACGTGTATTAATAAATAACTTCTGGGTTATTATTTTTAAAAGCTTACTGATAGTCATGACTATATATTTCTAAAGATTCATGGGGCAGATAGGAAAATTATAAAGGTATATAAATGATGTTTCTTTGTAAATAACCTTGGCTTCATTCCCTCAATAGACATTGTCTCTCAGACCTTGAAACTGAGCTAGTCTGGATAAGGTATCCAAAAAAGGTCCACTGGAACCTTTTGTTTTGTTTTCAAGGAGTATAATTTTTATTAATTGATAAGATTGGCACTTAAGATTGGAATTATTTCATACTCATAAATATACCTACTCGAAACTCGGATAATAACGTGTTCTCACTCAAATTCTTAGAATAGGATCATGGGTAGACTGTTTAAATATATATACACATGTATTATGTATATTTAAATGGTTTGAAACATTTTGCAAACATTTATACAAGCATAATAGTTGTCATGATGCTGTCATGGAAATAAAACAATTGTTATATAATTTAGCTAATAAACTAAGATATAGATTATTAACTTGTTGGGGATTTTTTTACCTTTTAATTTCAAACAATCAATAATGCGAGTAGTAGAATAACACTTTGTCAACTAATCCACCCAGTATTTAAATGAACTTTCTGTGCAATAATAATCATAAAATGTTACTATTCTTAATAGAATTAGGTTAGCAATTAATGACATTGATAAGAAACATTACTATAAATGAATGAGCATAGACAGAATCGCTTTACTGATCATTCTATCATGATAAAAAAAAATCAAATAGGTTATGACTTGGGAGTTCATAAGAAGTTAGAACATTAGAAATCACAAAGCTGGGCCATTATCTATGAAACTTGAGCCCAAGATTTTTCCATTTTACCATTACAATAAATTATGTAGGATATTCTACTTTAATGTAAAATAAAGGCAACATGATAAAAATATATATTAAAATAGATGATACATGTAAAATTTTCAATTTTTGTTTGAATCTTGTTTTGAATTAAAAGTACTAAAATAAATATTTATGATATCAATTTATAATTAAGCATATTAAACATGTGTTCAACACCTGTGTGTATATATTTTTTTCGTTAATATTGAAAGTTGTTTTACATCACAATCATAATTTAAGACTAGACTTTCTAAAAAGGAAAGCATCAAGTTAGATGATGGATATGACAAAGGAACATATTAACATAATATCCTTAAGACTTTCTGAGACCAAAGAGGTTGAGCATAAATACATTAGTTAATCAAGCATGGGGAGAGTCCCAAGTGCACCTAGTTTTGAAGTCTCCTTTTTCTAAATGCTTGGTAATGCTATCATATCAATTTATTACTTAATAAATAAAAAAACGTTGATCAATTGTTTCTTTAAAAAGAAATCTATTTTTAATCTTTTGTAGCCACAGTTATGATAGTCATAAATCATTCCCGTTATTGTGATATTTAAAATAAAATGTACAGTATTTGCTGCAGTGTTTAGTTTTTTTTTCTTTTAATCGTTAGCATCAGGTCTACTCAGAAAGCCTTCTTTTTATGGCTAAAGAAAATAAAAAGCCCTAAATAAATTAAGTAAAAGCAGCAATAAGCATTTCGATTTAAATTGATTTTAACATTTGATGATATAAGTCTTATAATAGAGTTTAAAATGCAGTGGATTTGCTTTGTTTTGAGTGGCCATTGTCGTAATTCTAATAATCACTGATTACAATAAACAGTGTTTCATCCATAAAACAGCAATAATTTAGCGTATGAATATTTATCTAACGTAAAGGATTTTTTTACATAAAATGAACACTAAAAACGTCAAACAACTTTTTTACTTGCATAGTTTGCAAGTATTATACTGTGCTTCTTTGTCTATATAGCTAGTACATAAAAGCATAAAAATTGTTTAAATATTATTTATTTTGTCGCAGTTAAAAATGAACTTTTATCGGTAAATTATCAAGTAGTAAAAATATGCTATTTGTTGTTCGTCGAGCAGCAAATTGTTTAGAAGAAAGTCGTACATGTGTTCGAGTTTCACAGAATATTTCTCTTTTTAAAATTGGTAATTTTCAGAGGCCTCTGACAATAGGAGATTCCAAATTAACGCTTCGTGTACCTCAGTGATGGTTTGCCACTGATAATAGTTCTATTTCAATTGACAAAGAGTAAAAATTGAAACAACAACAACAAAAAAAAGAGTAAGAATTTTAATTTTTTATTCATCAATCTTTTTTTTTCCATTTTCCTAAATTAGAATCAAATAAATAAACTACTCTTTGACTAACTCTGTATTTAATATTAAAAAATTTACTTCATATAATAAAGTGTCTTTTCAATTAAAAAATAAATTTTAAATGTTTAACATTTATTTTTCATTTAAATGATTTTCATTTCAGTATTTTATAATAAGCTTGCAACGATATTTTCCTTTTTTTTTCTTGCCTAGAAATATAAAAATAATAATAGAAATAATATTAGTAAAAGTAATTCAAACAGCGCTATCTCCATTTTTTTGTTAGGCTCAATACAAAATAATATTTGCTGGAGTTCCTTTGTTTGAAAATAATGGTAATAATAGAAATGAATATAAAGAAATAATAATGTAAGTTTTTTAAAATACATCTTAAGTTAATGAGAATTCACATGAATAAATTTTCTCAACATATGCATTAAAGATTCTATACAGTGAAATGATTATCACGTCCTGATGGCTACATCTTGTGATGAAACTTGGGAATGGATTTTTTTTTAGATTGCAGACTCATGTCTTACATAAATTAGTGTACTATTTTTTTCTGCAAAGTGAAATGCGGAGAAACTTAACCGCAAACTCTGTCTAACCAATATGATTACACACGTCATAGGTATTTTTCCTTCATTGGTTCTGTTAAAGAATAAAATAAATGCTTTTGCCTCACAATAGAATGTGTCAATTTATCTTTATATATTTCTTTTATACATTTATGCTGCGGGTTTAATGAGTTCCATGAAAGATTCCAAAGCAAAAGTTCACTCGATCATAAACTCAACTTGTCACTTTTATACATGAATGTTATGTATTTCCCATACAATTTCATTCAGTTATATATACATGTATAGGTGACGTACGCATAAAATTTCTGTCAATGCTTAATATATTGATTGTTAAACAAAATTAATTGCAAGATATTATATCCCAAATCTTACAATAAACTTGTTAATGTTAAATCAAATACATCTATCTGCTTATTGAATGTAAACTGATGCAAATGAGTTGCGAAATAATTTAACAATTATATTTGTTTTTTATATTATTATATTATAATTTTTTAAAAGATATATTGTAAATAATCCACATTTTATACATATTCTCTAAGTCTTAATGGCAAGCAAAGTTTTATTAGGTTTAATATGTAGGCAGACAGATGGACATACAGATAGACAGACAGACAGACAGACAGTCAGACAGACAGACAGACAGACAGACAGACAGACAGATAGATAGATAGATAGATAGATAGATAGATAGATAGATAGATAGATAGAGATAGATAGATAGATAGATAGATAGATAGATAGATAGATAGATAGATAGATAGATAGATAGATAGATAGATAGATAGATAGATAGATAGATAGATAGATAGATAGATAGATAGATAGATAGATAGATAGATAGATAGTTAGGTAGGTAGGTAGGTAGTAGGTAGGTGGATGGGTAGGTAGGTAGGTGGGTGGGTAGGTAGGTGGGTGGGTAGGTAGGTAGATAGATAGATAGCTGAGGGGTGGGTGGTGGGTAGGTGGGTGGGTGGGTGAGTAGGTGGGTGGGTAGGTGGGTGGGTGGGTAGGTAGGTAGGGGGGTAGATAGGTAGGTAGGTAGATCAATCGATAGGTAGGTAGGTAGGTAGGTAGGTGGGTGGGTGGGTAGGTAGGTAGGCAGATAGATAGATAGATAGATAGCTGAGGGGGTGGGTGGTGGTAGGTGGGTGGGTGGGTGGGTAGGTGGGTGGGTGGGTAGGTAGGTGGGTGGGTGGGTAGGTAGGTAGGTATATAGGTAGCTAGGTAGATCGATCGATAGGTAGGTAGATAGGTAGGTAGACAGACAGGTAGGTAGGTAGGTAGGTAGACAGACAGGTAGGTAGGTAGGTAGGTAGGTAGGTAGGTAGGTAGACAGACAGACAGACAGATAGATAGAAAGAAAACAGCCTTTAAATAGTTTATTGAGAGCAAGAGGACTTTCTAATAGACAACCATAGGAGAATAAAAAGAAAAAGTATTACACACCAGGTTTTTCAATTACCAGAAGATGAGAATTTGAGCTATTTTAAATCTTAGTTTTACTCTTTAGATACAAATAATTAAATACACATTGCTAACCAATATCAGTTGTTCACCTGAAAAGTAGCACTATCTAAAAGAAAATCTGCTCAAATTCAAATCCAAGTTATTAGAGTAAGGAAGGTACTGCTTATATATATATACATAATAAATGAGTTGACTGGGAATTCCATTCACCAAGGGTAATATAAAATTAAATCTATGATTTAAGTTACACAAGCCTCCCCTATTCAAAACTTTATTGATTACAATCTCTAACACAATAAATATTTCACTCTATAAACAATAGTAGAAACTAACATCAGAAAATCAAAAATATTTGCAAATATGAAATACATACATCTAAATATATATATATTCATTGAAATGGTCAGTAATTTATATAGATATACATAGGTATAAATAAACTTTAAATTAAACATAGCTTAAAGTATATGTAAACAAAGGAAATATATCACTCTCTCCCAGTCTATGAATTAAAAGTTATTCTAAATGTTGAACAAAGTATCAAAAATAAAATAAGTCCATCTATTTTTTGGTAATTCTGATGTTTATAACCATATCTTTATATAAGTGCATATATAGCATCCACAAATTATTATCAGTGTAGTGAATTTTGCAGGTTCATATTAATATCATTAAAAATAATAAAAGATTTTCCCTGAATAAATTGATTGAAAGATTACTAAATCTTTTATATTTATCATTAGTACATGCATGTGTTAATATATATATATATATATATATATATATATATATATATATATATTGTGCCCTTATCTATAGGTCATAATAAGGTAGAATGGTCAATTACTAAAAAATTTTAAATTTTAAGATACGTTTGTGTAATATATTGATAATTGTATGATCGATTAGATTTTATAGTACAATTTAAGGCTGAAAATTACCTGGTATGTAGAAGTGTAATGGATTATTTTAAAGAAACAGTTAAATAAAGCTTAATTATATCCTTGCTTATGGTTGTAAAAGCTGGCCATATAAAATAACACAGCTATAAATAGTTAAAAATATATTAATAATTCGAGTATGATATTTTAAAACTAATAAATTAAATAAATGCTATATGTAGTGTTATAATTATATTTAATAGTCAAAATTAATAGAGTATATTTTAAAATAAACTTTAGGATGGTGAGAATTATATTTAGTTCTACAAGTTTAAATTATTTTCCAAATTTTTTATAAAATATATCAGTTTTGGTAATTTAGACCGAGACGTAAATTAAAAAATCATCTGATAAAGTTAGTAATCATGTGACTGTATATTATATACCTTCACACACATGCTTGTTAGAATATAATAATAAAGTTTGAGAATTATAAAGCTAAATATAATTGCTATCGATCGTTAAAGTAAAAGTTGAAATATTAAATGTTATTTTAATAATTGTTTTAAAGTTTAAATGATTTTGATAAAATTATAATTGAGTTAAAAAATACATTCTAAATAATATTTAAGACATGACGTCATAAATTCTTTATTTTAAAAAGGTTTAATCTATTATAAAACTAAAATGTGTAAATTTGTTCGCGCTAAAAAAGTCATTAACCAATCAATGGAGGTATTTTAGCAGACAAAATATAAGAATTAGATGGAGCGGGAGAAAGTAATGTGTAAGTGAAGGAGGGAGTAACATATTTTTTTAGCTGTATAAGATCGTAAGCTAGAAAAGTGATATAATTTTAAAATTTTATATTTATTTTAAAAGTTTTTTTTTTAATATAGTATTTTGAACTACCTTTACATGGAGGGCTAATTTTAAAAGTTTTCTTACCAGGATATTTTATTCAAGTTTAGCCAAAACCTTACAGTAAAATGGAAATACTACAGAAAACAGTATATAGAAGTTATGATAAAGGAAAAATATTTGTAAAGTGCCTTGATACAGCTTTATTTACGCTCAACCAGAAACTTATAATTGTAACTCAGAGGAATATAATTTGGACATTATACGGAAAACTTAAAAGAGAAGTTATTTGCCATCAGGAAAAATTATGACGCACAAATTTATAAGGCTACTCTGAAGTTATTTTATTCTTCTCTATGGAAAAATTAAGATGCGTATATCATAAAGGAAAAATTATGTAAAAATTATAATGAAGAAAGAATGTTTATCTTTTTAAAGGAAACATTACAAAGTATATAGTACCAGAATTTTAAAAGAAAGGAAAAATTACCGAATAATGATATGAAAGAGTCATTATTTTTTGAAAAAAGAAAAGAAAAAAAAACTTTATCTAAGAAGGATTAAAAATATTATAAATTGTTCATTAGAGAAACGCTTAATAAAGATAGAGATTAGGAAAATGGAAATTTAAATTACTTAATGAAAATGGATCCATGGAGACAGAAAAATTTACTAAATATTTAAATCAAAGTACTGAGAAGATGCATCGTAAAAGTCGTGGGGAAAATATTAGCAGAAAATATTAGAAGAGAATATATAGACGTTTTCTTTACGGGATTAATTGATATCATAATTAATAATTGTATTAAATATTATAAAAAACCAAGGATTGTCATCTATGAATATTTATTAAACAGAGCAATAATTGTTTTACCTTAAAATTGAACAAGCAGGGAGAAGAACATTAAGTGACTGAAGAAGAAATAATAAACATTTTTTTAGCTTTAATATGAACGGTTTTTCAAGGAAATTTGATGAAGAAGTACAGTAAATATAGTTTGGAATATTTTTTACTAATTTATTTTAAAATATAAAATGTTATGTGAGATTAGGGAAACATATAAACATAAATTTAGTAATATTAAAAATTAAATATAATAGCTTGATAAAATTATAGAAATATTGTTTAAAATAAAGTGTATGGATGTGAATCTTATTCCTACAAGGATCAAATGGATGGTGAAGCCTACGGAACGCGATCGAGAAGATAAAGGTCGTTTTGGTAATTTTAATAGTTGTTTATAATGCATAATGTATTTTTTTTAGATCATCTAATGACCTAAGAATGAAGTGTGAAAGTTTAAATTATATGTACACACTTTATACAACATTTTTAACATATTATGAGATAGGAGTAATTCGGAATATGCATGCAATAATTTATTTAAAGTATATTAATAATATAATTTAACAGAACAATTGTGTGATTCTTTTGAACTTTCATGTGATAAAGTATTCAGATATTTAAGTAGTTTGTATGACTAAATATACGTAGGAAAGTAGTAAGCAAGCTGTCTTATAGAACAGTGGAATAGTTTTAAAATAAATGAATTTTATTATTGTTAGTAATGCAGATATGTATTTGTCGATGTACAGTATAGAAAAATCTTGAGAAATAAGATCGGATAGTGACTTGGAAGTACTAGTGGAAAGGAAACCAGTGTAAATGGAATTGTGGGTAATGTTTAATATAAATTTGTTGTTACTTTTTAATTCTTTACACTTGAGAAGTCTGCTTATAGAAGTGAAACCATTGGGTTTTTTTTAGAGTTTATTTTCTCTAGCTAGTCTGGGTTAGTTGTGAATTTGGGGTAAGTTTGGCCCAGATATAGATACCATCTGAATGGTAAACATAAAAAATAATATTGACATTCTATCAGATGGTATAATTTATTGTTAAAAACATCTATAGTAAGATCAGTTTATAAATCTGTTGCTAAAAATAATATTAATAACTATAAAGCTATATCTATTTTTCCTTCAAATGCTAAAATATATAAAGAAATATATTTGTAAAATAATTTTAAAAAATTCAGCTAAAAAAAATTTTTTTAATAAAAAAAACAGCAAGGATTCATAGAAGGAAGAAACACAAACATGTTATTAGAGAATTTTACAGATAAAATTAATAATGCATTAAATGATAAAAAAAAATGTCTAATTTTTTTAGATTTTTATAAGACTTTTGAGTATTATTAGATAGCAATTGATTCATGAGTTTACAAATTGATGGATTTAGAGAAACTTGCTCAGTTTCTTTAACATTACTTAAATGATAGATATGATGTCTCAAAAATATCAAATGTATTGAGTAATGAGCAAAATAATTTATATGAAGTTCCTCAAAGTTCTGTATTTAATGCATTGTTGTTTGTGGTTTTTAAAAATGATCTAGGAAATAGTAATATTGAAGGTTCAATATATCAATATGCAGATGATACTCTTATTATGAGTCTAAATAACAATATTGATTTGAAATTAAAGAATGTCAAGAAATTCTAAACAAAACTGTCTTTTAGTGCTTTAAGAGAAGAATTTATATAAATGAAGAAAAAACAAAATATATGCCAATATGCTCTTCTCATATGAAATATAAAAATATTGATGTATATCTGCATTGACATGAGTGTTTATATGACATTAAAGTAATGTATAATAATAATAAATGCATAAAAATAGAACAAGTAAAATAGATATTTTGAAATAATGATAGATAAAAAAATGTCTTGGAAACATCATATAAACATACTAATTAATAAATTTAGATATTTTACAATGATGGTCTACAAAATCAAGGATATTTTTCCTACAAATATTTTTATTATTATATAAAAATCTTTATGTGAATTTTTATTGAGATAAGAAATAACACTTAATGGTTTTACAAACATTTCTAATATTAATAGATTAGCATTATGGCCCAAAAAAAATCAATAGAAGAAAATTATATCAAAAAATAAAAAAGTGAAAATACAATGTGGCCTAGTGGTTAGCACAACTGCTTTATAAGCAGTTGTCCTGGGATTTCGCTTCCCGGCCTATGCTTTGACACATTAAAAAAATAAAAATAATATTTTATTATTCAATCAATTTCTTGAGTATATATAAACAAAAATTTTGATAGTACTTTCAAAAAACCTTATGTAAAACAATTTGAAATATGTCTAAGGAAAACAGATAAACACATAGTTTCAAAATATTGTAATAAATATGGAACTAGAGTAAAAAAGCATTATTTTTCCTAAATTATTTAATAACTTACTTGTTGAATTAAGAAGCTTGCAATATTATACAGAAATAAAAATAAATAAATTAAAAAATATATTAAAGAGAGGGAATGGGGGGATTAGTATATAGAAAACTCTATATGAGTTAATGTTATATAATCAATATTTTTATTATATAATTAATATATTACTGAAATGTAATTTATTGTTGTTGATATTATTAGTATATTTATATTATGTTTAAAATTGCATGTAAATATATAAAATGTTATAAAAAAAATTAATGTATAAAACTAGTGCTTAGCAGAAAAAGAATGATATTTATGTTTGTGTAAACATAGTTTGACCTGTATTTAAATGAATTAATTATTTATTTATTAAAAACAAAAGTACATAATACTCTAAAGCCTTTAACCAAACCCACCTGTTTCTCTAATTATAAAGGTCTGGTTTTTCTTTCTTATCTATGTAGCTATTATTAATATTAAATTCAATTTCCAATCACTTTTTACTTGACAATAACATTTTCTAAAAATATAGGCAAATATAAAACTATAACTATTGCCATGACACATTAAACTGAACATCATATTAGATGGTCCAAGCATATATTGCAGCTCAAATAAAATGTAACTGGTTCAGAAAATTATATCTTAGGAGTAAGTTTACTTTTGGAAATGGTTCTCTTAAGTTAAAAGTGGTTGGAAATTTAATACATATATAAACAGCAGTTGAAAGTTCACAAAAGCTGTAAAGAAATGGCAGAATAAAATATGGACATATTTAATTTTTAAAATTAATTAAAAATTATATAAAATTCATGAAATGTAGCACTTTATGTTATAATGGGGTTGCTGAAGGTTAAAATTTCAAATTATGTTAATATTTAAGAAACAGAATATTTGCCATTTTAAAAAATGATATTTATAATTTAATAGATAATTAATGGAATAAAGCACTCTTTCTCTCAGCTATGATAAAAATAACACTGTGAAGGTAAGGGATCCAAGATAGAGTAGATCCACTTATTCTTTAAGGTTTTGAGGTTTAGAAGTTGATGGAAATATAAAGTGAACTCAAAATATCAGCCAGATGAAAGTATGGCATTAATAATAATCGCAACTAATTGATTTTATTTAGTATCATAATGTGTTTATTATTTTTGTGTACAAATGTATACTTTTTATATTGTTAAAAATTTGACTTTCTAATGTGGCATTCTGTTATCACAAACACGGGCAGTTAGTCTAATATATAACAATTACCCAATTATGTTCATAAACATCACAAGCTTAAAAAATAAATGAATGCTATCTATCTATAATTTAAAGGGGAAAGTGATTTATTCCACTAATTACATATACAATGGATTAATCTAATTTAATGTTTATAATTTAATAGATATATACGTTTGGAAAGTCATGTGACAACTTATCAATTTTTATAAATATTTATTTGCTAAAAACCGTGAATTTTGGTTTTTTTTTTTTACTAAACGTTTTTGATGAACCTGTAAATACCCTAAATTCTTTCTACATAATTATATATATATATTCATAGTTTTATATAAAGTCATCATCTGGTATATCTAAAGTCAGTTATAATAAAATTGACTATTGACTGTGTATAAATATATACACAACATAGATGTGTGGGGGGTTTTAAATTTCATTCACAATGTTTGATTTCAAAGATAAATATAACTTTTTTCTTTCTTTCATCTATTTTAGTTTTTAATGACTTTTTTAAAATAATGAACAAATTAAAACTGACATGAGTAATCCTGGTACATTTAACTTAAATTATCTCACCCCTGTAGTTGGTCCTATTTCATTATCATTAATTACTGCATTTTTTTACACTGACATCACTACTTGATCATTGGGAATTGCGATAATTCTCTTTAATTTGATTTCTTATCTCATTTAAAGAGAACTCCACACTTTTTTATGTTCTCCACAAAATATCATTTAGTAAAAAGTAACGTGAAATAAATGTAAATAACTAGCCTAAATATCTTTTTTCTTCTTTTTTTTAAAAAAAAAAAAAATTTTAAAAAGTACATCTGGCATGAGTTTTTTCACCAAAACTGAAAAAAATTTTTTTAATTATAAATCCAATTTAAAAGTAAAGATCATTGTTTCGTATTTATAAAAAAAATAAATAAATAAAACGGCCTTTAAATATTCGCTAAAGGGGAAAGGTATCTTTAACACATACACGTTCATAGTGGAAACAATGAAAAGGTACAAATTTTACCAGTCACACCAGTTGTAGAGTGGTGAGAGTTTTGAATGCTTTTCTATCCTTATTTTGTTCTTTAGTTAAGAGTAGCTAGATATCCATTTATTAACCAATATTGCATTCTTTGTTAGATTAGCTATAACTTGGATATCTAGAAAAGAAATCTAATTCTGATTGGAAGTTTAAAAACTACCTAGCCTGAATTCAAACCCCAGGACATAGAATTTGAATTTCAAATTATGCATTAATTATTATACTATAAGGCTATTCTATATGTTATATTTATATACATGTAAGGTATCGCATAGTTTATAGTTATAGAAAGAAGGGACGACGACTTTTATTTACAGAATTTTCTATTATTCCTAATATATAAATTTATATATTTTCCATTAAAAAATATATTATGTATGTAATGAAAAAATGCATAGACTTCTCTTGCCTTGGAAAGCGCTAAGCCATCTTATTTTTAATCTGCTCAAGTTCTCTATTGCTGAGTCCCAGCGCACTTATTAAAAAATATATTGTTAATAATGTCAGAATCAATGATGATAAAAATGTTTGAATAATTTTCTGTGCATAAATTTGCATATCCTCAAAAATTCCATTTATTTACTAAAATCACCTTCACTTCTATAGAAGTTGAAGTTTATATTGGAATCATATGTGAGCACTAAGAATGTGATGGATATAATTTTTTGACCAGATTGTTTCAACAGACTACTGGGAAAAAATATTTTTAGAGCATTTGCTCCAATGAGTGACCAAAAGCTGATTGAGAATATCCTCTTATGATTCATCACATCTAAGTACATAGTGCAATAGGGATATTTTGTATATTGTGTCCATGTAAATTCTAGCAATATAGCATTAATATATATTTTTATATTTGTACAGATCATGAGTATGATGTATCTTATGAGTCTGATTGCATGATTCATCATGTATGGATCATGTTATCATAAACTTTACAGCAAGACTGATATTATAATGCTGCAGTATTAGCTCACTATTTAAATGAAATCTATGAAATTTATCTGCTGCAATTATTAATTTTTGCTTATATATTTAATTTTCAGAAACATATCATACATTAATTCTACATTTTTTGACTTTAAATATATATATAGTAACTTGGTACACAATTTACTAAACCCAAAATTAACTACTTGATTGAGCTTGATGATGATATTTACTGTTTACTGAAGATAATCAAGATAAAATATTTAAATTATAATTAGAACCAATATGTTTCATCTTTAGTGGGTTTTTAAGTGTGTAGTTATGTATATAAAATAAGTCTCACGGTGAAATCATAATGCATTTCCTTTTTATATCTACAATCAGAGTTCAAATCTCATCTAAGTAAAATTTTAAAAAAATTTAAGACCTTAAGATTTTTTTTCTGTAGCTATCTCATAGTCAATTCATCCAATATTAGTTGATAACAGATATTTAACTATATGTAAGTAGTTAATAAAACAATGATATAAAATAGCCCAAACCCTCACCACTCTGCAACTGGATACCTTGGTGAACACTGCCTTATTTTTCATTATGGTCTTACTCTGCAATGATTAAGTGTCCATATTAAAATATAACTTACTCAATGAGCAATATATATCTGATAAGTAGTTGGATGGTTGTTTTCTATCTTCAAATATGGTGGTGCTGGTCTATTATAAATATAATCATATATTTTTATTTTTTTATAGAAGCAATGTGATTCATTTTTATTGGAGTGTCACAATTTTCTATAAAGTCACCTGGTAGGTTTATCATTGAGAAATTCATAATAAATTTGAGTGGGCCAGACACAAATTGTGCAAAGCAAACTAATTGGTGAGTATATTGGATACATGCATATATATATGTAATCTTAAAACTTCACCTTAAAAATCAGAGATCACCTGAAATATTTAAATAATCAAGATTTTGGAGGGTGTAAAATAAAAAATATTTTAATGTTAATAAACATAATGTTTAATTTATTAACTGAAAAATAACAATACTTGATACACACATTGGCCATATGAACAAATAAGAATATCATCATACAAATTTTAAATTAAGAATAATCTAAATACCTCTACAAAAGAGGCAATAAAATCATATCATGTGTCTCTCAAAGGAATAATAAAATAGAAAAAAATATTAATTAATGGAAGTAGATTTTTTTCTAGTTTTTACTATAAGATATTTGGATTACATGAATTGACTACGCAAAAGAAAAAATCTTTATACTTCCTAGAAAATTTCAGCTATCTAAAAAAAAATGTGAAATTTCAGTTGCAAATAGAATGCTACTTGCCAATGTATGCACTATAGTAGAAAAATTTTATTCAGTACTTTTTTAAAATAAATAAATAAATAAAACGTGATATCAGAAATACAAATTCTCTTGTTAGCATTCGTTATAATAAACAGCCACTAACGATTTGATTACCATTACTAATCCTGCAAGATTTACAAAAAAGAGTATTTTAAAAAATATGTTTAAAACACACAAAAAATTCCATCAAAAATGAAAATAATGAATTCCAATATGCTGTTCTTTCATATAAATTATAGCATAATAAAAATCTTATACAACAGTTAATATAAATATATATTAATCATAAATATAAAAACATTTTTCAGCAAATGGTATTTAGTGCTCTTTTCAAATGATAATCTATTATTACATTAACAAATTATTACAGTGTTCCATAATAGAAGAAAAACAACAACAATAACAAAAATAAAACATTGATAAAATAGAACAAGACTTTCATGTAGAGAGCCAATATAACTTTTAAAAAAATAATTGATTATGTAACATAACAATATACAAAACAATTAATACATGTATTATACAACTTTATATATATATAAGTATATATATATATATATATATATATATATATATAGTAACTTATGAAATATGAGATGAATAGAATCCTAGAATCCATGGCAGATGCGGAAAGATGATTATTGTATTTTAAATAATTGTAATGTCATAATGATCAAAATCATTGTAACTTAATAAAATATGAGACTAATAGAATCCATTGTAAGTAAAATTATTAAGAACAAACTATTCTAACTCAGGAAATAACATCAAGTGGGTGAGTACACTGGTAACTCAATAAAATATCTTCTCAATAAATTCAACAATAAATTTTACCCACTTTCTTCTCTTGGTTTGATATCAAGTGCATGTTTAAGTGAATAACAAGTGAATATAGTCTAGCAGGGCACCGCTAGGTTATCTGAACCTAGACAAAGTTATATCTTATAACCTTTTCACATGTACCAGGTTTGAACCCCTTTTTGGTACTTTATTTTTAACAAAAATAAAGGATTTTGCTTATAGACCCATATCACTGTATGCACTAACATTTAGATAAACATAAAACATTCTTAAACTAAAGTGGAGTATATAAAATTCATCAGACAGAAATCATCTCATAGATCTTAACATAATAAATGTGTTTCAATATCTTTATAAGTTTTATTAGCTCATATTATACTATTAATTTCGGATGCATTATGTAGATGATGGAATGGTGGTTATTATGATGATTCACGATTGTCCACTAAATACCAAGAAATCATTTATTTATTTATAGCCTTTAAACATTTATCTAGCTCATTAATTAACACGATGATGATGATGATGATAATGATAATGGTTTCAACCACAGCTTCAGAACCAAGTCTAATGTAAAATTTAGCTCTAAAGAAATTCATCAATATTGGTTAATCTTAGTATATCTAATTGGAACTTAAATAATTAATGTTCACCCTTGATAATGAATGATCAAAACTAATAAAGAATACCTTTAATGAAAATATACGCCTCATTTAATAAAACAAATCAACATTTATTACCGCATTTCTAACATATACATACAATTTCTAGATAGACATAAAAATTTATATGAATAATAACAATAATAATTGACTATTTTGAAATCATAATATTAAGTTTACGTTCTTCCTCCTTTCCTGTTAAAAATATAATGTATATTAAATTGGATACCAAATTTGCTAAGATTTTCAATCCAGAAGAAAATATTTCATAAAAAAAAAAATAAACACTCTTTTGGCACACATACTTTTATAATCTAACATGTAAAGTAGAATGATTAAGGAGAAAAATGTTAGTGGAATCGAAAGAGCAAGATTTCCAGAAACAAGTTTTTAAATTATTTCTCCCCCTCCCTTCTAAGCTTCGAGATCGCTATTCTTTAACTTAAAACAAAAATAATCTAATATCTTAATGCTATATATGTCTGTTATTCTCACATTCACACATCATTATATACATGTAACCAGTTAATATATTACTCTGTGTGTGTGTTTATCCCCATTATAACTAAACATTATTTAAAAACAAAATAATAATACAAAAAAAAATCTTTTACATATTAACAAACATCTCATAATTTTAGATTAATATACAATAATACCCTTTAGAAAATAAACTTCATTAATAAGTGGGGTATAATAGTTTTAGCATACATAAAATTATTACTCAAGGTTATAGCTATTATTATTGAAGAAATTTTTGTTTTCAATCAATTATGGTTGTTTTAAATTTCTGAGGAAAAAAAATAAAACTTCACTGTTCAAATTTTTTTTTTACCAATAGTCTTTAATATCATAAAAGAAAATATGTAATGAAAATTCATATTACCAGTCCTTTTTCATTTTGTGGATGCTTACAAGAGTTCAAACATAGCTTGTTCAATGTGTATACTTTTGCAGCAAACAATTTCCATGGTTCACTGGAACTGTCTATTTTCCTGAGGCTTATAATTATTTTATGGTGATGATCTGCTTCATCAGGACTCATTTGGCACTGGAACTGTTTCTTCCCTTCCTGTTATGCATAATTCTTCTAATAAATGGAGTATATCAGTTGTTCTCCCATTTGTAATTTTTCTTGGGTTTAAATTCAGTCACTGGAATAACTAGACTAGCTGGTTCAATACTTATTAGTAGATAATTCTTTTTTTCTTCAGCCTTCAAATGCAGGTGAATGCAGTCAGCCATGTTAAATATTATTTCTCCCACATCAATCATAAGATGTAGAATATTTTTAATTTCAGACATTTCCCTTTTTTGCTTCTTTATATGATGTGCTGGCTCTGTGATGGGTTAGGGATTTGCCCCAGATGAAATCTATAGATTTTAACCTGCCATTCTGTTTTCAATCTTCAAAAAAAAAACTTTATATTAAAAAAATGATTTTAAATTGTTATCTGGCAGAATTGAAACACTTGTCTTTCCTTAGTTTCAATATTTTAAAATCTCTTTTAACTCATTTTTCAGACTGATTTTATACTTTATTTTTCAGTTAGAGTGATCAGTAACAAACAATATAAGAAACTTGCACTTACATGATTTTCCGGTGTTTTTCTCTAACCGTTGATTAATAATAAAAAAAATAAGAAATTCACATTAACATGATTTTTGGAAAGCTTAATTTGTTTTTCAAGTAAAATTATTTTAAATGTTTCCTTTCTCACTTGGCTAGAAAATATCATGCTCCTATAATACTCCAATCTTCTTTTTGATCTATCTGATGTGAAATCTGGAGATTTTAAGCTGTCAGAGTGTTATCAAAACAAAAAGTCTTTACAACAACCAAAACCTCTGAGTAAGAAAAAAATAGTTTAACAGAATTGTCTTTTTTTTTTATTTTTTTTTTTCAACATGTGTAACCGTAGATTTATTTATGCAATATATACACACTCTCATTCAAATCATTTAAAAAACTGGCCCATTAAAATAATCTGAATGCTTTTTAGAAATTATAATTTTAATATCTAAAATTAAATCCTTACAATTTTTAAACCCCAAATTACAACTACATAAAAAAAAAATAGAAGCATAGAATAAAGAGTGGAATCTAGCTTAAAGTGTAGACTGATTTTAAAGAAAGTTATTATTTGAAAGATGACAATGACAAACTAAATAGCTTACACACACACTGCCTATATATGTGTTATAACCTTACTTTTTAACAAAAAAAATAACTATTGAATAATTAAATGTGTGTACTACTCTTTGTGAGTTTTTATCAACACACAAACAAATAAAGAACATAACTGTTTCCCCCACTCTCTTTCTGTCTTAGGCTTTTAGAACTTGAACTTGTATGGTTTAAACTTGGGTGCCCTACAGCTTCCTTTTTTATATAAAAAATACGATGATGATTTTTGTTCCACATTTTTTTTCATGTACATTACTACAAATTTAGCTACTTACTAAATTGTAATGGAACAATATATATAATGCCCATTTGTTTAAGTCCAAATAAATTTATTTAGTTAATTTTCTAAAAAAAAAAATTAAATTAAAGAGGTATTTTATTTGGCACGACTACTATGTTATGTTGACAATGTTTTTAAAAGTTTGTTAAAGTAAAATGAGAATATTAAATGCATAAAACTATACTAATATATTAAACATAGTCAAGTAAAGTTAAAAGGTGTAATATTGTATGGTTGGAAGAACTGATCATAATAAAATAGTATATTAATAAATCTTTTAAATAAGTGTTTAAAGCTGAATTTTAAAAGTAATAACCTACAATTAAATAAATAGTATATTTTAAAATAAAAATTATATTTAATAGTTGTATTATAAAATTATTTATTAAAAAATGTAATATTTTGTGGGACAAATGTATTTAGTTTTATAGTATTAAAATTATTACTCTAAATTCTGTTATTATATTATTATTATTTTTAAGATATTTTTTTGCAATTAAACATTTATTTTTGTTAGTAGACAGTAAAAATGGATACATTTTGTCTGGGTTTAGGTCATGTGACATGTAAATATTCATACATGTGTGCTTACAAGTTTTTTTCTAGTAAAGCTTCAAAATTGCTTTAAAAATTGTATTATAAAATTGAAAACATTTATTTGTCTATTACAAGATAAAATTAGTTGTTATAAAATATTTAATTAGAATTTTTAAAACAAATGTAATTAGTAAAATTAGATTTTAAAAAAATGGATACATTAAAAATGGACAGATTAATAAAATATTATTTTCAAAATGCTATTTTAATAATATTTGATTTGTTTAAATAAAATATAAAATTAGTTTTGAATTAAATAATGAAACAATTAATATTTGGTTAATGAGTTTATTTTTATTTTGATGGTGCAATATTAAATAATATGTAAATTAGATAATCAGCTAAGGTCTAATCAGCCAATCCAATTATCAATTTATTTTGGTATAAAAGCAGATGTTCACTTTCTCTGGGTGTGCTTTTTATCAATCAATTGGACTTTAGTCAGTCAAGTGTGTTTTAATCAGTCAATTCAGTGCTATAGTAGCTCTCTTAATAATTTATTATTTGTAAAAATATTAAAGTATTGGATAGTGTACTAATTAAAATTATTTTTAAAAAAGAGAGTATTAAAAAATTATAAATTTATTCAGTTTAAGTTATGCACTGTTGAAGCAACTAAAATTCCCTACTAAGTGTTTTATCGAAATTTAATTTTAGCATCGCAATAACCATGGAATTCATACCAAAAGTAATTATATACCTGCAGAAAGAAAGGATGGAGATACAATCATTAACTGAAAATATATTTTTAAAGTTATTAACAAAGGAAGAAATAATATTGGTCATATTAATATTTCGGACATTGTATAAAGAATTAAGTGGAAAAGTTCATGGGAAATTAAAAGTAAATGCATTTTATTGTGAAAAAAGATAATTTTATCTAAAAAAAAAAAAACAGCAAAGCAATACGGTAAAGACTTTTAATTTTTGATGTTTTTAAAAATATATAGTTTTTAATAAAGAATTGCAGTAAATTTGTTTTTAAAAAATAAAACATTTTTTTTAAGGAATTATTCTGAACTGTTATTCCAAAATGATGGAAAAGTAAAGATTAAAAATACTGCAAATATATTTATAAAACAAGCTATCACTATTAGAGAAGACCGCAATTATTTAATAATATTTTTATAAAAAAAACCGATATTGGAAATTCTTAACTGAAAAAGAAAAATACCTGGATAATTAAAATTATCCTGATGGAATAACTATATGCTAATTTTATTAAATTGTTAAATGTCAAGTTCCATGGACAAAAATGCGTAATTTTTATATTAATAAGCCTGAATCCATATCACTGTGTCAGGGACATTAGAAGCCGATATAGGATCCTGTGGAATAAGAAAACTCTGGAGAATTATTTTTAAACATTATGAATATTGTCTTCAATAATCACTATTCTGAAAGATATAAACAATAGATTATAACTTTTATAAACTTTTAAGAAAAAATTAATGATTATTTTATAGATGGATCCAGATTTTTAAAGTCGACTTTCCTTTTATTTCATTTTTTCATTTTTCATCATTTTTTTTAATCAACTGATCATATGCCATGCAGGGGAGAAAAGTTGTTGTCTTCAAGTGTTAAGACAATAATTGTCGTAGCAACATGCACCGAGGAAAAATGAGTGCTTATCATGGACTGGAAGTTTATGTAGCTAAGGTTTTATTATTTTATGAACTAATAATAATATTAAGTTTTTTTATTATTATAATTGTAGGTAGGAAAATTACATATAAAAATATTTACTAATATAGTATTATAATTACCATAAAGAATACTTAATTTTTTTCTATAAAGTTTTTTTTAATATATTTTAAGTAGGATAGTTGCTGAATAAATGCTTATATTATGTAATATTTTATTACATGTGGACCAAGAAAACATCTAAAAGTGATCAACTAGAAAAATTATCACTATGGGTAAAAGTTATAAAATATTAATTTTTTTTTTATGATGTATTTATTTTATTTTCTTTAGATTGCTTAAAGTATTTATGGTATTATTGTATGAACATATGGATATGTGTGAATACATTAAATACACATAAAACTTATATGAGTTAGATTTTTTTTTAGAAATATGCATACTTTTATTTTGTATTACTAACATAATATGATTCAATGATGAATATAATTTATATGATTCTTTAGTAAAAGAACCTTATTATTTTAAAAGTGTTTTAAGTATTGACTTAGTACATCGATACAAATCACTTGTATTTATTTGTATTGATAAATTTTGAGAGTGAAATAACTTTTTCTTGTTGAGTAGTATAGATTGTTGATTTTATATGTGAATTTTATTTGTTGTTTTTAAAAATATGTTTGAGAATTTTGACAATGTAGATAGATAAATCTACAAAGAAATTTTAAAGTGATAGTGACTTGGGAGTATTAAAAAGAAACCAAAGGGATGCTTAGATGTAGGTTTTCATGGGAATAGAAGTAATTTTATTATCTTAATAATTATGTAAGTACAGATAATGAAACCCTGTAACTTGTATACTTCCATGGACAGTGTTTTTCTTTGTATTGAATATTAATGTTCTGAAAAGCTGAATAAATAGCTTGGACATTATTTTTAGTGGAGGTTATTAGACAGAGAAGTCTGCTTCTTTTCTTTATTGCACTGTTGCCATGTTGACTATCTTACATGTTTATACTATGGAGTTAATACTCTAGTTTGTTCTTCATACCTACACATCTGATCGCTATCATAATTTCTAAGATATTGCATCATGCAGAACTGTATTTTGAGGGAGAATAATAAATAATTTTGGAATTGAAGGATCATTATTTTGGAAGAGGATAAGATAGGTTTTTATTGCTTTGAATTATGTTGGGTTAAATACAAATGAGATTGGAAGTAAAATTAAAAATAAGAACAAAGAATCATAAATATATCCGTATTTTAGTAAACTATTTTTATGTAAATAAGTCAAATTATTTTTATATAGCGCGATGTTTTTTATAAACAATAATATTTAAACAGCATTAAACTATTGCACATGCGCTTTGGATTTTAAATATAAAATGAAAAAATACTAACACTTCAACCACATGATAAAGTCTTTGGAAAAGATAGGGCATTCTATCTTTTCCAAAGACTTTATCATGTGGTTGAAGTGTTAGTATTCATTCATTTTATATTTAAACTATTTTTATAAAAATATAAATGATAATAAAATTGTTCGTAAAACTTTTGAATAATTTTTTGAATGTTTTTTTTATATTACATGTAATTATAAAACCTAAAATAGAACAAGTAATTACATTTTATAAATATGATTTTTATGTTTAGAATATGCATTAACACACACATAGGAATTTTTTTTATTGAAAGTAATACCAAGCAAGATATATAAAGTATGTTAATTATATATTATTTATTTGAGTCCACTTATTTAGTAATGAACTGGAATAAATAATTTTTTTTTTTTTTATAATATCAGCACTATCATGATAAAAGTTATTTAAGTAATTGAATATAAACTGATAGACATATATTCAAATAAGTGCTATTTTTGTAGTTTATGTTTACATAATTTGAATATGTTTTATGGAAACATGTAATATAATTTTATTGGACAATATATTTTTAAGCTGCAGAAAGGAGTTTGCTATTAACTGAAAGGAGACCCTTTGATTCCTCTTGGAGGCCTTAAAGGAACCGAGCAGGGCAAATTCCTAATGTCCACTCCATACGTTCTTGTCGTTGCAGCTGTTATTACTATGTGATTATTCATATAGTATACGAACATGGATGGGCTGCTCACCAACACGCATTAGCCAGTGTGGTGAGCTTATTGGCTTTTTACCTCGGAGTTTAAGATCAAGAAACACCATGGTCTTTCTTCTCAGTGCCTGATAAGGCAGAATGAATGTTTGTGTAAATGATAAATATTTTTCCAATACATATATACAATTATGACATACAAAATTAAAGCATGGCCCTTATTCCCAGGAGACTGTAAAGTCACCAACCAAGGCAGCGGTTGGTGGCCAAAGGCGGAGGGTGCTAAGAATCCCCTGATTGTGGACCCAGGCTGCCATTTGATGATGACTTTTTATTTAGGTACTTACAACTGCAGATCACTTTCAAGTGAAGGAAGATTGCAAGAATTAGAAGAAGAACTGTCTTATATTAAATGGGACATTATTGGACTTTGTGAAGTTAGAAAAAAAGGAGAAGAAACAATTGATTTCAAAAGTGGACATATACTCTATTATACAGACACACATATTGGAAATACAAGTGGAGTAGGATTCATTATAAATAAAAAGTGGAAGAACAATATTGTGGAGATTGATGGTGTATCGGACAGAGTGGCAAGATTAGTTATACAACTTAATAGCAGATACCAAATGCAGATAATTCAGGTTTATGCCCCAACAAGTTATCATAGTGATGAAGTAGTAGAAGATTTTTATATGGATGTACAAAAGGCTTTTGATCAGAGTAAACAACATTTTAAAATTGTTATGGGAGACTTTAATGCTAGAATTGGTAGACAAATGAAAGATGAAATTGCTGTAGGTAATTTTGGTTATGGTAATAGAAATGAGAGAGGACATAGACTTGTGGAGTTTGCAGAAAAAGAAAAACTTTATATTATGAATTCATTTTTTGAGAAAAATATTAAAAGGAAATGGACATGGAAGCATCCAAATGAAGGTACAGCAGAATTGGATTATATTTTGACTAACAGAAAATACATATTTCAAGATTGTAATGTTCTTAATAAATTTAACACAGGAAGTGATCATCGATTAGTAAGGTGTAAGTTACGTGTTAATATAAAACTAGAGAGACAAAAATTATTAAGAAAAACAATATTTACAGTTGATATTCCTAATCTTCAGAAACATTCTAATGAATTTAAATTAGAACTTACAAATAGGTTTCAAGTGTTAGGAGATTTTGAACATGATTCAGATTTGAATGAAATTAATATGAAAATAACTGATACACTTTTAAAAACTGCAACAAACATAGCTGGTAGAAAAAAGCAGCAATTGACTAATAAAATTTCTACTGAGACTAGAGAATTTATGAAGAAAAGAAGGAATATGAAGATATACAAAAATGATGTATTAAAAAGAATTGAATATCTCGAATTTTGTAAAATGGTACGGAAAAGAGTTGAAAATGATATAAGAAAGTATAACTGTGAAATAGCAAGGAAATCTGTAGAAGAAAATAAAAGTCTCAAAAATGTTAAACAACATTTTGGTATCGGTAGGAAATTTATATCTGCAATAAGAAAAAAAGATGGAATTATTACTAAAAAAAGAGATGACATCATGAAATTGGTAGAAGATTTTTATCAAGAATTATATAGTAATAAAGAACAAGTACCTCCTATATCTATTACATCTTCCGAATTGCCCAGAATTTTAAATGAAGAAGTGAGACATGCAATTAAGTGTATGAAAAAAGGAAAGGCTCCAGGAAATGATGGAATTATAATTGATATATTAAAAGAAGCAGGTGAAGAAATAGAAACAATTTTAGCAAAGTTATATACCAAATGTCTAAATGATAAAGATGTACCAGAAGATTGGAAGAATGCAGTAATAATATTAATATTTAAAAAAGGTGATAAAGAAGATATTAGAAATTCCAGACCTATCAGCCTTTTATCAGTTTTATATAAAATTTTTACCAAGATAATTACAACTCGTCTGCAGAGAACTTTGGATTTCCACCAACCAAGAGAACAAGCTGGATTTAAAAGTGGTTTTAGTACAATAGATCATATCCAGGTATTGAGAGAAGTCATAGAAAGGACAAATGAATATGAGTTGTCATTATGTTTTGGATTTGTAGATTATGAAAAGGCATTCGATTCTATACACATTTCTTCTGTGATTAAAGCATTGAATCATCAAGGTATAGATCCAGGATATTGTCATATTTTAAAGAATATTTATAAAAATGCAACAGCAAAAATTAGATTACATAATAATACTGGAAAAATCAACATTGAGAAAGGTGTAAGACAAGGTGACTCCATATCTCCAAAACTCTTTACAGCAGTGCTGCAAGAAGTATTTTATGGATTAAAATGGGAAACTAAAGGAGTGAAAGTAAATGGAGAGTATTTAAGACATTTAGATTTTGCAGATGATGTAGTTGTTTTTGCAAATAATGCTTCAGAGCTGCAGGAAATGTTGCAGGAGTTAGCAGATAAAAGTAGAAAAGTAGGACTAAAGATAAATGTTAAAAAGACTAAAGTAATGTTTAATCGTTTTGCTCAAAATATGAAAATAAAGATTGATTATGAAGAATTAAAAGACGTTAACAGTTACAAATACCTTGGTCAGATTATTAATACAGATGTCACAGAATTAAACTTGGTTGGAGTGCTTTTGGTAGAAATAACTTGATACTAAAAGGAAATATGCCTATGTGTTTGAAAAGGATGGTTTTTAACAAATGTGTTTTACCAGTTCTTACTTATGGATCTGAGACTTGGACACTTAATAGAAGAGCAATACAGAGACTTCAGACCACTCAAAGGAGTATGGAGAGATGTATGTTGGGAGTAACAAGAAGAGATCGAAAACGCAATGTATGGGTAAGACAACAAACAGGTGTTACTGACCTTATTGAAAAAATTAAAAGATTGAAATGGAATTGGGCTGGACATATTGCTAGAAGAGATGATAATAGATGGACAATTGAAATTTTAAACTAGATTCCAAGAGATTGTAAAAGACCCAGAAAGAGACCACATGTGAGATGGATGGATGAAATAAGAAAATGTGCAGGGGTGTTGTGGAGAAGAGAAGCTAAAGATCGGAGAAGATGGATTAAACTTGGAGAGACCTTCATCCTGCAGTGGATTGATAATGGTTGATGATGATGATGATATTTTTAAGCTATAAATGTATCCATGAATATTATTGGTAATATTATTGTGAATATTTTTTTAAAATATATAACGAGTTCTAAGTCGGAGTGAAAGCTTAGTTACTTCGATTTTATTATTTTGTTATTATTTTTTTTTTTTTTTGGAAATGAAGAAATATGTAATTATTCAAGATTCTTTAATTGTAAATAGTGTGCATAGTTTATTTTTTGAAAATATTATAATAAAAATTTGTTAAACTTGTTTTTTATAAATTTTTTGTGTTATATTGATTTTTTCACAACATACACTCATGATCTTAAGATGGATAAGCCAAACATAAATATTTGCACAGTATAAATAAGATTTATTTATTTTAAGAATTATAGTGTTTCCTTAATATAATTTATTTGATAAATTTCATTCACATTACATTATGGTCATAAATTAATTATAGAATTTATTACACAGAATTATAATATTATCCATTGCCACATATTCTCAGATTATCAAATTATACCACATATTCTATTTAAGATGCCACATGAAAGCTAAAAGATTATGCTGTATTATTTATTTATTGTTATTATTATCGATAATTGCCACAACATTGAAATGAGCTAAGATTGAATTATACATTGAAGACTTTATTATTATTTATTTATTATTTTTAGTTAGGTGTAGTTGGGGGTGATATAAAATCCCTTATCATGCTTAACTACATAAGATTATAAGTTGAGTAGAATTAGTTTAAAGAACCTGAGATTAAAATACCTGTATTTATATTATTTTGAATAAAGAGATTAGGATTTATTTATTAGTATTATATTTAATTGATTATTATTTTAAAGTCGCAAGAATGCTATTCTTATGCCATTGACATGATATTCTGGGGGATATTGGTTCAATGTAATTCATATTGCTACTTGTACTTCATTGTCTCATGATTGTATTAATAATTTATTTATTTAATTTATAAACCAAACCATATTATTATTTCTTATTACTTAGAGCTAGTTAAACAATAGACATTAACATAGGATATCTTTATTATTAATTAGATGTATTTTAGCCGAGCATAACTATTTATCTGAGCTAGTCCTATTTTATTATATATTATATTTCCTGGAAGTGAGGGTACAATATATATATATATATATATATATATATATATATATATATATATATATATATATATATATATATATATATATATAAAATACATGTATTAATTGTTTTGTATATTGTTATGTAATATAGTCTCTTTTTTTTTTGAAGTTGTATTGGCTCTCTATATGAAAATCTTGTTCTATTTTACTAATGTTTTATATTTATTATTGTTGTTTTATGTTTCATTATGAAACACTAGATGGTGTTTTATATGTAATAATTCATTAATATAATAATAGATTATTAACATTTGAAAATGGTACTAAATCATACACCAAAAAAGGCTTTTTGTGTTTTATATGACTTTTTTGTTGTTGTAACATATAATACTATAACTATTTCATCACTATATTTGGTTTTTTGATTATTTCTATATTGTAATTAATATAAAATTTAAAAACTAATGTTTAACTAATTCGCTATCCTTGACGCCATATTGAATTTTTAAAAAACCGACTTGGAGTCACAATTTTCACAATAACTTCAGTTTTCATGCTGTTAGAGCAAAAAGATTTACATTGATAGAAACTAGAAAACTAAGGAAAGCAATAAGCCTAAGATAAATAGTGATAACCATTAAAAAAAAATTCAACATTCGACATAATTATTACTTTATTGTTTGTTCATAATTTCTAATTTATCATTAACTAAGTTTAAATTACATCTTCATTGACAATTTTTTATATTTCTCACAAAATTATCTTTCAAACCATATATAATTCTTCTTACCTGAGATAATGCATAGCTTCAGAATCTCCAAAATAACTCACATATGAATTCTTCATTTTTATCTTGTAACCCAAAGGTGACAAATCTCACAGGCATCTATAAAAAAAAAAAAAAGGGTTCATCCTAATTAAAGATACAAAACAAATCATTTTCAGAAGTTGGATATGCATTTGTCATCATAGCAATTGGCTTCTTGTCTATCTAAAACTAGAAATTGTAGGTTACTGTCTGTATTACTGATAAAATGAGTTTCATCCCTTCATTTTATATTTTTTGTGTACATCAGTAATGTTTATATTCTTTATGCACACCAGTGATGCTATCTTGTTATATTTATTATCCTACAGAGATATAATTTATTTGCATAGAGCTTATTTGCTAGCTATAGAATTGAAAATAATGTGATGCAAGATGTGGAAAAACTACTGACTCCACAGCATGAGTATCAAGGCATAAAAAAAAAACAGAATTTGATTCTTTGTCTGCATACAATTTCATGTGGTATATACATAACTATTGTGATTATCTACACACACACACACACACACACACTATTTGAAATCTTTCTTTGTTGGTTTTAAGCTGTTTATATTTTCACATGGTACTATGCCCAGTAAATTTTGTGATTGCTTTTTCAACTGCAAAATTTCTGTATATTTGATAATCAGTCATAAAATTTACATTGTACTGTTCTATAATACCTTAATTTTATATATATAGACATTACTTGTTACATAAACACAAACCTATAATTGCAAACATAAACACGGTAATATAAATATAAACATAGTAATAAATTATTAAACCTTTTGAGAATCATTATGTCTAGAAAATAAGATTGTCTAAACTTAGATCTGAGCCCGAAAATTACATAAACTACTTTTGTTGTATTTGAATACAAATGTTTAAATTTATATATATAATAAATAACATAAATGATATATTTTTTATCACATCAATACAAACGCAAACGTAATCAAATTTTTAAAAATGTACTATTCAAATAATTAAAAATAAAAAAAATTTAATACTTAGGACCCAATATTACGTTTTGAAGGCCTTGAAATGCGAACTTTATCAACACATTTTTAATCCATTTTCGTAAGCTCTTTGACCGTTTAAAAATTTCTCCCTTTATCTTCTCCATAAAAAATAGTGAACTTAGCAAAAAGTAAAAAAATTAAATGAAGGTACAAATAAAAATATTCATAAAAAATTCAATTTTTTTCGGAATTCAACATAATATATATCATTCAAAAGAGAATTAAACAACGAAACAAGTGCTGTGATTTCTGTTAACGTCATGCTTGTAGGTTTTACATCAGTTTAAAAAGAACACAAAATTTCAATGATGTGCCATTACAGTACTGCATTACCGCTTCGAACAGTTAACATGTAACAGAACATGGTGCATATAAACATCAAACAATTATCAATTGCACAAAAACTTCTAAGCCTATTTATGAAATCTGTCATATTGAAAATGTAGTTTGAATTATTGATTTAGAGAATTAGTGCTTTTTTTGAATAGACTATCTGAACAACTAAATACCACACAGTTAATATTTTTTAAAACATCAAATATTAACTATGCTAGTCAGAGAAATTCAGATAATATTGTAATGTGTGAAAAAAGTTTAATTTAATGTGGTAATCATTTTAAATATACCATATCATATTTACAATTACATTGCCTTCTTAGAAGTTACACATATGTAGTAATAATAAAATTGCTGTTTACATTTATATTTCACACACAAAAAAAAACGTCTAACATCCTAGAAAAATGTAATTCTAGCCAAGATAAAAATTTCAGCAACAAGCAGCAAACAAAAGTAATGTTTTATAACTTCTTTAATGAATATGATGCCATTTTCATTCAGTAATTTTTAAAAAATATAATATTAATTGATATGTATATTGCTTTTAGGATAAAAGCAATTTAATAAATAATAATAATCTTAAATCTTGCATATTAAAAATCAACAATAGCACTCCATTCACAATAGAAAAAAAAATTACAAAGAACTAATAATATCTTTTATCTATCTCTACAACAAAATTTTTATTTAATTGTAATATTTAAAAAATATTAATATTAATTACATTATAGTAATACAAATATGCAACCTAACTCAGGTTAGAACAAATTTGGAAAAAAATCCATTTATATGTGCTTTTCTAGTTTTTGCAAGGATAGCAGGACTGACATGGGATAATTAGAATGAACTTCCTTCCACTTGTACTCGGATGTTAATAAAGTCTCCCTCAATACAATAATCTATTTTATTCAATCTTTGAAAGAAATAATCAAATATTAAATATATAAATATTAATTAAAACAATGCTTTTAAAAATTGAATAAGACTTTGTTAATATCGGCCTATAATTGAAAGTTAACCCTAGTTAATATCATTTATTAGATTTACGGTCTTTATAATATATATATATATATTGTAACGGAATTAATAGCATTGTAATGATGAATGATAAAAAAGGGTTGATAAAAGGCTGTTTCTGTATAACCGATTATAATCTTATTTATTGATGAATGATAAAATGATAGTTGCTATAATTCAATAACTAAATATAACATTATAGCCCGATTGCAACTATCCTAAACATTAATTCTGTCACATTAATAATGAAATAAATAAATTATCTCATTTCTCAATACTTAAAATAACAAAAATTCAAATTAAAACTATTATCATTAAAGATTTAAAATATTTAGATATTGGGGAAGTCATTTGAACAATAAAACATACTGGCCATTGTCATCAAATAAAAATAATATTAAATATAGCATCTGAATAAAATTACCCACTTTAAGATTCTTGGAGTGCATTATGCTTATCTCCTATACTAGGTTCTTTTAACAAAGAATCCTTCCTATTCTTTCCATGTATATACGACCATTCATGGTTACACGCACACACTGGTACTATTCATGACAACTTATAAAACATATTATATAAAGTTAATATTATGAAGTTGGAAAGGGATTAAATGACTCTTTATTCAGTTTAGCTAAGTACATATGTTTTCCACGAGCGCCACTAGATTGTTTTAAATCTAGATAAATATTTGTTTAGAGTGTACTGAGTTCAAACTCATTCCGGTACATTTTTATCACACATGACTTGGATGACTAATGAAAAAAGAAATGACACTCTTATATTTTACTCATGTCAATAAAATCATAAGATCCCCATATCACCAAAAATTTATATACATCAAGACTCTTATAGACATTGCTAGCTCATTTTATGTATATTGATGAACAGACAAGTATAATCTTATTAATGGTTTCTAAACAAGCATCTTGAAGACCATTATTGATATTGATGGCCATTTAACTAGATTATTTATCACAATATAAAGGTAATAATAGTGATGATAATAATATCATAATGATAATGATAATAATAGTGATGATGATACCAGCCATAGCTTTATAATGAACTCACAACAATAAATTTATCTTTATAAACTCATAAGCACTTTTTAAAATCATCCCTTGTCAAAATGGGATTTAAATATTACATTCACTAGCATTTAGAAGTTTATGGTTATTTACTAAAATACTTTGATAGTTAAAACTAGGATTTAATAATACTAGTGATGATGACTGATCATCACAAATCTCTATGCATGATATTTAACTTTCTATAAATCCTTATTTACTAAATATATTAATTATATTAAACATTAGATTTAATGATTATAATTTATTGATGAATGATGGTGATCATAACTCATGTACAGTACCATTTGAAACAGTGTTTCAATCAATAATACGATATCCATCTTTGATGAGGATGATCAAAACTCATGGACACAACATAATTTTAGCTTTCTATTGTTGAACTATAATTATTAAAACTTGGTTATTATCAAGCTTACTCCCCAAATACTTAAAAGTAAATCAACATTCTAGTTTACTTAACATTTTGCGAGCGCTTTCTTAATATTTGCGAATGCTTGCTCAGCATTTACGAAAGATGATTCTTAATATCTGCGAGCGATGATGATGAATTAAAATGGTAGAATTAAGACAAGAAAATACAACAATATTTTTAATAAGAACTCGGAAACCAACTAAGATATATAATTATATTTATTAATACTATTCTTCTTTCCTTCTTTAAAATCAAATTTACTAAGTAGATAAATGGCTTATTATTACATTAATTCAATATAGAACTAATACAAAATTTTATATACAAGTTCGTCATTTTGGATAAGTTTAAAATAAGCTGTCTTAAAAATGACATTTAAAAAAATATTTCATGTAATGCTTATTTAAGACTTTCCTAACTTATCATATCATAAAAATAAATTTCATATGTAACTTGTGTTTTATTTCACTTCCATTCATATGTAAGCCTTGCTTTATAATTTCTCATATTTAAATTAATTATGTATAACCTACTCTTTTGACGTGTTTGTATAAGCAGTTACACATGCACACATTTGGTAATGTTAACATATATGTCTAAAATGTATACCCCTATATTAGAGATTAATACATAAATTACATATATAAAAATATTCTTGCAACCTTTTAGCAAAAGAAAATAAAATACATTATATCAATTTTAATATGCAACAAGATTAAAAAAAACATTATAAATGCATATATTTATAGGTTGCTCATTATCATAACAAATGAAGAACAATAAAAAAAAAACATTTCAATATTACAATATATAATATAAAAATAATAATAAAAAAATAATGAAAATTTAAGTTTAAAGATTTAAACTGTGTTTGTGTTATGTTATGTGATACTGAGAATGACTATCGATAAACAAGCCCCTAATGTTTCTGTATCAAAGAAAAAATAATAATGCTTTGACCAATAAATTGAGGTTTACTTTTAATAAGCAATAATAAAAGATCTGTTAAGGAAAGTTCATAGTTACCTGATTACTTTCACTTCTTATAAATGTCCTAAGTTTGAATTTTCAGACTGCTTGTCTTTGCTCCATTTAAAAAAAAAAGTTCTTGCAGATACTTTCCAGATAAACATGAATTAATTGACTTGCTTATTTCTTCAATTTTAAAATTATTTATTGCTGATACTTTTGATAATGCTGAATTCGTTGACTGGCTTCCCTCTACCATTTCAAAAAGAGTTATTTCAAATACTTTTAGATAAGTATGAACTGGTGGATTTGCTTGTCTCTCCCATTTAAAAAAAATCGTTGTAGACACTTTAGATGACTATGAAGAAAATTTTAACAAAAATTTGGTTGATAGCTTCAAACCTGGCTATATATATATATATATGGCTTTTATTCATCTTTCCTTTCTTCTTGGCTCTTGTCAAAGATGATAATGAGATGACATTTTTGGCTGGTTTTAAATTTGTCCATTCTTTTGGTTACTATGGACCAGTATATGGGTCCATAATAGATCAGTGATTTAATCCATTCTGTATTAATCCAGGAAGCAGAAAAAATGGTTTTAGCAATGCAAATTCATTATATTATACACAGCAAAATATATTAATATCATATCATAGAATTGTTAATAACTTCTTCCAATAAATTCAATTTTGTTCCATTTTTTCTTTATCTCAATCTTGCTGGGAATTACTTATATATACGCACATCTTCATCTATACTGACTTTAAAACAAGTCATTCTTTTTTCTTCCTCAATTTTTAAAGAGTGAAAAAAAAAAAGCAAATCGCTCACTCTCCTTTTCCCAACATTTAAAAAAAAACTGACTGCTCGCTACATCTCTGTTTAATAATAAGGAAAAATTGACTGATCTCTAAATATTGTTACATTCGTTTTTATTGCGAATCTTGGTCAAAGAAAATGACCACCTGCATATCTTATCTTGAGATAAAAGATCAAAAAAATCAGAGTTTGACAAGTTGATGTTCTATCGCGATTTTACAAGAAAATTAATAATCACGCTTTATTACATCAAAGCACCCCCTTTATAAAAATAATCTTAGACACAGATAACACAAACAATAAAGCTGGCAATCTATAGTCATTAGCAATAGGTGTAAAAGCATTTTTGTTTTTATACAGACGTTTTCATTTTTTCACATTCTTTTGCACGTGTACATTTTTTTAATCTCCTAATCTACTAATCTGATCGCCTTATTTTACACTTTCTTTCTGATCTGCTTTATTTTAACAAAGTTAATGTTAAATAATTTAACACCTTATTTAATAAGAAAATATAATAAATCAATATTAAATATTATTTCTCATTACATTCTCTTTACAACTGCTTATTTATTAAGTATTTATAAATTTATATATAATAATAAATACACACATGAATCCATATATATAAAAGAAATTTTTTTTAAAATAATATATCTGTGTGTTTGAAATGAGTCATATACATACAATATATATATAAAAACAAAAGTAAATGGATTTATTTTATGTATGCAAGCCAAATTCCAACAATACAGAGTAATACATCGGCATACACAAAACAGAAAAAGAAGTCACTATTTAAGCTGTTTCAAATGAATAAAACAAATTATTTCAAACTTATGATTCTACAAATTGTATTTATTCATAAAAATTAAATCTAGTATGGAATGCTAAGATAATAAAATAAATAATGTTTTTTTAAAAGGAATTATTACTTTGAAAAAAAAAAATTATAAGCTTATTCCACAAATATTTCACACACTGTCATGTCTCAATTGAATTTAATATCTCAAAACTAATTCATTAAAAATATAAATTATATAAAATCTTGGCAATTACTATTTAACCCACCAATTGCTACAATGCAGTTTTATAATGTAAATGCTACAATTGGTATGTCATACCTTTCGTAAGAAAAGTATTTGTTTTATATAATTAGCATTTCAAATTTGCTTTTTTTCTATTATAAGCATTATTTACAATAAGTATTAAAATACTTGTATATAAAAAATACAAATATATAATAATAAAATTGGAAAAAAAATTGAGAAAGGAAATTACTTTTGTTTAGAAAAGTTTTTAACTTGAATCAGTTGATTGTTTTTTATGATCAGTTATTATAATGAAATAAATTTGCTTTCTTATTATTGTAAACAATATTTACAATAAGCATTATAATAATGGCATAAATAAGTTAAAAAAATGAGCACAGATTGCAAAATATAGAGAAAACTTAATTATATTTTTACAAGCAGTATGAGATATGATTGAACTCTAAAAGTGATATTAAACTTATACTATACAAAAAAAAATCAATCTAATTTGATTTTTGAAAAATACAAACACATCTACAATGGTACTGAGATGGATACTTGTTCAATTATAAAATTTTATAAAATTTAGGCATTGAAATTTTTTTGTGTATCACATACCTATTACAGCTGTTGTGGATTAATAAAAATTAGAGTTGAAGAAATATATCAAGTAAATATTATCTTTCAGTTATCTTCCATTCTATCACCTATTTTATTTCATTGTTTCATTTCAAATTCAATTTATTTATGTTATTTTCTTAAAACAAATATGAAATATAGATATTAGAAAATACAAAAAATGCCTAATCTGGAACTATTATGTCATAAAAGATGAATGACAATATTAGCAACTATTTTATAGTAACACAGATTATTCAATTTTCACACTCTTTTATATTTTATTTATTCATCTTATATTTAATATTAGATATTGATTCATCCATTTTTATAGTTTTTTTTTATATAATAGTTATTCATTTATTCACTTTATTTTATAATCCTTTTATATAGAACTTCTTTTACCAGGGACTATCTTACAACTCTCCAAGCTTACCCTATTAACTTTCAAATATTAATAATAATAATATTTTTATAAAGAAAACAAAATAAACTTATAAATTAGCAAAAGATAAATGAATTGTTGAAAATATAATTCTCCATAGAAGGCATAAAATATTTTTTTTATTGTCCATTTAACAAAATTTGATTAAGGCACAAATAATTATGTAAATCTTTAAATATGCAACTATATATATATATATTAGAAATGATGAAAATATATTTTGTTAAATATAGTTAGGATATTATATCATATCATCATCTAACATTCTAAGCAGAAGGAAAAAAACTTTGGTTAGTTACTTGGCTATTATTAAAACTAACAAATATGGACAATTTTTGTGAAGTATACATTTTAATACTTTTATGTATTATCAATTCATTATAAATACATAATAGAATAATATAAACAGTACGATTTTAATAACTTTAAGAATTGCTAATTTATCGTAAATATATATTCAAATAATATTTTAAATGCATAATTTAATATGTAAATTATATCATTTAAATTATTCTGTTATAAATTTATAATGAATTGGTAGTTCATAAGTCAATTAAAATGAAGAATTTAACCTTCTATCTTGTGAATATGGTAAAATTATAGTATAGAAACTTACTTCAAATTCTTCTTCTTTTAGTTTTAGTTTTACATTTTTGATATTCAAAATTACATTAAATTTTGTTTTTCTTTTGTAGTACTGTTTTTCTTGCTATTAAAAATACACATAATATTAAAATTAGTAACTCCACATTATAGATAGCAAAAAAAGTACATCTTGTTTTTTAAAAAATGCCATTTTCAAAGTGAACACCATTTTACAAGAGCTGTTATCATAGGATAGTAATGTTATATCATCCAAAAGGAAAATGGTGGTAATCATGTTAAAGATGTATAATACAGAGTTTATTCATTATACACAGTACTGTATTCAATATTATAAAACACATTATTTTATTTATAAAACTAAAATACTATTAATGTACAGTACTTTATTTAATTTTCATCCAGTGTTTTTGCAAAACAATCAATACACTCATTAATGACATATCCAAAGAAAAATTTAATGACTACAAAAGTAAAAAAAAAAGAGTGTTCCATTCAGTACAATAGTATTAAAAGGCCAATTTTAATGATATACAACAACCAAACATATTAATATTATATTTTAAAATATATAAATTAGCTTAAAAATTGTATTCGCTTACTTTTGTATTTGAAATTTTTATTAATGGTATTTCCCTTGCATCAAAAATTATAATCGTCATAATTGTAAAATTTAATTACTATAATTGCAAGTTATTTTGAAAAAAATGATTTTGTGCATTATGTAAATAATAATCAACTTTACATGATCTAAGCTACTAAATATAGGTGCAACATATTTAATCTACAATATTTGCTTCATTTTAAATGATAACATTATAATTTGTTTCACATCCAAGTCAAATGAGACATTATTGCAAACATAAAAAGATACAGTGCCAAAAAAAGAAATACAAATTTCATTCAGCATAAAACTAAATATAAATTTTGATCATATACTTTACAATTGATAATTAATTTAAATTTCATACTATAATAACTGAAATATTCATTCAACTAATTTTGAATTAAAACTTTTCAGTCAAATTAAAACTGCTATCATTATAAATCTAAAGTATTTTCAGTAAAAAAAATATGCAACTAATAATCAACTTTATATAATCAAAAGTTACTAAATCTAAGTGAAAAATAACAATTACTTGCTAGATTTTAAATCATAAAATGTTTCAGAGATATTTAAAATAATGGTGATGTTATGGCCAACTTAAAAAATTATAGTATTGAAAAAAAATACAAATTTTTCAAGCACTTCACATGCTTTTAATTTTATATATTAAGCATTAAACTAAAAATAAATTTGGGTCATATATTATTAATAATTAATTTTAAATTGTTTATTGTATTTGTATTAGCTAAAATATTCAGACAAGCAATTTTAAATTAAAATCTTTATGAATGCTAATTTTAGTCAAAGCAAAAATGTTTTCATTGTGAATGTATTTTCAGTAAGAAAAAAGGGAAGGAACTGATTTGATACATTATACATTTAATAATACATTTTTATGCTAAAAATGCAATACAAATAAATTGAAGAAACTTTTTAATTTTTATTTAAATGGCTCATATTTTTGTCATTACAATGCACTGTATTATTCAAAAACTTGCTAGGTTATTAAAAAAAAAGAGCTACCAAGTATAATAAAATGTGATACCTTTTGCCATAAAAAAACCCACATCTAGCATATTTATATATAAAGTGCTGTTTATTTAGATCTGCATAATATATACTGTAAAAAATGTCTTAAATATTGATTACAATATACACCACAGAATACATTACTTACTATGTCAGAATAATTTTCTTTTTCAAAGTTAACTGCATGATTAAGTTATGATAATATATAGTTCTATAATTTGGCCATACTTACACTGCTGATAAATAACACTTCATGGTCAAAACAGTAAGTTAAGTAAGATATTATTAACTTTTTTTTAATTCTAAATCATTTCACATAATTTAAGATTATGAATTTTTTAAAAAAACATGAAACTTCAATATGGTTTTTTTTCAATGCAATGATTAAAAATTTTGCAGAAAAACAAAAAATGTCAACTGCAAATTTACTTTCTCTTTCTCAGTCCACATTTCTGTATATTTGCACAGTGAAACCGCATATTTTTTCCCTAGCAGTATTGAATTTTTTAAAGTTTATGGCTGTTATATTTTCAACTGCAATCATAGTAGCAACTAATACCACCAAACACCACATCACTTCTTCAACCTATGGATCAAAGAATCATCACAAGCTTCAAGATGTACTGATGTCATCAATTAAAGCAGCATTTTGTCAATACTTTGAGTCAAAATGCCAATAAAAAAATTGATGATAACAACATTGAAGAGCTTTTGCATTCACACATGGAAGAATTAATTAATGATGAATTAATGTAACTGGATGAGAAAAAAAAGATAATAAAGAAAAGAAAATACACAATCCTGTATTTGAATGAGAATGTTATGTGATTTGATTACAGTCCTGTAGAAAAGAACCTGGATATCAAAAACTGAAAGAATTGATTTCATATTATTAGACCATGGCCTGCATTTTCAAAAAATTTAATCCTGATTTGGAAAGCTTCATCAAATCTAAAACTGCCTTAAGTTAAATAATGAGAGCTTATAATATGTTATACAAAAAAGAAAATCAAAAAAGTAAGTTAACCATTTATTCTAAACTTTTTTTCTAGAGATCCTCAGCCATCAATACCTGGTTTACCTCCTCCAAAAAAAAATCATCAAATGATTTAAAAGACAATGATGGGACCCTTAAAATGAACAAGTGATGACTCAGAAAACTGTATGATGATAGGTACTGAATGGATGGATTATAAGAAAGAAAAATTTTGAGTTAAGTATTTTTTTTACATAATCTTATGTTGCATTATCTTACATACATACATATTTTAGCATATCATATCATTTACAATTTTCTTAAACACATTTTAGGGGAATATCTGCATATTACACACTTAGCACAGTTTACAAATGCATATATTGTTCATTAGGATTTATATAATATTCACAAATTTATGGTAAATTTTTTATCCACAGGATTAAGCTAATTTTTCACCTACAAAATCCAGTATAATCTTTATACGATATTTCTGCTTTATGGTGAGTTTTCAAGAACGAATTATCTTTGCTAAGCAGGTTGGATAACGGAATTAAATCTATTAACTTGTCATTTTTATTTCTGATTTTATAACTAGATATGACTTTTTTAAAAAAATTGAATTTTTTAAAAACTTTTTTAGTATAGAATAATTAAACATTTATAATACATTTTAACATAAACTTTTAGTCAGCGACTTTATTTCAATAATGCCATTTCCATTTTCTTTATTTATTGAATTAATTAGTATTAGTAGCTCAACACTAAGATGAAATATTAAATTAAATAATATTATATATTTTTTATTTCTGATGTTGGTTAGGCTAGTAACACCTGAAGAAAATTGGAAATAATATCACTTAAAATGTGTTATATATTAACTTGTGCTTATTATTGTCAACTAAATATATTTTAAAATATATAAATGAAGTTCGATTATTTTCTAAAAACATTTAACAGTTAAACTAGATGGTAAAAATAATCTAACATATATATAAATACAAGTTAACTTTAAACCTTAAGAGATATACCTATTTATATATTGTTAAAAGGAGGTTGCCTTGACAACAGGATGAGATTGTTGGTTGTTATTGAAGTTGGGATTGTCTGAGTTGACTCATTTTTAATGATATATATATGTACTGACTAAAGAAAATAAATAAATAATTTATACAAAAATATAACTTTTATAAAGTAAGGTCTAACTTTGTTGTTTTTTTTGTTTTTTTTTTTGGAGAAGGGGAGGGGTGTTAAGAAAGTAATTAATCTTTGCAGAATCTGGTTAAAATATATTATAAGATATTGGGTTTTTTTTAAAGTTAAGGTATCACTATTTTTTAGAGATGGTGCAGTAATTAGCGATTGGGTATAAGATAACATGTATTTTCAGTTGATATATCATAGCATATAAATGTGATTTACCCGCTGACGAAGAAGCTGCAAAAACCAAAACAATTAAATGGGCTGAGTACTTTCGAGGTTTTCCCTCATATTAATGGCCAACATAAGTTATAAATCATTTATGTAATGTTGCTAACTAATAAAATATGCAAATGCGAATGCAAATTAAATTGTCCATTTTTTTTAGATAGAAAACATGTGTCGCATCCATTGATGGCATTGTTATCACTGATAACAAAATATGCCTTCTTGATTTTTCTTTTGCAGTCATTGGCTTCAGAGCATACTATCTTAAGGTTGCCGGGTTCAAACACATGACCAGCCTGCTTATCATGTTCGAAGAATATTGAGAAGTTATCATTGTTCTTTTTTGCTCTTCTGTAAGTATAAATATGTTGAGCAGCTCTATTATGAACAGTGGCCTTGGTTTCCCTGTAGTATGTGGCACTGCATCCAGCCTGAGGGCATAAAATACTGTATATGACTTGGGGTGTCTGAGATGGATCCATTCTATCCTTCGAATTATTAATAAGTCTGTTAGTATTAGCAGGAGTGCGGAAGCCAACCTTAAATTCACCAGCCAAAGTCTTTATCATCTGTTGTGATAATTTGGGAATATAAGGGAGGGTAATTTGAGATTTATCTTTACTTATGTGGTTAGTTATTGATTTTCTGTAAAATTGATCTATTTTCTTTGTAATTAATCTGTAGCTGAAGCTGACACTTAATAAATCTTTTATATAGCATGCAATATTAGTCTTCCTATCAGCCTCAAATTTACACAAATTTTGATTCCTACATAATAACGCATTTAAACCTGCGAATTTATATGCTGTAAGTGAAATGGATTTCAGGTAGGTAAATGTCATACACCCAACCTTAGTTTTCTTCTTGTCATTCTCCTACAGATGTCAAATGGGTTTTATTGCCAATTTTGCAATATCTTAATGAAGAATAATATGCCTACATTTATATTTATTATTATAATATTTATCTGAGATAGTAGTTTTGTTTATGTGTCATTCACTATTAAAAATAGGCAATATTCAGCAATTATGGGAGAAGAAAAAAACAATTTAAATGAGAGTCTAAAAAAGAGAAAGGGTGTTGTTTATACATTACATATTGATACGGGGGGGGGGTTTAAAGCATTAATGTGATATCAAATATATATTCTCATCATTAAAAGTTTAATTATCACATATGTTTTATAATATTACCTGTATTTTTTATACAAGGTTAAATATGAGATGTAATTTGTCTCTGTCCTATGAGATGTATGTAATATCATATTAACAAATAATATATATATATATTCACACTCTGAAAGCAAGCAAATATATTTATAACTAATAAATATAATGATTATATTGTTATTCTAGCGTCGTCATAAATTACCAAGCATCACATGATCAACATTTCCTATGCTTACACGAGCTGTTAAAACACTGAAAAACTCTTCAAACAATAGTGACTCCCAGTGCAAGCTATGATAATCAATGGATGCAAAAAGGTTTGCATATAAAATACCTCTCTACTGCCGACTCATCCAATATCTAGGTGCAATGCTGTCAGATAATCACAAGTTAGAAACTAGGCTGGTGATATTGGATAAATAGGCATTAGACAGATATTTTATGCAGAAATCTTCTTGCATCCATTGATTACTATCACTTATACATCTCTGGCTCATCTGACGAAAATAGTTGATATTTAAACACATGAATAATAAATGAGTTTGCTCTTAGTTTTGCTCTGGACAATGATTAGTGATATTATATATAGATGTAGAGAAAGGAAAATTATATTATATATATACATATATTTTTCTGTATGTAAATTATGTATAATGCAATAAATTTAAAATAATGCATACACACACAAGCACGCGCGCACAATTTATTTCAAATTTGAAAAATAGAATCAAGTAGGTAAAAAAAGTTAAAAATTATTATGTAATGGTAAATAATTGTGCGCATTAAAAAATAATATACATATATAATCATATCAAGAAGATATTATCATGCATGCAAAAGTTATATGCAAATTATATTAAAAGCTAAAATGTCACTATTTTTTCCTATGATATAGCCATTTAATAATAAGCCAAGATTTTTAAACATTAGAGCCAAAATGTTGGCAGTATCTTTTTTTATTTTTAAACAGAACAATTGAATGATAATTCATTTCAGTTTCCTTTTATTACTGCATACATTAGCCAACTGTGATTAGTCATCACTAGTGAAATAAAAATATATTATTTATAACTACATAAGTATACATATTCTCTGGTATAATGTTGAGACACATATATTAATCCATGCAACTTTCTCAAGCTTTTCTGTTTTTGTCATTATTCTTCAGTCATAAAAAACTTTTGAAAAAAATCAAATATCGACTTCTTTTTAATAATTTTTATTAGTCACTCATTAGTCTAGAGATTATCCAATAATGAATGATATTTCTGTAGTATAATTTTTACTATATCACCTTCATGTGAGATAGGGACTGATTTCTATCTGTTATTAACACTTTTGTGGAGGGATGCAATCATAAACGTATGACCAAAGATGTGTGAAAAAGATCTATGATCCCTAAGATGCACATTTTATGCTGAACCAGCACTTAGCTATTGACCCAGACCACAATCTGTTACATATATTTTTATTATTGTTCAGTATTTACTATAGTTTAATTGATAAGTGGCACATGTGCTGCCCTCACGACTTTGAAACAAATCACTTAAAGAAAATAAAATAATAATTTTTATTAGACATTCATTAGACTGGAGATTATCCAATAATGAATAATATTTTTGTAGTGCAATTTTCACTACCCTACTCTCACGCAAAATAGGAACTAGTTTCTATCCACTTTTAACACCCTGTGAGGAATGTAACTATAAACATGTGACCAAGTGCATGTAAAAAAGACCTATAGAAACTAGTCCCTATCTTGCATAAGAATGGTGTAGTGAAAATTACACTACCGAAATATTATTCATTATTGTATAAATTTTAGTCTAAAGAATGACTAATAAAAATTATTAATATACTTTCATTAAGTAATTTGAATCAAAGTTGTGATGGCAGCATGGTTGACACTTATCAATTAAACTGTAGTAATTTGTTATATATATATATGTGTGTGTGTGTGTAAGAGATTGTGGTGTGGGCCAACTGATGAATGCTGGTTCAGTATAAAATGTGCTTTGGTCATATGCTTATGATTTCATCCCTCCACAAGGTGTTAAAAGTGGATAGAACCAGTTTCTAATTTGCATGAGAGGATGTAATGAAAATTACACTACAGAAATATTATTCATTATTCAACTTTTTGATTTACTTCAATTGAACAATTCTAAAATATTTTTTAAAACTTTCTATTTTTTATAATTCAATTATAATTTTTTTTTTCTTTTCTAAGCTAATGTAATACACACTGTTAGTATCAAAAACAGGTTTATTTAATTATGTTTACAATAAAGAAAAAATTATAAAATAACATTAAATTTGGCAATACATTTATAAACCATTAAATTACTTAATGTCCAATATTAATAAGATTCCATGTGGAATTTGCTATTAGGTGAGGAGCTAACTTCAAATCTCTTTCTTTGATATCTTTTAATTTTTGTAAAAAAATTAATGTTGGATCAGGTATAACAGACTTGAAGATTATGAAGCATCTGACAAACCATAGACAGAAAGTGATGAAAGTTGCACTTCTTATAATTGCAAAATCCCCATAAGCAAAACCTTTTATGAGTGTGTTGATAATTGGATGTTTTGGTGTATAAATTTTATTAATCAATATTCTACATCCCTGAAGAGAGGAACAATTGTTGAAAATGTGAAATATGGTATCATCCTCCCTATGGCAGAGTGAGCAAACAGGGTCCAAAGATGAAAAACCTCTATACATCACAAGAAAGTGGCTTGTTGGAAGGGCATTGAGATTTAGCTTTAGAAGAAAGTCCAAATATTTTGGCTCTAGATTACATCTTTTATATTTCTTTATAATGGCAAAGTTTGTACAGGTGAGAATGCTATGATCTGGGATAATTGTTGAAAAAAAAAAGAAGATAGGCATCCCAATAACGAAGTTTCGTTGGTTTTATTTGAGTTAAAGGTGTGAGAATTTTTGCAATGTCAATTAAGACTTGTGTCAGCCAACCATCATTAATTGGAGGTGGAGTATCTGTAGGATGAATAGATAGAAAAGGTGAGTCATCAGGAAAAATCCCATTAAGTCTTGTAATGAGGTTATTTGATTTCTGTAGACAAAGAACATGAAGTGAATGCAGTGACAAGCCATTAAGTCTTGTTGGTCTCTGCACTCTTCTTAAGCTAATAGCAACAGTTTTACCCTTCCACATTAATCTAGAGCAAAGAGAGTTTATATTCTGGATAAATTTTGATGAAAATTTAATGAACGGCATGTAGTAAGCAATTCTGGGGAACAGTAACATGTTGAGTAGGGCTGTTTTTGCAAATAATGATGTATAAACTTTTGAAAGTGAATCAATTATTTTTCTTGCAGAATTCATGATAGTGTCTTGTATTAATTTCCTCATTGCTGCATGAGAGAGACTCATTGGTAAACCCAAAAATTTTTGTGGCATAGCTGTGAAAAAGGATGGAATGGATTTTCCAGATGAAAGTCTCCATACAGCAGATTTTCTAAGGTTAAATGCAAGACCTGACTCTATAGTGAAATTTTCCATAATTTGAATTAGTTTCAGTATGAATTTTCTAGAGGGTAAGAACACTGCCACATCATCCATGTAGGATATGTGCTGAATGGATTTATTGATACCAGGAATGTACAATCCAGGAAGATTCATCTCTAAAGATTTAAGGAATGGATTTATATATAGAATGAAGAGTAAGGGACTAAGAGGAGAACCCTGTGGAATCGACTTGGTAGGTGTGAATGAGTTTGAAATTTTTCCATTTAATGAAATTGCAATATGTCTGTTTAATAGAAGGTTAGTAATGATGTTCATTATACCTGTGGGAATGTTCAGACCACTTAGAAGATGTATTAGTTGAGGAATTCTGACTGAGTCAAAAGCAGCTGAAATATCAAGTTGGACAACTATTGGCTTTGATTTTTTATTTTTTCTTGTATAATCCGTAATTAACCTGAATAGGCAGAGTGCCTCATCTGTGGAACTACCTTTCTTTGCAAATTGAAAACTAGAGATAAAAGGCAGAATGAGATTTTGAATTTTATCTTTGATAATTGCTTCAATCAGTTTAATAATCAATGGAGTCATCGAGATTGGTCTAAGGTTCTCCAGAGGCGATGGGATAATAGCACTCTTAAGAAATGGGACCATTGCAATGGGATAGAGTTGATCAATAGTAAGGGGACCTGAGGCAAGTAGATCAACCATTCTACTCACTATTGGTACTGTGAAGGCTTCAAGATGTTTGAACATGAATTTTGGTATTCCATGTATTCCAGGGTATATTCTATCAGGCATGGATGAGAGTTTAGCTCTAATATCATCATTACTAATACCATGAATTGTCTCACAAGAATATATAGATGTATCAGGCACCAAATTCTGTGAAACATCTACTAGCTTGTATTTATAATGATTTAAAATTTGTAAAATCATGCTATTACCGAGAAAATTATATTATTCACTGTGATTGCTGATGGAATTTTAGACTTACTTTGAAAACCCAAAGCCCACCTTATATATCCCCTTGAGAAGTTATGAGGTTTAGAGAGGTAAAGCCTTGCCTTTTTAGTAGCCAGATAGTCTATTAGGATTTGGTGTGTCTCTACATATTGTTGCTTCAGGTCAATAATAACCTGTACAGATGCTGGTGTTGGAGGTATATCTTTCAATGTTGTAATTAAGCTATCTGCTTTCTTAAGTAACCCAATCGGTCCTTTATTCTTTCTGGTATAATGAGAAATCAAAGAACTAAGAATATTTATGAAAGCAAACCAAGATTCAGCTGGTGGAAGAGCTAGGATGTCTATTTTCTTGAAAAAAATAAACGCTTCAGAGATAATTGCCTCTGGTGTAGCAGATTTTAGCAAAATTCTTATTGTAGATTTAAGGTGTACATAGGTTTGATTGGGTAAGTCTAATGTCAGATCAAGCATAATAGCATGATGATCAGAGAAAGGTAATGGTTGTTAATAAAAACATCCATAGAAAAGGTAGTTTTTTTTAAAAAAAAAAAAAAAGAAATTCAGTTTTATTGCTGCCTAGCATGCTTTCAATATAACATGTATATCATATTCATGTATATAATATTACTATATGCCATGAATATGATATACATGTTTTATCGAAAGCATGCAAGCAATATATAAAGCTGAATATTTAAAAAAAAAAACTACCTTGTCTGTAGATCTTTTCTATATTTGTAAATATGAACAATAGTCCCTCCCCCTCTTTTTTCTAATATATATCCTATTTTTGGCAGTTGTTACTAATGTTTCTTTAAAAGTAAAATCATTTGTTCCACAAACATATTTCAAAAGCTTCACATACACATACAATCTCAATTTAATATTCCGAGTTTCTGAACTAAATGCACTACATTCCAAATATAAAAAATTAGCATCTAAAGCCTTAAATTTAATGGACTATAAAAGTATCTTTTTATTAAAATCTCTCCAAATTGTAATGACTATTCTCCTTCCTCTCCACATTAACTTTCTCTGTCTGTATATTTTATCAGCTTCAGCTGTTGCTGTTATGATTGGATTTCTCAGAACCAAAAATGTATTACCAATGCATTTAAATATTTTGAAAGTTTTCTCTGAATACACAGTATAAGCATTATCTTTCATTTATTACCAAATATCAATAATAGACATTCTATTTTTGTCTATAGATTTTTAGTAATTCCACTTCAGCACCATCAATAATTACCTGCACTGCATATTTGTCATTTTAATTAGACCAGACTTTGTAACCTCTTTTCTCATTATAGTATAATCTTCCTCCTTACTTTTTATTAATATATGTAAATATATTATTCATACCCTCCTCCCATTTTTAGCTAATTTATAATTTTATTAATAACATGGCATTATTGTATTCGACTATTTTAATTTTGTTGCTCTATTTTTCTCATACAATATGTTATAATTGACATTGATTTACTTTTTACATTTTTTTCTATTTCTATATACTTTCTTCTAACTAATCTTGTCTAGCTTTATCTACTTATTTATCTTGGTAATTTTTAGTTTTATAGTTTTTTCCCCTTTCTATGCTTAATTAATCATTTCGTTAGTAATCCAATATTTTTTCTCTCTATTACTCCTTTTACGCAGCAACTTATTTTAAATTTTCCTTAAATAATTTTCACATGAATTGAAATGTATTTTGATATTAACCTTTGTTGGCTATAATTATTTTTGGATGCATAATCTTTTAAATCCCTTTCTAAAATCTCTTTTCAATTTACTGATAATTACTTAATTCTTTTTTTTAAAAGATTATTTTAATTTGCAACTGGTAAATTATACCCAAACCCTATATCATTTTTAGAATAAATACATAGGTTCTTAAAATTATTAATTTATCTCAATATATAATCTAATTATACTATTTTGTAGGTGGTTTAATGGAACCATGATAGCACCTTCATCTGCCACAACTGCACTTTGTGTTTATTAGGTCCAAATAAACTTGAATTTTTTTTTATTGTAATCCGGATTTTTTTTTTTTTAGTTAGCTATTCCAAACCCAGTTCAGATTATCATCCAGCATCGATCAAAAAATGATATAAAAAACATGAAAAAATACTTTAAGTATTACTATCCAACAATTAGGAAGTTTTGGTGAATAATGTCTTCTACTTTACAATTCTTCTATAAAAAGATAACTCTTAATTTTACTTTCTTTAACTACTGAAGCTACACATGTTAAATTCTTTTTTTGTGTGTGATTTTACATCGTTTTTTATATTCATTATTATTTTGTTTTTATTATCTTTTTTCTTTCTACAAAAATCTTGTCAATTTTTTTCATTTCTTATTTTTTCTATAATTTGTAATCTTCCTATTTTTTTTTTTATTCTCAGTAGCATTTCAATTCTCTGTTATTATCATCATCATCACTTTCAACTATTATCAATTTATTTTAGAATGAAGTTTTTTGCCTGTTTAATCCTTTCAATGAGGTCAGTGATTGCTGTTTGTTCTTTTATACAAATATTTTATTTTTGATTTTTGATTTTTATTCTTAACATACATCTCCCATACTTTGTTAAGTACTCTAAAATTTCTATATTATTTTTCTGTTTTCTTAATCTCAGATTCATAAGTAAGAACTGATAAAATACATCTATCAAAAACCGTTTTTTAAAAAACTAAGGATATTTCTTTTAATATAATCCTTTTTTTCCCTGTATTAATTAATAAACCAATTAAGATATTTGTAGATGTTCATTTCTAATTTATTGGCATGTTTATTTTTTTCTTCTAGGAAAATCCAACAAGTATTGTGTTAGTCTTTTTAATATTTATCTTTAGTCATATTTTCTTATTTTCATCTAATAACTTTAGCCACATTTCCTAAAACTCTGAAGCATTATTTGCAAAAACTATTATCTATAAAATCTAACTTCCCATTTTAATCCACAGAATACTTCTTGCAAAACTGCTATAAACATTTTGGAAATACAAATCATCTTGTCATTCATCTTTATTAATGTTAATCTTTGTAGTACCACCATCTAATCTAATCACTAATCTTTGCTAAATATTCTTTAGAATCTGGCAATATTCTGGCTCTAAATCTTGATGGTCTAAAGCTTTAATCATTGTAGAAATTCTTATAGAATCAAATGCTTTTTCAGAAGCTACAAATCTGAAATATAATGGCAGCTTTTTTTCATTCGAATTTCCTATAATTTTTTTCAGTTCTTAGATTTGATCAACTGAACTAAAAACCACTTTTATACCATCTTGGTTTTCTTTTTGTTGGTTTGAATCCAAATTTTGCAAAAAGGAGTTTATAATTATTTTGATAGAAGACTGATAAGTCTATAATAATATAATATCTTCTTTATCACCTTTCTTAAATATAAATATTGCATTCTTCAAATCATCCAGTACATTTACATCATTTAGAAACATTTGTTTAATAGTTTTGCTCACAATTTTTCTATTTCTTTACCATTTTATACAGATTTTCTCTTCTTTATGGATTTAATTGCATGACTTATGTATTCATTTAAAATGTTATTTATAGTCATTATTTTATTTTCTTATCTTTTATTATTAAATACTTCTCTATAAAACTCTTCTGCATATTTCATTATGTCATCCCTCTTTTTAGTAGTAGTTTCATCTCATTGTCTTATTGTTCAAATAATCTTTTCCAATATCAAGATGTTATTTTATACTTTTAAAACTTTTATTACTTTCTATAATTTTCTTTACAAATTTAGAGCTATATCTTTCATATCACATTATTAACCTTGTTTTACATTATTTTATAGAGCTCCAAATATTCAATTCTTCCTGATGGATTATTTTGAAAAATATTCATATTTTTTCTTTTTTACATACATTGTTTTGTCTAATTGAAAACTTATTAATAAATTGCTGCTTTTTGTGGATATCAGTTATATGATTTCAACCAAATTTGAATCATCTTCAAAGTCTATCAGTATTTTAAAATAATTAGCAAATTCTAATTTAAATTTATTGAAGATTTCTAAATATTAGAAATATCGAATGTTAATACTATTCTTTTTAATAATTTTTGTCTCTAGTTTTACACTACACAATCAATGATCATATACTCTGTCCAATCTATTAAGAAGATTGTAATCTTGAAATACATTATTTCTGTTAAAACAGAGGGCTCCATCCACCCAGTTCATGCCAGAGTGAATTAATGGATACAATAAAGTTTATGCATGAAATCCCTATCTATTGCCTGGTGGAACTCCTGTATGGAGAGTTTTGCTTCTGTTTTAACAGCTTGTGTAGACATAAAAAATAGTGATCATGTAATGTTTAATGGTTTAATTATTTTTGTTAGTCAAAATATAAACCAATTCTGCTATATCTTTATTTTGATGTTTTCATATCCATTTTTGTTTAGCATTTTCTAAAAAAAAAAATTAATAATATATAATTATTCTTTTTGTTTGTTCTTTCTCATTATTTACTACAGCATTACCAATTCTAGTATTAAAATCTGTCATGACAATTTTAAAATGTTTGTGTGATCAAGAGAATTTTGTACATTCATATAAAAATCCTCTTCCTCATCATTGTAATGAAAACTTATTGAGGCATGAACCTGAATTATCTGCATTTTATATCTTCCATTAATTTATTAATAACTAATCTTGTTTCTCTGTCCAATATACTACCAATCTACATATTGATATTTTTCACTTTTTTACATATAATAAATCCATTCCCATTGTGCTTCCAATATTTGTTCCTTTGTATTAAAGTATATGCTCTCTTTTTGAATCAATTGTCTCTTCACTTTTTTCTAACTTCACAAAAGCCAATTGTGTCTTATTTATTATTAAACTATTCTTTTTTCAATTCATGCAATCTTATCTGATTACAAATGATCTGCCATAGTAGGTATCTAAACAAAATTTTATCACCAAAATGGCAATCTGGGTCCATTATCAAGAGATTGTTAACATAATTTATCTTTGGTGATACCCACACTATCTTGTCTAACGATTACAAATTCCTGAAAATAAGGATCATAATTTAGTTTTGTCTGTCGTACATTTTTTCTGTCTTCAAAATCACTCAATTAATATTTCAACTGAAGCCTATCAGGCAACTACCAAGAAAGTCCATGGTGTCTCTTTGTTTTAACCTGCAAAGTAAAAAGCCAATGAATTCACCATGAAAACTTATACATGTTTACAAATACCACACAAAATTCTTTTACTTTACAAATTATCATATAATAATAACAGTTGCAATGACAAGAACATATATATATATAGACTCAATTTGCCATGCTCAGTTTCTTTAAGGCCTTAGAATTTTGCAAACTCCTTTTTGCCGCGCATTATTATCATGATCGTCTTTAAATATTTAATTTCCTTATTTATAATTTTTGTTTTCATGATTTGTGATTATTTTGTAAACAAATATAAGATTTCTCTAAGAAGTTTTATTTTAATCGTCAATAATATAACCCGTATATAATTTTATCTCAAAACTTTCTTTTTTACTGTTTGATAATAATAAAAATCAATTTCTCTACTTATTATGCCATTCATTATCGCATATCTCTTTCATATTTTCAAAGAATTATGTATTGGCTAAGCTTTTCTTTTTATTTTTCGCAATAAATTAACCCAACTTTTTAAAATATTTATTGAACTAATATCTATTATAGTTATATGAGTGTATTTGAAAAAGATATATGCGCGCACGTATATGTAAGTGTAATGTAGTAAGAAACAATGATTAAATATTAATAAATGAATGCCTTGTTCTTATTATTCCCTAAAGCTAGCTTTTAATTATAGTTTAAAATAAGATATGTAAATGTATTATAACAAACATCTGGCATAAATTTACATATGTTGAAAAGATCACATATTGTAATGTACATCCATGTAATATCTTAATCAATATTGACTATCAAATTTTTCCTGGAAATGATATATATTACTGATAATGATAACGCTAACTGTATATTAAATATTTTTATTTATACAGAATTTATATATATATTAATATAAAAAATCCGTATTTAATTTTATTTTTCTACAGTGCATATATAACATGTATGCGCATATATATATGTTACACGTTTTAATATATATATCATACACCTACATATACATATGGGTGTGAAACAAAAATATCTATCATAATATTATCTGTTAAACTATCTACGAGTTTGGTACCCGATGATTTGTAATTAAATGTCATGATACAGATGACCAATATATATTAGTGTGCAAGAACCAAGCCCAGTATAATGAGCTTGAAATGCAGCAGTTAAAAAATTGATAAAATATAATATTTTCAAATTATAAATTTTATTGCATGTTCTTTGCAGTTCAGATGGCATTATCCCAAATATATCAAGTAGTCTCATCCAGTTCATTCATTATTTAACAGTGTTACACTTGTTTCTTGTATTACTTAATCTCTAGTGTATTTTATATATTTTGTTCATCGCCATTTGATTGAATTAATCTTGATTTGTTGATACATGGGAAGAAGGTGAATATGTAGTCTATCTATAGATTGCAATATTGTGTTTGCCTTTCACAATGAATGAATAATTTAATTTTTTATTTATGCATTGTTGTGCAAACAACTAGTTATAGTTTATTAAATAATAAAAATCTCAAAACATCTTTTTGTTTATTTCAGCTAAGTGGCAGATCATCTTTTCGAAACAGAGATGTGATTTTTTTTTTTAAAAAAAAAAAAAAGTCCAATAATAATTATAATTCCAGACAGACTACTATTTACTTGAAAAACTGGGTTCAAACTTGCATTCAGATTCAGGAAATTTTTGGAAAGACAAAATATCATTCAAATACAACCCTATAATCAAATTAATAAAATAAAAAATGTTTAAAAGTTAAACATAATAAATTAGTATTGTTTAAATAAGCATAACTTATTAGCGATTTTTTTTAAAATTAATTTAATAAAAAATTAAATAAATAAATTTAAATTCATCAATTATATTTATTTCATAATGAAGAAAGTTTATGTCAGTAAGGTATATTACTATACTATAATGAAAGTTATGCAATTTTTTGTACATCATAAAAATAATAATGATTAAAAAAAAACAAGTGTCTAATTTCTTAGTAAATATCTAAACTATTTTAAAAAAAATATACAATTGCAAAAGTTTTTAGTCTAACTATTAGAGTAATGAATAAATATATATTCTTCATAAAATATATATATATAAAGTATCGTAACGGTACTGTTTAACCATATATATTACATTAAGTGACAAATGTAATGTTGTGTAAATCTTAAAACCAGAGACACATTTTGTCCTTTTTTCTGGAAATTAATTTTTAGCATAACAAATCATAATATTTTTTTTGGTTTAAAAAGCATTATATAAAAAATTTAAGTTTTTGAATAGCTTAAAAGTAAGTTTAAATTTTTTATAATAATTTGTAAATTTTGACCACCTGTTTTTTTGTTTTTTTTTTATCTTGGCTGGTATAATAATTTTAATAATTTGCCATTAAAAATTATCTCTGCATTTTAATTTTTGTTTGTTATTAAAAATAAACTTTTTAACAGATAATTGTGATTTTTTTACTTCTGAACTATATAGTCAATGCAACTCTTTTTTAGAATTTAAAGTATAATTTAATTCTTTTATATAAAAATAGTATTGTGATCTCAAATAAAAAATGTATTACATGTTACTCTTTTATTATTGTTGAAGTTTTTGGCTGGAAAAATAATAATTTGACATTAATATTAACTGGTCCAGTTTTTGCTTTGTTTTTGCAAATAAATCTTAAACTTGGAGTTTTAATTTCTTTTTTTCTGAAATATATAATCTGTTCAAAACTTCCCAGGTTTTATTAATAAAGAAAATTGATCATGTGATTTTTTTTTTAATGACTACTAAAAAATAATAATTTAATATTATTAACTGCTGCATTTTTGTTTCTTTTTTTTTTTAATAATGAAAACAAATTTTTAACATAAAATTTAAATTTTTTGTTTTCATATATCATGCATACTCAAGAATATATTTGTATAACTTATTTTTAATTTAAAATTTTTGATAGTCACAAGTAACACACATAAAAAATAATCATATTTAATTACATTTCCTGAACGCTGTCCCCTCCACCTAATATTATTAAATTAAAATAAATAATCAGCTTGGACTTCAGATGAGAAATGACAAACAATAAAATTATTAACAACAACAATAACTTTAATTAACAAATAGAGTTGTTATAATAATAATAATAATAATAATAATAATAATAATAATAATAATAATAATAATAATAATAATAATAATAATAATAATAATAATAATAATAATAATAATAATAATAATAATAATAATAATAATAATAATAATAATAATAATAATAATAATAATAATAATAATAATAATAATAATAATAATAATAATAATAATAATAATAATAATAGGCAATCTATATCAAGCCTATCTACTGTAACGATACTCCAATCCCTATACATACCAACAGCTTCTATTTCAAAATCAAACTAAAAGAAAACATCAATCCTGAAGAAATCCCCAACCAGATTATTGATCAAGAAGCAGTCCTCACACTTCAAATAAAAGGACTCAGGCCAAAGTGCTATGCATGTGGAGAAAGAGGTCATCTGGCAGGAGACTGCCACACAAGGAAAGACCACAGGAGTGACCAGCAAACAAAGGAAATCCCAGAACAAAACCAAGCAACTCAAAAACAAATAATAAATAATGCAGAAAGCAGCAAGATACATACAAGTCTTCAACAACAAGAAAATCAGAAAAAACAAAGTATCTTAACAATACAAGATAAGAATGAACCATTAAACTTGACAATGAAAAAGATTAATAAAAATGAAGAGTGGAAAAACAGCACAACAAAACTCATCAATAGTAATCAATCACAAGAAAAAATTGAAAATCAAAATATAATCACAAGAGAAAATATAAAACTGAAAAGCACCCAAAGTAAAATAAAAGATCAAACAAATAAGGATCTGCAAATAAACAGTGAAGAACAAATAAAGGAATATGAAAATATCACAGATGTAGAATCTCAGATGGAAGAAGATGATTCTACACACAAAAATGAAAACATCAACAATTATTCCAACTTACCACTAAAACCAACAATTAGAAATAATACAGCCACAGAAATCTTAGAAAAAATAACACTAGATATACCACAAAACATAGTAATAGAAAAAGAGCAAAAAAGAAAGCCAGGCCAGCCACCAAAAAAAAAATATAAAAAAATTAAAGTAAGATCAGAAGAAGATGTAATCACCAACTCTGAGCATACATATCAGACTACTGAAACCTCTGATCAAGATACTAATCAAGACTATGAAGATGAATCAGAAGCACAACCCAATACAAAAACTAGTAAAAAAATACTAACTGATCAAAGCCACATTACCACTAAAAATAACATAATTGAATTAGACACTCAACAAAATTCAAAACAATAAAAAGCCCACTTACTGATCAAAGGAAAATTACCAAAGAAATATATATATATATATATATATATATATATATATATATATATATATATATATATATATATATATATATATATATATATATATATATATATATATATATATATATATATAATCAGAATGAAAATAAAAATTGCTGCAATCAATATCAGGGGTTTAAATTCAACCCAAAAAATATACAAAGTAAAACACTGGATATAACAAATCAAACCACACATTACAGGTCTACTAGAAACCAAAATCTATGCAGGGTCACAAGTAGACCCATCCAAATACTTTGGTACTGAAGGATTCTATGCAGGTTCCAGAGATGCAACATCACCATCAGCAGGATCTGCCCTAATAATTGCAAATCATTGTCCATTCCAAACTTTCAAAATCACTTACATTGATTCAAATCTCCTAATCACTACATTCAGTTACAAAATAATGACAATCAATGTAATTTTTGTATATATGCCAATAAATAAACAAAGAATTGAAACAATAATCATGTCAATAAATTCAAGATTAGCCACCACAAGTTCCACTAATGAGTGGACAAGGTTTTCTTCCTCAGGATGCTGTCTCATTCCATAATGGTTGGTTTAAATCACTGATAGACTTATGCTTTTATTCACTGACTCTACATCACTTAATAAAAATAAACCTCATACCATCGGGCTTCTCTGATCACTCTGCACAAATAATAACTATTAACCTAAACCAAATGCAAACTAACATTTCACCACTAACAAAAACAATCAGAATCCTTCTTCCCAAGTCAACCCCAGAATTTATCTTTTCTGAAACCTATATAATGCTAGAAAAACTAAGACAAATAAAACTAGACCCTATACAACAATACCAAGCTTTTATCAATATTTTGTCATTTAATATAAACCACATAGTAATGAATAGACCATCACCATCCAAGCTACTAGAATATGCTGATAAAATACATGAAAAACTTACAGCAATCACGCCTACACATCACACCCAAAATTATATAAGAAACTTAACACAAGAATATAATAAGGCTTGTCAGTCCCTAAAAGAGTATCTAAAAATTAAAAAAACCAAATTATGCATCACCCACCAACACACATGGTCACGTAAATACATAAAATGGGCCCTAGGAAGTGCACCTGAAATTAAAGTACCAATGGCCATACAAACCCAAAGAGGAATATTTGCTGGCCAAAATATAATAATGCCAATGTTTGAACATTTTAGAGACAAACTGCAATCAGCACCACCAATACAGTGGACAGCACACATATTTGAACCACCAAAAAATGAAAATTTATTCACGGCAGATGATTTCATTAAAAAAATGAATGAAATGAACAATAACTGTCACCCTGGAAGCCCAGGAATACCACTTTTTGTCTTTTAAACACCTTAGCCAATTCACTTCAAAATATCTTTGTAATCTGGCAAACCATCTAGCTCAAGAAATTAGGAGTGTATAGGGAGTGTACCCCACAGCAATAGTACCTTACAATAAAAAGAATAAAAAAATTCCTGCACTTGAAGACATAAGACCTATATCCATGGGACCGCTTCCAATGAAGATACTGGAAAAGATAATAAAAGAAAAAATAGAGCCATTTTTGATGCCTTCCATCTCTGATACTCAGTTTGCTAAGAAAAAATCTTCAACTACACAAGCAGTTCTACTTTTCAAAACCATAATGGTAACTGTAAGAAATAAAAAAAAATATAGCCCTCTGGTCATACAACTGGATATAGCATCAGCCTTTGACACTGTCAACCTATCTATATTGCTAGAGATGCTCGAAACCACGGGCATCCCCAGATCCATGCTATATATAATAGCAAACCTATTAATAAACTGTGAGCTACACATAACACTTAATGGTAGAAATTCTCTCTCTTTCTACCCCACCCAGTCACTATCACAGGGTTCACCTTTAAGTGCCCTACTCTTTATTTTTTATATTAACCCCTTAATTAAAAAAATAAATCAATCCTTTGAAGGCATACAGATACCAGGATCAACACAAAAAATAGCATGTTTGACATATATGGATGATGTCACGGTGTTTCTAACTTCTAAAAAGCAGATACCGCAGTTGAACAAGATAGTGGAAGAATATTCAGCCAATTATGGACTGAAGATAAATACAGCAAAATCTGCATCTTGGCATATATTCTCAGGCAAACCATGTGAGTCCGTATTTCAGGGAAAACCAAATCCCTTTCTGGGTTTTCCATTTTATATGGGCACCACAAGAGCAAATGTCATTGTCTAAAGCATTTTCCATTTTATATGGGCACCACAAGAGCAAATTCATTGTCTAAAGCATATCTATCAATATATGCAAAGACACAACTAATCAACAGGCTAATCATGACTAGAATAACATGCTACATGCCAGTAATTGTTTTTTCTAAAGGTTTCATCCGGAAAATTAACTCCATATGCTGTAAACTTATGTGGGCCAGGAAAACAGTGGCCATATCAATTAAAAATCTTAGCCGACCACTAATAAAAAATGGCCTTGGCCTACACAGCCTCAACATTTTCCACATGCAAAAACAAAAAAATACAACAATTGCCTTAATTAATCAATTTACAAAATTAAAACATCTAATTAAAATAACACCTACTGATCGACCACCCCCAAAAGACTCACTCATTCAATCGGCAATATACCACTGCAATGCAATAGGAAAAATCCCCAACCAATGGACAGAAAAATATAAATATTGGGAAATCTATGAACTAATGCAGAACCATACCACCAACAATCAAATATTACCACTATTAAAAATAAACAATAAAGTATTAATTAAAAAATACAAGAAATGGGAGTTAGAACCAAAATTTTTCAATTTTATCCTTAAAATAAACTTAGATGCCCTCCCAACCACATACTTTCTGGTACATAGAAGACTACATAGAGACATGGATCCTTTATGCGGCTTATGTCATCAGAATGAAGAAACTGTCCAGCACTTACTGTATCACTGCAAAGGTCTGGAACAAGTAAGAATTATACTTTGCAACACGTATAGGAAAAATAAAACCACAATGGAACAAGTAATGATAGCTTTCCAAAGTAAAACAATACCACTGATTAGGGCAGCAACTTTTGTTCTATATTCACTATGGTGCACAAGATGTACATTCCTAATGGGAAATAACACAAGGCGACATCCATCTACTTTTGAACACAAGTTACGGCAAATACAAATCCGGGACAAACTGATAACAAGTCCAGACATCTATGCAGCTACCTGGTCTCTGCTTAAACACAGAGCAAGGTTGTAACATAATCAAGGAAATAATGACTAAGTAATATGGAGTACCAACAAGGGAAAAACAAAAATAAATAAATAATAAAACAGGAAATAAAGCAAAAGAACAGAGCCCATCCCTATCCAGTAATAGCTTCAGTAACATCTGTGCACCTAATAACTATTGAAATGCAACTGTCTATAATATTCTGAACACTTTATTTTATAATGAACAAATCTGTAACATTCAATTAAGACAATATATTATAAAGACGTTATCTTGATTATTGTAATAACAATTGTAACCTGGTTGTAACTGGAAAACTTGTAGCACATAATCTATGTAACCATTACTGTATTTTTTTGAGACAATAAAGGCCTTTTGAAACATAATAATAATAATAATAATAATAATAATAATAATAATAATAATAATAATAATAATAATAATAATAATAATAATAATAATAATAATAATAATAATAATAATAATAATAATAATAATAATAATAATAATAATAATAATAATAATAATAATAATAATAATAATAATAATAATAATAATAATAATAATAATAATAATAATAATAATAATAATAATAATAATCTACATATTTACACTTAAAAATTATATGAGAAACATGCTTAAGAGGAAAAATCTTTGAGGCTTTATAACAATTCATTGAGAAAAGCTAATAAAAAATTTGATTAATTACTTTGATATCTTCGAGAGTTCATGTATATTTTTGTCTCCATAAATGTGGATTAAAATCATAATTTTACATGTTTTCTAGCAATACTAAAACTTAACTACTTTTGATTAATCCAGGGTAGTTTTCCTATGAGGATTTTATTGTAGTTCTTCTATAAGCATCAAAGTAAGTAGATTTATAAACTAATTGTGGAAGTACAATTCTCTTTTATAGTGGCAATTTCTTATATTGAAAGGGTCATGGATTTTTTTTAGCTTTGGTTTTAAACAATAGTTAATAGATTGGCAGGATCAAAATTATTTTTAAGGCATTTCTTTGCTTAATGTTGGAAAGATCAAGAAAAGCATTCTGGAGAATGCATGATATTTCCTTAAATAATCATTACCATTTTACTGACTTCTATTCAGTGACACGATGAAAAAGTAACAATAAAATCCCACCTTTTCTTGAAAATAGATGATTTTAGAAGTTCCAGATGGTTCCTATAGCAATGTTTTTTTTGTTTAAAATAATATTCTTTATATATATATAAAAAAGATAATACATTTTATTTTTATCAATGATTATTATTGTTTTCAAAATATCACATGATCACCAATACTGTACAGAGAGTTTTGCCTGTTTTCAAAACGTTTTCATTTTTATTTACACGTGACTTTTAATATTTTGTAATATATAATATATGGTTATGCAATGGTTCAATAATATGAGAACTTAGACTGACATAATGTTTACATGGGTATGACTACAATATCAAATCCACTGAGGGTTTGAGCAATCTATTGTTAGTTTTTCAATGTAATAGATGATTGAATAATTTGAAGGGTGAGAAAATGGAAGCCTGTCCATTAACGTTTAAAGAATTTCTATCATAATATAAGCCAAGCACTTATTGTGTATATATATATATATGGAAGATTATGATCTGGACCAATGGATGAGTGCTGGCTTTGCACGAAATACATATATTGGGGATCATCTATCTTTTCCGCATTATATGGTCATGTGTCATAGTTGTTTGATATGTAGTGGAGGATAAATATAGAATAAAAAATCCTAAGTTTAAATCCCTCTATTTACTTATATACCTTTATTATTAAAAGAAGATTATCTTGACAATAGATTGTGATTCTTGGGATTGGCTAAATGATGAGTGATTTTAATGATTATATATATATCGTATTTTTTGTCCAAGGTGTTAATAATTAAAGGGATATTTTTATTTTATATTAAATAAAAAACACACATCTATCACCTTTTAGCATAGTCTGTTCATTTAATAATTCATACACTTCTTGAGTTGAGATTATATTTAAAATGTCTTTCATTTAGGATATTTAAAAATTAAAATTGACATGGTAGCTGCCATTATTGATAGGGTCACTTTTAGTAAAATATGAAACAGCTCAAATATTGCATTGATGTGTGTATTGAGTGACACATGATGGTCATATTAAACATTTTAAAATTTGAGTTTCATCCCTTTTTTTATTTTTTGGACAGTTGTAATGATTAAAAATGTGACATAACATTTAAAATGTTTTTAAAAATTCATCTAAATCTTTTTAATAACCCTGTATGTGTATGTGTGTATATACATATGTATGTGCGTGTGGTGCTGGTCTGTGTAATGTATTTTGTGTTTAATAACATGCATTAGAGATTATATGTTGGATCAAAAAATGAAGATTCTCAATTTGATCCTGAATGAGATAAAATATAATACATATAGACTATCATTTGTCTGAAATCTCTATTTCCGGGCTTTTTTTGGATTTCAGCAATTAACTTTTTCTCCTCATTGTAAGTTCAAACTAAGCCAAAATTTAAATAAATATCAATTTTACTACATATAATTTGTATATATTGAAATACTTTCTGCAAATTTCATATATATATTTTAAATTTGTATATATTGAAATACTTTCTGCAAATTTCATATATATGTTTTATTAATAATACAATATTTTAAAATATACAATATGCTTATATTTATATCAGCACAAAATTTTTATATAGCAGTAATTAAAACAATAAATCAAAACAGTACTTTGTAATTTTGATTGGATAACAGAAGTTTTTGAATTAATGATAGTTTGTTTATATTTATATATAAAAATGATTCAATTCAATTATACTTATAAAAAATAGGATAGTAATTGGAATTTTATATTGTCAAAAGCTAATTTTGATAAGCAAACCAGCTAATTATTAGCACTATATTAATTAATACTCATATATGAAAATAAAATTCTGACATTGATCTTATATTTACTATACTAATGTTAGTTATATGCATAAGTATTAAATTATAGTCAACTTTCAATAATTTTATCATCCCATATAAATTCTATTTTATTTTATTCACAGAGAATAATGCATACGTAGTGGTATTTCACTTGTATTTATATATTGAACTATCTCCATCATTTAATATTAAGTATCAAATATCTTTAAAAAAATTTAAGTTTATTTAAATATTCCAATTACATTCAACTATTAGCAATGGCACACAGGTTAGAATATGCACAAAGTTTTGAGAGGTATTATTCTTCTCTCTTCTTCAGGTGTTGCTGGACTGACCAGGACAGTACTAGCATGTGAATCAAACCTGGACTCTTAGAGTCTTAAATATTAAATTTTAAAGTAACACTCTGACCAACTGAGCCAGCCATCCTGTAGCCATTATTTTCATAATAGTTTTTTTTTACTTAGTTGCTTCAAAAAATTTTAATCTTCCATGGTTTTACTGTGGAACTGCGAACTAAGCGATATCAAACTACACAACTTTAATCATACGCTAACCAAAACTAAATGTAAATACAGTACTATAGCATCAACTTTTTCCCCAATAAATATCACATTTCAAATATGAATTTATGTATGGAAATCACATTTTCTTTGTGATTTAAATACTATACCTATTCAGTTCTGTACTATAGTTAAAAGCACATGTACTGATTTTTTTTCAAGTATTTTTTCTTCAAAAAGTTTTATTTCATTACCATATTTTTTTAAAATCCAAAAATGTACCCAGACTATGGAAAGACTGTTGTTTTTGTAATAGTTTTTTTTTAATTGGTTGCTTTAACAAATTATTTTGTTTTGCATAAAATGCTTCATAAAATATTATGGTGTATTAATGGAGGAACTTTTTTTTTTTTTGAAAAATACATCTTTTAACAAAGAAATGTTTAACTTAAATATTACATGACAGCATTACAGAAACATACTTTCACATGGATTTTATATTTATAGATGGAAATAATCCAATATGTAAACACAATATATACACTATTGGGAATAGTGTGCACACCATATGCTGCTTTAACTTAATATTTAATAATGAATATAATTAATATAGTAAGGTAAATTTTCTAAGAACAACAAGTTTAATTTTAACACACGGAATATTATATGTGTACAGTATAAATTGTTTAATATGATTGTAGGTTATTTTTAAATGTTTCTGTATTTTTATCAATATTATAAATTTAGTTTTAACTATTTTAAAAATTCAAATTTAAAAAATGTGCTAATCTACATTATTTTTTTATTAATTTAAAGTATATTTAAAGTATCAAAATATCTTTTATCTATCAAAGTAAATATAAGATAATAAAGCAGTTCTGGCTTCCTATATTTTAATCAGATTTTTTTTTTTGTTAAATCTAATGTCTATTTTCATTTGTTCTGTTTAACTTTGTTTTATTCAGCTCTCTTCTTTCAACGGATTAATTCAGAAGGTTTCTGTGCACAGGCAATATTCTAGAAATCTCATTATCCAGAGTAAAGCATTATTCTCCCAAAACACATTCATGTTAAGGTAAGATTGTAAGCTGCACCTTTTCAAATTGTCAAACCAATACTATTGCTTTATTATATTGAAATATTTTAATTACTATTATAAGAAAAGTTTATACTCTTGTAATAAATATGCTTAATGTATTTAATAAATTATTTAATAAATAGTCTTCTACAAATCTGGGCTTTTGAATTCAGACTTTTAAGAAAATCTATAATCAATATTGCACCAGCATAAATAAATTTAAAGAAATAAATTGTGTAGCATTTTACAAAGAAAGAAGAAGAAAGTGTTTAAAGATGTTTATAATAAATCAAGAGTAACTTGTCAAAGATCTGACATTACTTGTTAAAAAAAAACTTTTATGAAGGACTGTGAAAGAATTAATATTTTTTTTAAAAAAGTAAAAATAAAAACTTTTTTAACAATAAATAAAGAATGAATTAATGACTTTGATTCATTCTATTATTTTTATATATACACACTACATACTTATGTGTGAATTTATGTATTATTAAAAATAAATTGAAATTTTTATAAGACTATGACAATTCAAATATATTCATAAATTATTATATCACATGTCTGTGTGCTTATAATATGTGTGCATTTTATATTTTTTGGCATTGAATTTTGTGTTTAAAAAATATATGGTTTGTTAGGGTTTTTTTTATAAATGCCAGTGTGTGCAGACACATATATGTTAAATCAGTCATTATAATTATAATAATGAATTTCATTTATAGGTTTATGACAATTTAAATATGTTCATAAATTATTGTATTACACATCTGTGTGCTGATATATAGCTGTTTTATGTGAACCTATTGAAATCTATTTGTAAATTACAAAGTAATAGTGGATTTTTTTTATATTAATCCAAAGTAGAAGGCTTAATTTATATGTATAGCCATATTCTAGCGATCTTAATTTCATTTTATTGTCATTAATAAATTGATATTTCATTATTAAAGTTATTCCATTGAATTTACTCAATCCTGAATAGTTCCTGAGATAGATTCATGCATAATGGTCTGTTATATAAAAGGAGTTTATATTTGGTGGTTATGGACATCCAGTTGTTGATGATCATGGATTGATGCAAAGAGGATATTTTTTAAAGTTTATGCACTACATTTTATTTTAGTATTTATTAGAAATTAAGTTTATAGTTGGCCAATAAATGGCCAGAGCATTGATGATGATTAGCATATTTTAGTATCCCAGCATTATTATTATATATATTCTGATAGATTAGCACTTAAGTTTGTGCATCCAAATTATTGTATAAATAATTTTCCTCAAGATGAAAAGGGCTCAATAATTAGCCTGGTTTATGGTAGATCCATTTTAAATCTAGTCACAAGATTGACTGTTGATTTATTTTTATTGTTGATCTTTCATGAATAATGAATGATTATTCTTATTACTCTGTAATTCTGGTGAACTTATAGTTAACATACTTATGGTTAGTCTGTGCTGATTTCTCATGCTCATTTCTCATATATATTCATACTCATTATATTAATTTCCTTTTATCTTGATATTTTATATTTGTTGACCTGGAGTTGATGATGATGATTGCCATCACCCCAGTTTCACACTTATGAGTTTGTATCATAACAATAAAATAAAATGTCCATTAATTAAAAAGTATTGCAATAGTAATATATGTATTTTATACAGAACCATATATATATATACACACACACCTGGATCCCATTTTATGCGGATTATTTTAATGCGATTTTGAAGATATGCGATTCATGTTTTTTCTTAATATCTTTCATATTTCACTATATTTATTAGATATCAAGAAATTTAAATTATTAATAACTTATTTTGACTTGAAATACTTTTTTTTTCCAAAAAAATATAACGTTATATTAGCAGCTAATGTGAATATAGCCTGAAGCTGTATTTAGAATTGTAGCTTCTATGTAAATAACCTACTTATACTAATGAGTAAATAATAATAATAGATTTGTACTTAAACATATAAAAATATCACAATAAATATTCAAAAATTTTAAACTTTTAAAACATATTTTGTTCAATTATAACAGAAATAAATAATTTTTTAGATTTTTAAAATAAATAATAATGAAGATTTTATTGATTTTATAAACTGAAAATAATCTTTCTAAAGATAATCTGTAATCTTTTTGTTTTGATTACGATCTCATTTTTTAAATATAGAAACAAAAAACTATTAACCCAACTTAAGACTGAAAGTGGCACTAATTGTATGTCACATGACGAATCTGATTTCTTAACATTTCACAAATGAACATATATCATCAAATAGCCAAATAACTGCTAATGATTAAAATATGTATGGAAAAATGGAAAATTAAATACTGTAGTTACTAAAAAAAAGTAAAAAAAGTTTGTCTTGTATTTTTTTTTTTCAAATATTTGAAATTTTTTATTAGTCATACTTTATTTTCTTATTTTTTTAATGCGAATTTTAAAGTAATTTTTTCTTCTTGCTTTGCTGTTATGCGATTTCTGAAAATTACAACCCCTATCCCCATTTGCAATTTCTTTTGTGCACATTTTCTGAGGAACCTATCTACCGCATAAAACGAGACCCAGGTGTATATATATATGAGTGCTGGTATTGCACAAAATATGTATATTGGGGATCATTTATCTGTTTCACCTGTGTGGTCATGTGTATCCATTGTTTGAGAGAAAGTGGAGGATAAATATAGTCTGAAAATCCCTAAGTTTAATCCCTCTATTTATTATAGTAAACTGAATAAATAGATTAATTATAGATATATATAATTGAAGGAGAAAAGAGACTTTTTTCTATAAAAATTTCTGAGTCATTTATATTCACAAATTAAATGCAAATAAATCAACAAAACTCATCTTATTCTATTTGAGTTACCATTTCTATTATTTAAATGAAGGCTGATCAAAGTGACTTATTGAGCACACATGCCTGACTTATAAATATATCAATATATCATAATTAATCTTCTTTTCACAGATATTTTAGAATTCAATGTGCAGGAGACATCCTTGGCATTAAATCCTAAAGGTAATTATTTATTTTTACACTATAAATCTCTACTTTATTGTTGCATAGTTCTTGAAAAATAAGTAAGATATAATTTAAATGCTATATTGTATACAATTATAAGAACTATTCAGATCTCTCAGAGTTTAAAGATTTTTAAATCTAAGTACCAGACGTTACTCTTGATAATACATCTACTTGATCTTATTGAAAGTAGTTCAGTTCCTACTTTCTTGTTCTATCATGACACAATTTACATCACTACATTTTTTTCAGAGCTAAGTAAATAACATATAAAACTGCATTATAAAATAAATATATTATATATGTGGGTTTTCAAGCAATCAAATCACTTCACAGCATTGCTTTGAACTCTGCTCAATATGTTGCATCATTTTAAAAAACTTCCAGTCAGAAATGGACATCTAGTGAGAAAGATTGATCTCGTATTGATACTGAGAAGTTCAAATCAGTAACAATGTTATTTGATTTGTTGATTATATATTTCTAATTATTAATATACATACATATAACATAAAATATCATTATACAACAGCAATAATCCTATATATTTATAATATTGCTGTTGCTACTTCTACTACTACTACTACTATTTTTAGCAAATATTGTATGCTATTCACAATGTAATTATAATCCATTTTAAATCTTCAATTTATATTATATTCATAGTGACATCTATCATTTTTATATAAAATTAATCAGAAACAGTAATCAAATTATGGTAAAGCAATCTAAATACTGTACTTACAAGTCATAACAAAAGTAAAAGTATTTTAATAATTTAACATATAACAATTATACAATACAACTGTAAAATATACTCTATATAAAGACATATAATTTTTCATTTTTTAAATTGACCAATTGGTGTTATCATACCTGTCAAGAAAAAAGTAATTGTGTATCAAATTTTTGTGGATATATGTTATCATATATAGGTGAATTGAGATGCAGTATTAAGAAAAAATTAAAGGAGCATGAATTGTTAATCATGTAAACAGTAAAAATAATAATGATTTAATGACTGCCTCAGTTCTCTTAGCACATGAAAGGATGTGGAAATTTAAATTTAACATAAAGGATATGTAAATATAAATTTAAGATCAATCTTGAAAGTGATAACATTCTTTATGAAGAAAAAAACCACAATAAAAGAAAAATTATGGAGACAATTTTAATAAATAAAAATTAAATTAATATAATTAATAGATGAGCTGCTAATGTTAAAATTTGGGATTCATAGAATTTGAATTATAATGTTTGCTTTCATTATGTTTTTTGAATTTAATACCAATTGAGGAGTGTTAAGGAATTAACTGATAGTACTTCTGCAGATTGAAAGACTATATATAATAGTTAATTACCATTATATTTATTACTTATATAGATATATATAGTAACAGGATGGGGTGGGTGGTATAAAAAGAAGAAAGAAAAATGTTTGAACTGGGTGATGGAAAAAATCATCATCACTCTCAGTCCATTTAATGAAATACAAATATCAATAATTTGAAAAATTATCTATAAGTAAATATTTAAATATATAAGAGTATGAGATTAAAGAATCTCTGAGAGATCATTGTGAGACCAGCCAGCTATTAGGAAGAGCAACTAAATTATAATTAATCATCAATCAGCATTATCAATAAGTCAAAATAATTATGAGTAATACTCAAAATAAATAACCATCCATCATCATCATTGATGGGAATAAACAAATCAGTACAATAAATCAGAATAAAATCAACAGACCATCTTGTGGCTGGATTGAAAATGGGTCTTCTTTAGACCGGCTAACTAATGAGTCTTTGCCACCTTGGGCAATTATTTAAACATAACTTGGATGCACCAAATTAATGCCCATCCATTAAAATACATAAGAATCAAAAATTGAAACAATAATGCTGAGACATTTAAAACATGCTGACCATCATCAATGCTCAGGCCACTTGTACTGCCCAACTATAAACTGAACTTCTAATAAGACTAAATTAAAAATAAAATATAGCACATGGGCTTTAAATAGTATCCTCCTTTGCACCAACCAGGATGATGATTGATCATCTCTGGATGCCCCAAAGCACTAAATATATATCCCCATTCATTATATTCATCCCGTGCACGAATCTAGCCCAGAGAACACAAGCTCTATTACTGTATGTGAACAAGAGATGATGGAATACAACTTTAACAATTAAATAAGTTTATTAATAACAATAAAAAAAGATATTTAAGGTGTTACAGGTTAAGGGTTCTGATTTTGAATGATACACTATAATAGTCATCACTCTGTAATTTACAAGATTACTACAAAATTCAAGTTATTACATCAATTTACATAATTACTATTCAAAATTCAAATTGTTACAATGATTTACATATATGTGTGCACAGATGCGGATTTATAATATATAATTAATATTCAATAAATCAGTTGACATTTAATAAAAAAAAATATTAAAATTTTACATATATGAGTGTGCGTGTGTATATGCACATTGACTTTTATCTTTTTCAACTTGTTACAATAATGTTATTATATTTTCCTAATTAATTCCATTTGGAAAATATACGTAAATTTCACACATATATGTGAGTATAAACAAAACATAGATATAATTTACAATTTAGTTTCAGTTTATAAGTTCCTTTTTTTCAAACTAAATAAAAATATAGTCAACTTTTGTTTGACAGGTACTTGTTGTTTAATTATCCAGGTCTCTAAATATAAAATCTCTCTCTTTTTTTCTTCTTCTTAATAAATGAAAAATAAAATCGTTTTATATATCTGTCATTTCAGATCAAAGAAATTATTTAAAATTTCATTATTATATATAACTGCTGCTAGATTTCGACTCAAGCAAAAGTTACTGGTTTGTGTTAACTTTAAATTATTAATTTATAATTTTAAAAGTCATTTTAAAAAATATTAAAATAAAATAACTCACTGTATATACACGAGACATGTTATCTGTAGTTCCCTGCGTGTATAGATAAACAGCAACATAAATACAATAATTTCTTCAAGCTTTCTCTTGGTAAGCTTGGTTTTTGGTCCAGCAGAAAAATATAATTTCAAGTTTGTTGTTATCATCAAGTAAAAGTATATAATTCCGGTAAAATCTTGGTCTGAAGTTGGTTTCTTTCTGTCTAGGATTGTTCGAGGCAAGCAGCTGTCTTGATTTGATATTTTTCGGGCCAGCAACTATCCTTTTCCCATTTAAGGCTATGAATTTCAGCATAAAAAAGTGGGTCATTTTCTCCAAGTGAATTCAAACTCCTGCTAAGGAAAACAGTCTACTATCTTGCCTTCTTAAATCCTCCTAGCAGTTCTCTTAATAATTATTTTAGCCATCTTTGCAGTTCGCTTTACTATGGCCATTTTCTGCTAGAGTTACCAACTCTTCATAAAATATTTTAGCCAACTTTACAGCTAGCCCTTCTGCTAACTCTTACAAAACTGCAAGCCAAACTGTTCTCTTCAAAATCACTATCCAGACTAACTCTCTTCAAAATCATTACCCAGACTGACTGATATTTTTTATCAGCCCCTTTTATAAAATTATCTAATGTGATAACAACACCTTGATGAAAACAGAGTTTTTATTTTTAGCTCTCTAATGCCTTTGAAAACATATACATGTTTTAATTAATTAAAAATTTCAAAGACAAGTATTGTGTTTTTTATATTTCACAATAATAATAATAATAATAATAATAATAATAATAATAATAATAATAATAATAATAATAATAATAATAATAATAATAATAATAATAATAATAATAATAATAATAATAATAATAATAATAATAATAATGCAATATATGTATTTATTCAGACCTTTTAAAAGTTTAATTTATAAAACAATATTTTAAATCAGTGTTATTATTTATTATTTATTTATTTATTTTTATTTCAATGAATGTAGAAAATATCTACTATAATTTTTGTCTGTGTGTTTTCCTTTACACTTTATATATTTATGCACACACAGGGTATGCTATGTAATCCAACTGGTTACAATATATATATAAAATCAAATATAAATACAGGGTCTATACTAAACTTACTGTAATTAGAAAGGATTAAACTCAGACATTCAAGATCTTTGCAACTATGGACTCAAACTTATACAAATGATATAGATGACCACATACATGTGAAAGATAAAAATAATCTCCAATATACATATTTCATGCTGGACTTGCAATCATCAGTTGGTCCAGATCACCATCTTTCACAATCAATGCTCAGTTTACATTAAGATAGTAAATCTTTAAACTTTAATGGACAAACTTCAATCTTCTCCTTACTCCAAGTCTTCAGCCATCCATATCATTGAAAATTTGATGATGAAACACTCAAAGCCCTTGTTAATGCCAATATTATTGTCATACTCAGATTGACTTTAAGTCTTTGCAGTTATTATTACAATTTAAAGATTTGAACATTTACTTGAATGAAAGACTCTAATGAACTTTGATATTACAGCCACAGTAAACATTAATGTTGCTTCCCTAAAATTTTGACTTATTATTTCATGACCATATGTGTGCATATAGTAACTCATTATAATGTGTTTTAATGATGAGTGTATATAAATTTTTAATATTGCTTCCATAAGTTAGTATCTTGTATTTTAAATGTGTGTGTGCTTATATTTAAATCTTGTTATAATATACTTAATTAAGAATGTGTGTGAATAAATTATTTGTTTTCTTAATTATTGCCTGATCAATTCACTTTCTTATAACTGCTTTACTATTAGATTAAGTTACAGTTAATTATAAGTATTGAGCAAGTGTATTCAAGTTTTTTTTTCTTTTCCACAATTGAGAAAAGGATCTAGTTTGGAATATATCAAGTGCTAGATTGTATACCTGTCATCTGGGCATGCTGATTATATAACTTATGATTGGCTGGCATCTGAGGTTAACCCTCAAAACATATAATGTGCTTTAGATGACAGAGGTTGGAATCTAGCAGCCGAGGAGTTCTATAGCCTAAAAATGTAACCACAGGTTATACTTTGTATAGCCTCAGTCTGGTTATAGGTACCATTGCAGTTTCAACTATCTATGGTATTATACTCCTCTGCTTGAAGAGCCAGTCTGCTGCAATAGTGGCAGCCAGAGTTAAGATTGAGATTGGAAATTAAAGAATCACAGCGATTTCCTCCCACCTGGTTCAATTGGTTTTCCAACATGGGTGCTGAAGTGCCACAAATTACTAATAATTCTAAACATAATTGAAGCTAAAATTAAAAAGTCTGAAACTAAAGCTGGAAATGAATGCTAAATTTTGTTGTTATAAGTGTGAAATCAGTGAGCAGTGTAAGAAGAGAATGTATCAAAGCAAACAAATTATAATGAAATGTAAATAAAAGAAGAGAGTCTATAGAGATAAATAGTTTATGAAGATTAGAGGTATTGATGACAAGATGGAGATCAGAAAGGGCTAAGGGGTTGGAGATGGTTGTATGCTTCATTCAAGTAAAATAATAAGTAAAATAAAAATTAATGTTATAAAAAAAACTAGAATGTATTATTAATCTGTGATAGAAACAGAACAAAAATAGTCACACAATATAATACCGAAGTTATAACAGAAATGCTGAGAAAAAAATAGTAAAGTGGAGATTGGAAACAAGGATAGCATAATGAGAGAATAGGGAATTGAAAATGAACCACCCAGAGCATCAAGCCAAGCCTTGGAATAGGTCACAATTTCCTGGTCCAAGCGGACATATAAAAAATCTAAAAGAGCCACCTAACAAACAATAGGAAAGGGTTACAATAATGGGATGAACACTCAGGTAATGAAATATAAATAAATTTTGTCTTTGGATCACATGAAAATAGAAATACAAGTCCATTAATAAACGAAATGTTTCTTTTATTAAAAGTTAATGAGAGGAAACAAAATAAAAGAAGTTGAATAAATAAAATATCTTTGGGAGATTTTTATTAGAGTCCATATATAAAAATAAATAACTAAATAGTTTAAATAGAATAATGTTTTGGGGGTTAATATATGATAGTAGAAATGAATAAATAAAATAAAATATATATTTTTTTTTTGAGAAGAATGGAAGCAAAATAAAGATAAAAAATTTGTCTAGAATCCATGTTTATTAATAAATGCAAAGTTAAATAAATGATTTAAAATAATGTTTTGATAGCTAATATAGAATAAAAATTAAATAAATAAGATAAACAGAAACCGGTATAAAGAATAAATGAAACTCTAGAATAACTAAATGGATAAAATAACATTTCGTATAAGTCTTGAGTGTTGTATTTTAAATGTGTGTGTGCTTATATTTAAATCTTGTTATAATATATTTATTTATGAATGTGCGTGAATAAATTATTTGTTTGCTTAATTATTGCCTGATCAATTCTTTTTTTTATAACTGTTTTACTAATAGATTAAGTTACAGTTATTTATAAGTGTTGAGCAAGTTTTTTTTCTTTTCCACAATTGAGGAAATGAGCTAGTTTGGAATATATCAAGTACTAGATTGTATACCTGTCATCTGGACATGGTGATTATATAATTTATGATTGGCTGGTGCCTGAGGTCAGGCCTCAAAACAAATAAAGTGCTTTGGATGGCAGGGGTTTGAATCTAGCAGCCAAGGAGTTCTATAGCCTGGAGATGTGGTCATAGATTATACTTTGTATAGCCTTGGTCTGGTTATATGTACCATTGGTGTTTCATCTACCTGTGGTATTATGCTCCTCTGCTTGAAGAGCTGGTCTGCTGCAATAGTGAAAGTGCAGTTGGAATTAAGATTGAGATTGTAAATTAGAGAATCACAGCGATTTTCTCCCACCAATTCAATTGTAATAAAACAGACTTTTCCTGGTATGTAAATAGATTGGTGAGGTCATCGCAATGAATATCAGAGTATATCTTTGTTCTTTGTACCTATACATACCACTCACACACATTTATTTCATTCCTAGGAGAGGAGAGATTAAGAACCAACTAAATATTTATTATATATCTAACTCACCTCATCCATCTCATCTTTCATTTCATTTATCCTGAGCTTCAAACCCATGGAGACTCTGCATGGTTATCTAATTCAGGTTATATTAGTATCACTTAAAATATAGATAGGTGTAAACATGTGTATGTGTTTAGTAATAGGTGAGGATATGAAATTATTTGTAAGTAAATAAAATATTTATAAATATATGATAATATATGACCAACCGAAAGTTGACTATAGAAAAACATACCAAGAGTGTTAATTTAACATTTAAATGTATTTAATAACTATATTTACAGCAATTGATCTTTAAAAAAGAAAATTTAACAAGATTATAAAACAATGAATTAGATGTTTACAGTTATTCTTTGTTTATAATTGGTTCCAAATATTATCCCAAATCCTGATCCCAAAAAACCCAATTCCCTTTAACATAAATAAGATTTGTACTATGTGTTGGATTCCCATAATCATCTTTACTTTTTACAATTTTTATTTAAAATTCTTAGTTCATTTATTTTAATTAACTTTTATCTTAGATTCCCATATATCATCATGGTGATTTGGGATTTCCCTGTAATGTACAATAGTCATGATATAGATAAGCAAAACCATTTATGACAGAGATAGTTAATCAAATATACTAAAAACATTTAACACAACTATCAATATGAATGAAGAAAAATATATGTGTTGCAAGTATATAAATGTTCGGATTAAATACGCATTATGTAAAGTCTTACCTTTCCCATTTGATGATGATCAGGTTAGTACACAATCAAGTGCTCATCATAAATTATATTTAATTTTGCTTACACTAAAGGTAAAAATATTTCTTCAATAAAATTACATACCGACACAAAAATTACCTTTTTTTAGCCCCTATATTAAAGTAGAAAAAAAAAAATTATATGAAATATACAAATAAATAAAGTGACTGACATCAACTTTAATTTGGTTTTGAAGTTTATAAGGAAAAGTGTCCTAGTGAATCATTCCAGTAATCCATGTTAATCTGTTTCAAGTATAGATGGTAACTTGTAAATGTTCTAGAACATCCATCAGGTAAGTTATCCTTGATAGCCTTGGAATTTCTGCTTTGAAGTGGAGAATTATAGGATCCATTCATTACAAATCAACTTGATATTTCACAGTGAAGGTGTGGAGTGATAGGTCAATTCCATCCTGATCCTGACAAGTTATATCTAAATGGACGATAACTTTCTTTCCCTGATATCACTTTTGCACTTAGCAATGCATATTTGTTTTTATCCTTATTTGTATTTTGCTTTAATGATTTATTTTGAATGAAATAATGGCAATATTTCTTATATTATTGTATAGCCTCAAATCTAGATATTGCGATCTATAACTGATAATTACCAATATTTTGGAAGTTCGAATACTTTGAATTTGTGAAGATTTTAATTTTGAATTTCTTACTTAGCTAACTTTAATTCCCTATGTTCATTCTCACTTTCTCAGATATTCAAATATTGGTTTTTAATAGTATTTCCACTCAAAATTGTTTGATGTTTCTCTTCGAATTTTAAATTTGAATCCTCTACATAAAAAATTGTAGGTTCTTCAGCAGATAATAAATTTTTTATCTCTCTTTGGAGAATAATCTCATTGGTCAACTAAAAGCAAGTTCATGATTATTATTTCAATTCATTGTTGACATCATTTTAATGAATAGTAATATAAGTAATTTGTTAATAACAATAAAAATTTTATTTGATATTTCTTTACTTTAATATTAGTTTTTATTTCTTGATTGTGCTCATCCATCTGATCTTATTTGCCATACATTGTTATACTGTGTTTGAATCATAATACATTTAACAAAGTGATAATTGCCAAAGGTTAGTTACCATGTCTATCTAATAATTTAAATATTTATTTATAGTATAATTAAGTTGGAATTTAAAATGTGTGTTGTAATTAATGGTTTGTCAATCATTGTGCTCTAATATTTACTAATCTAGTAATTAATAAATAATGCTAATATCATGGGTATTGGATTCAGATTGGGCCACATGGTGTGTAATAAGTATTTGAAGGATGTTAGAGGTATCCATAGTAATATATATTGTACCCTTTTGTTAAGACCAGATATGTTGAGAAAAGTCAATTTCTTTAAAAATTTTAAATTGAGATGATTATAACTATTATAATTGTAATAATATTTAAAGAGACTTAATTAAAACTTATTAAAATGAATGATAAGTAGTCAAAAATATAAAACTATGTTAAAAGTTAAAATTGTAAAATAAAAGCAGAATAATTTAATATTTTATGGTTAAAATAAATATTAGTTATACTTGAAAATGTGCTTAATATCCTGTTAAAGAAATATTTGAACATTATTATTTTACAATATAATGTTAAATATAGTTGAATAAATTACTAAATCTATCTTTAAAATAAGTTCAAACTATTTAATAATTATTTATTAAAGTTTTGATATTTTATGGTGTACCAAATATTTCAATTTTATTTATTGTTAAAAATATTAAAATTTATTATTCTAAATTTTATTATTATATTTAATATTTCATGTTATGTATTATTTTTAAAATTAAATATTCATTTAATTTATTTCAGACAGTGTTTCAAAAATTGCAACTTTATGTCTGGAAAAGCTTATCACATGATTGATAATAAGTGTGTAATGCTTGCATGAATTCAAAGAAAGTTCTTAATTATTTTCTAAAATTATTCATAAAGTGGAAACATTTAGTTATTTTTTTAAAGATATTTTAAACTGATAAATGTAAACTAAAATGGATACATTAAAGTAAATGTTGGCTTATAATTGAATAAAATGGTAAAAAATTAATAAATTGTATTATTTTAAAATATTTTGTTTGGTTGAATAGAGTTATAAAATAAATTAATGAATTAAATATTCTATTATATTTTTTTGTTTAAAAAATGACTCATTGTTTTATTTTCAATTTTAAAACTACTTAATTTAGGTAATATATAAATTAGTTTATTGTCTGACTCTATTTTGTCCAATCAAATCAGTTTTAAAAATGGGTATAAATACAGTGTGTAATTAGATAGAGTGTTGAGAGATTGTTATTAGTGTGTCTTTATTATTAAACAATATAAAGCTATATTGCTATAGGCTTGTAATATAGAAAAAACTTAATAGTAAATCATCTAAAATTTTTAAAATATTATTTTGAAAAGTCAAAAAAATAAGGAAAATTAATATTTAGGTCAACAATATGTGTGAATAAATCCACCAAATTTTCTATTGGTAAACTATTCTGAAACTTGATTGAAATTTATTAGTAAGTTATGGAGCAAAAATTTATAGTCTGGTGTATCAGAGGATTAGAGATGAAAAACCAAAGAATTTATAAAAGTATGGTTTTATCAATATTATATGAGAATTTAGATATTTGTTTGCATGGAGTACTTTAAAATTTTATACAATTATTATCTAGAGGTATGTTATATATAATAACTACATCTGTACTCATGAAGTTTAAAACTTTTAAAAGACATTATTTTAATAGAAATTATTGGAAAAGATGAAAATGCAAATTACCTGCGAATTTTAAAAGACATTGGAGATGAGCTATAAAATATATCATTCTTTTTATAATATTTGTCATTATTTTTGAATGATTACAGTTTAATAATATTTATCTTTAAGATAAATTTTATATTTAGATTTGTGAAGCAAGATATTTTGAAGATAAATTATATAAAAATGTAGTTGCTAAAAATGCTATATAAAATAAGCGAACATTAAAATATGATTAATTGCTATTTTAATTGCTGTATTTTTTTAAAAAATAAGAAAAATGGCTAATCGAAGAAAATATATTTTATCAGGAATATTTATTTCTCAATATATATTAAAATTTTACATTAAGTTTTATTAAAAGTATAATAGCTTTTAAATGGAAATTATTCAAGTGATTATTGATATAATATCAACCTAATCAATTTCTTATCAAAATTTTCTTTGTTTTGAAATCATATCTTTTGGTTATTATTGTCCATTTATTACTTTTTTATATATTTTTAAAATTGATATTTGAGATTTAAGATAACTTTTTTTAATTTATATTTTTCAGAAAAGTATAGCGAAATAATCAATAATATATTTTATTTTGTTAAAAAAAAACAATGACTAGTTTTAGCAATAAAAATGACTTTTAAAGGTTTAACAGCATAAAAAAGAAATCTTTGACTTTTTTTATTTAAAGGTTGCAATTTTATTAATTATATGATTGTTAATTACAGAGCATCAATTATTTGAAATGTTATTAGAAATTTGATCAAATTAATAATATAAATCTTATAAATACATTTTTAGTGTGGTAATATTTGATAAGCTATAATTTATAGCAATGATAAAAATTATATATATTTTTTTATTTAAATTAAATTATACAAAAATAAAATGAATTATTTATTAAAGTTGAGAAATGATTGTAGTAATCTTAGTATAATATTATTCATTTTGAAATTTTCTTTTTAGTTTTGTATAAAAATGTTTAATTAATTATAAAAGTCATAATGAAATATGATTGTAATAATAAAATAATAGTATAATAAAGAAACTTTTGGCCTATCATATGCAATTGTTTTGAAAAGTTGTAGCTTTAAATTGTAAATAAAAAAAAAAGGTTAATTCACTTAATGATGGGGGTGTACTTCTAATTCTGTCATTATTGCAAAATGCTACTTTATCAAAAAATTAAAACTATTCTCACAATCATAAAAAAATCAATTGTGCTACTTTCATGTTTATAATTTAATATATGAATGCAATATAATTATATTCAGACCAATACTATATATCAATAATTCTGCTGTGCATGTCTAATTTTTTAAAATCATTTGATAGTAATGCCCAAGTCTAGATTTAGGATTGTAAACTATCTGGTACAATTAAACATAAACATAAAATTAGATTTAATTATAAAAATTATGACTATTTTATTTATTTATTATAATAGAAAAAAACAGTATATTATATCAAATGTAATGTTTTTTGATGTCTTTGTTCATATGCTCCAAAAATATGTTTTGGAATGAAAGTTTTAAGCATATCTAAAAAACATAAAACACATGGAAAAGAGAGATGGAATGTAGTTAGATTTATTTTTTTAAAAAACATCTATTATTTTTTAACTGAATTTAAAGTTTATATCTTAATTAAGACATATATAAAATTTCTAGACTAAAAAATAGTTAGTAATAATTACTCATATATTTATCTTAAGTGCATAATCTCAAAAATATGTGTACCAGAAGTTTATCAAATTGTGGTAATGGTATTTTAAAAAAATTAAATTGGAGTAATGATAAAATAATAATTAAATATTTTTTTTGTATGTAATATCAAAACTCTTAAAATAATATGGAAAAAAAAAAAACATTATAAAAATAAAAATTACATTACTATCATTAGAATAAATAGAATATAATAATCATGTGATCAGTTGCTGGGAGATTAAGTGGTGATGTAATATCAAAATTATAGGCTGACCATAACAATTTTTCAATTGACCTAAGATTACATTTTTATCAGCTGGGAATTGATCGAAAAATCTTTAATTCACAAATCTAATAATAATTTTAAAAAAGAAAAATATTAAAACAAAAGAATTTTAATTAATAAAAAAAAAAAAAAGTTTTTCCCCAGACATTTAGAAAGTAAAAATCTGCATCATTTCCAAAAATTCAATTCGCGAACAAATCACTTTTTATTGTTAAGCAGTGGCAGATGGTATTGAGTCATAGAGTTTCGAATGTGATTTTTAATTATTTTTATCTTTGGAAAAAAGACTTTTTTCTAGTGAAATTTGATATCATTAAATAAATTATAATAACAATTTCAATATTAAAAACTGTTTTAAAGTTATTATCTATAACATTTTTCTAAAAAGTAATTTTTTATTATTGTTATTGTTTAAGTATTCTCATTTTAATTATCTTTATAAACGTCAACTATAATCACAAACTCGCTAGTTTATTTCCTATCACCATTTATATAAATTAATTTAAAGGCAACCGATTAGATTTCCGTTTTATCTAATATATATTTAATTGATTTGAAAAATCAAATTCTTCACACATTTTCTCATAACTATTTTTCTTTTGGCAATAAATGAATCTTTTTATTTTTAATGATAATCTCTTGTTTGTGCAACTTAGTAGCTGAAAGTATTTTTATAACTTGTAAAATTCCGATTAATTTAAATATGGAGATCTATTATGACCAGCACCGCCCTTGGGATTTTGAGGCCCCCCGAAACAAATATGGTGTGGGAACCCCAGTAAATAAAAAAAAAGCGAATAAATAAATAAAATCTGTCATTCAGCTGCCTCTTTTAAGTTAAAATTACTAGTGAAGCAAGGAAGATATTGTGCTTAAACCTCCTGGACAGGCAAGGTAAGCCTTATTTTATCTAAAATTTCTATGAATCAGTTAGAAAAAAATTATTTGCAAGGCAATATGAATAGCAATCAATCAACAGCATGGTAATCTAACATTAAATCACAATGACGAAAATAGTCAAATGAATGAAAAATTTCACTTAAACGAGAAGAAAGTAATTAAACCTAAGAAAACAAATTATATAAATCAAAATAATAATATAAGTAACCCCATTACACAAGATTTGGGGGCTGTAAGTAAAATTACTAAGGATATGCAAATCTCAACCTCAACGTTAAAATCAGATTTTCAACCTGCCAGAAAAGATGCACTAGATCATATTTCGGACTCAATTTTAGTTGACAGCTTGATGAAGAACACACCAAATAATATTGTCACCAAAATACATGCAGAAATATCAAAAGATAAACATACTATGTCTTCTGTTGTTAAAAATAATGAAACCTCTGATAAGTTTTAAAAAAAAAATTTTGCCGATGAGGGCCCAAAATTCTAATATTTTTGCTACAGCATTAGGAAAAAATGTGGTACTCAGTAATAGCCAAATAAATGAAAATATACAAAAAACACAAAATGGTACTTATGAGTTGGGGAAAGTCCAATATAGTAAAACAAATATTTCTGATACAAACATCCCTACATATGAAAATATCCTTAAATGCAAATCACTCTCAAATGCCTCTCATAATATACCTAATGTTAGTGATAATATTACTTTGCTTGATTTATTGGAAAATGGACGTTGACCAGAATAGCACTTTTAAACAATCATCCACTAACACATATTTCTTTAATACATGTAACTATAATGAGGAGCAGTATCAAGACCTCACCGAACGTTTCAACAGCACTATACCCAATAATCTTTATAAGTCATTGATCAATTTCAATGGTGACAAGAACCTGATCTATATGAAACTATTAAAGAAAAAGACTTAAGTCATGGTATTCATAAGTTCTTGAGTCATCCTATTCACCGCTACGTTGCTCTGGAATTTACTAACTGGGCTGCCAAGAATTACTTTAAAAGCAATATCAGGGTATTAAATGATAAATTCATCTGTGACATTGATCTCACTAGATCTAATACAATTTCTGGTAGGATTAAAAATTGTCTTATGAACTTCTACCAAGAATATCTACAGGAATCACCCAAAACCTTTGGCAATGTTAGTAAGTTTAAATACCTTCCTGTTGATTCAGATGGACTACATTTTCTATCTAACAAATGTATCTTTTCAAATAGCAATCAAACAAAATGTCTTACCCACTGACATACCTACCGTGTTTAATTACAAAGGCTCACACATGGTCCTCTCTTTACGTGGAGTTAGACCACAGTGTTTTTATTGTCTTGAGAGGACCCACTTGGTGAATGAGTGCCAATCAAGAATGTGCTCTAATTGTTGAATCAAAAAGAGTATTTATCATAATTGCAAAAAAAAAACTTTACATCAACTTCTCAAGGTACTGCACAATCATACTCATCCGTAACTAATGATGCATCAACAACAGAACCCCAAATTATAATTGCCTATAAAGAATATCAAATAAATAAGTATCAACTATCTGTCTTGCAACAACCTGATTACAGAAGTGTAGTCAGAGAAGAAGAAACATTAGATATTACACAAGATTCTTTTCTTGTAGATAAGTCTCTACTTCCACTGGCCTCAAAATGAAGAAATGATACACAAAGCCAACTACTTCATGCTGAAATAATGGGATCAACACAACAACCTGTGGTGAAGCAAGATACTTCAGACAATCCCACATGTCATTAGCACAATGATAGTACTACTCCAAGTAATCTTATCAAGAAGTCTCTGAACAAAAGTATAGTTACATATCAGAATAAAACCTCTACTTTGAGATGCACAAGAAGTATGAACAAGCAGCTCAAAAGTAACAATAAGTCTATCACCCCCAACCAAGGAGATATTAGCTCAGAAGAGGAATCTCCAATGGAAGTACCTATAGATAAGTCCAGAACTAAGAAAAGAAAATCAGCCATTATGCACATGTCCAGCTCAGTAGATGAAAAATCTCTGGGGAAGAAAAACAGATATTTATCTCTTAAGCAGAAGAAGAAAATCAATATTCCTATACATAAGGAAAAAAGTCCAGAGAAGAAATGTCAGTTATCAGATGAGGATAATAAGATATTGAGTCTTATTTCATTAGAAGAAACTGCTGGTGATGTACATCATTTCATCAATGTTGACGGTTCAGATGGCACCCTGTTGATTGAACCCATTGGGTTAGAAGAAACCTCAGGTAACACCATTGATGATCTAGACTACAAAGATCCAGACTATCCCAACTAGAATTTACATTTTATTTATGCTGAGAATTAAAAGGGAACCTTATATTCTTTGTGGTAGATTTAAAAGATACATAACCCAATTATGTTGCATAAGTTTGTAGGAGTAAGTATAAGAGGTATTAACTCATTGGAAAGGGTATATGCCATTGAACAATGGATCACAATCAATAATCCACATTTATTTTTTATGAGTGAAACAAAATATCACTTAAATTCATATTATAGAATTAGAGAATGTCTTGAATCTCTTGGATATATAGATTTCTCTGATAGCGTTCTTGCAGCTGGCAGAGTTGGTCTACTTATTAATAAAAAACATCCACCTAATAAATTTATAATACTCTATAAGGATAATAATCTTATTGCTATATCAGTTACATATCAAAATTTGGTAATCAATATAATATATGTGTATGCAGATAGATCCTGCTCCATGTTAATGAAAGTCATTAACATAGTTAATATGCTATTGGTAAATAATAACAACCCCACCCTAATCTTTGATGACTTTAATATCACTTATGCAAAATTCACAAAAACCTATATACACTTTATAGACAAGCCATTTATGAGTGGCGAGGATCATCTGCCTGATGATTCCTACTTTTTTAACACCAGAAAATACAGGTCACTGATTGATCTATTCTTCTTTATGCCTGACATACATTTTTTCATCACAGCAAAATTAGAACATGTGGTCTTTTCAGATCATCTTGCCCTAGTAGTTCAGATTGAAGCTGCTAATAATGTTGTCACTCGCACTTGCAACACCATCAGAATGTTGACAAAATCGAATATAACAGAAGCCATACCATCTGAGGCTTATATATATTTTTAAAAAATAGATATATTTGCCAAACCTATAGTGGAAGCATGGTTTCCCTTTATTGGCATTCTTTAATCGATCATTTCCTACCATACAATTAAGCGAAAGGGACTGTTGGCACTACTAAAAGACTTGGATGAGCTTGGTTTTAGAATGAAGGCATTTAACTCTGCCTCATCTTCTATAGATGAGATTATATCTGTTAAGCTGCAGTATAAAGCAAACAGAAGGCACTTGCAGATTATCTGCCTATAAGCGTGCCAAGGTGTTTCTGGCTCAGCAGAACTGTTGGACAAGAAGCTACTTTCATTGGGCACTGGGGGGCTATTAACCCCCCCTACTCCCACTATCATCAATATTGATGGTGATTCCTTTGTTGGCCTGCCAATGATTAAGGAAATCCATAAACACTTTGAACAAAAATTTCATTGTCTCAGCCTTGTTAATACTCCCACTGAAGACATTTTAATTCTTTAATAGCCCAAAACACGAATTCATGTTTTCACCTTTAGATTGCTCTAACTCAGCCATTTTATAAGTTACAGTGATAAATTTACCCTCGATTTTAAGCTTAGAGCAAGGCCTGTAAGATACTGCCCTCTCTTGAATTATTTTACAAGTAAAAAATCAATACTAGGAGTGTTCAAGTTTACAAAAGAAGAAGGCCAGTTCTGATTGGTTGGATAATCTATTCTCAATCTGTTCTCAATTCTTATTGGCTGATAATTTCGATAAATATTTTTTCACCACTGAAAATGAAATATATGTTTTAGAGTGTTTTTTTTTTATTATTTTTCGTTCATATTATAAATAATTTTTATAAATTTAATGAAAATATAGTTATTTTACAAAAGTAGTAAGGTTTTATTAAAAAATTGTATACTTTACATGATTGTAAATTGAAAAAAAAAAACAGCCATAGCACCAATTTTTGACACCTTGTCAAGAGTTTAGATTGTGCCAAGCTGTTTATTTGATTTTCAAACAAAGATTAATGTTTTAGAATATTTTTCTGGCATTAATTTAAATATTATAATGTATTTTTAGTGTATTTTTTAATAATATGCTGAAAGTATAATTATTTTGAAAAAAACGTTAAGATTTTTCCTAAAAAATTCTTAAAAAATTCATAACGGCAAATCTGGGAGGGATTTAAATGACATTTACATTGCTTCTAATTTGCTCAATGTTTTCTTTGATTTTTCTGCTTTTGAATATTTCTATAAAATACAAATAAAAATATATTTTTGAAATAACTTTCGTTTACTTTCCTAAAATTACAAATAATTAATATACTTTTTGAAAATGAAACTAAAATTAATATATATTAAAAGATGAAAATATTTCTATCAAAGAGTTTGTCACTTGACCAATTATAACTAATTAAAAGTTTCAGAGTTTTATTTCACTTGTCCAATAATAAAAATGATCCATGAATGTTAATTTGTCAAGATGATCATGGTATCACTGAAGATATGCTGAAAGCCAAACTCCAAGCACTGCCTGATAAAATACACCCCAGAATGCATTCTATACTGTGCTTCCTGTTAGAACATCTATGCCATTTCACAATTCCCATCCTATTTAGAATGATCAACCATTTGGCACAGGAGAAAAGAACAATCCCCCCACCTATATCCTATTGCTTTAGTCCCCTTCCTCAAGAAGCATGAAGATCCTCACACCCTCAAAAACATTTGGCCTATTTTTATGTCCCCGCTTATCATTAAAATCCTGGAATCTGTCATAAAAGATAGATCCAGGATAAGATACTCCAAAATATATCTTCTTTCCAATTTGTGAAGAAACATTCTTCACCAATTTTAGCCATTGGTCAAGTTAAAATATTAATTGATTATGTTAGACAATAGAGAAAGCAGGCTGTCATAGCTATCCAGCTTTATATCAATGCAGCATTCGACTCTGTTAACATCAGTACTCTTCTAAATCTGCTGAAAGGCCATCACATCCCAACCTCTATCATACAGATCATAGATAACCTCATGCCTAACAGAGAAATTGCTGTCTCACTGAATGGCAAGCTCTCTTCATTCTTCCAACCTAACACATCCATTCTGCAAGGTTCCCCCCTCAGTGCTCTTCTCTTTACAGTCTACATTGATCCACTGTTGAAAGCCATCGAACAACAACTACCTGGTGTCTATGTACCAAAGCTTGCCAAATTGATAAAGCTCATGGCTTATATGGATGACATAATCATCTTCCTCCGTTCAACAACCTATTTATTTCAGTTATATTCCATATTGGATCAATACACAGCTGACTATGGGCTCACCATCAACCCATTGAAATCAGCTATATGGAAGGTATCCTCGGGTATATTTACAGCCAACCCTCAAAAGTTTTTGGGCTTTGAGATATCCAAAACATACTTCCAAATGTCTAAAGATATTCAAAATCACATTCTGCACTCAATGGAAAGACTTACTAAATGTCTGTCTAAAGTCTACCTTTCCTTACATAGTAAGGTAATGCTTCTCAATATGAAGATCATGGCCAAGCTCAACTATTCCTGCCCATCATGAGGATCACTAAGACTTTTATTAGTAAAATGAATTCTCTTGCATCCCGACTTTTCTGGGGAGGTAAAGTTGTTGCAATTAGTAAAATGAATTCTCTTGCATCCCGACTTTTCTGCGGAGGTGAAGTTGTTGCAAGTAGCATTAACAGGATACAACTTCACCAAAAGTATAATGGACTTTCTTATAATGCTATTCAAGTCATTCATATTCAAAAGATATTTAATTTTATCACCATGCTTATCAAATCATTTGGATATGAGCAAGTCATTTTGCCAGTAATCCCGATGGATAGACCCCCTCCTACAGTTAAGAACTTCCTTGATGTCACGATTGATTTGATCAAAAGCTAGATGGTAATTATGAATGATACATTTGATAACAGGATTAATATTTGGCAAGCACATAGTCTCATTCACCCTGTCACAATTTCCGTAACACCGCTGACCAATAATAAGATCATCTCCCTCTTTAGGTACTGAGCTATGGAACCGAAATTCTTTGATTTCATTATTAAGATAAATTTAAATGCCATTAGCACAAATTGGTTTCTGTTCTATAGGCGAGGCATCAACAAAATTGACCCAATCTGCCCCCTCTGCCAGACTCGTGATGAAACATTTGATCATCTGGTTTATTCGTGTCGTGGACTCTGGAGGTCTAGAAGGATTATACCTAAAAGTGAATTTTTACCTTGTTATCTTTCTTAAGGACAGTATTAAGACAAGATCCATCCCTACTATTAGGCTTTCCTTATTTATCAACTATGCATTCTGGTCTACTCATTGTAAAATGGTTTTCAATCCTGATGCAATTCATGAGGGAAAATTCTTTCTAAATAAACTTATAAAATTTAAAAACCGTGACATGCTCCTAGCTCCAAAAGTATTATTTGAGGAAACATGGACTCTGATTGCATTGAAAGAATGATTGCTGGTAATACGCTTTGTTTCTTCTGTCTAAGATATTGCTGAAAGTGATCTTGTTAATAATCTGAAGTTCAGATGTTATCAAAATGGATAATATTTAACTGAACACGTCAGATTTAGCATAAATACCTAAGCTTCATAGTTGTAGTGATTTTTCCAATGGTGATCTGACCAAACTCTAGATTAACTAAGTGACTCTTGGTAGTGTGAAGTAATTTGTCTTGGTGAGTTGGGTGAGCTTAATTGGCCCACTTGTGTGTTAACAGTAGACCAGGTATTCAGGTTTACCTCTTGCCTAGAATAATACTATCTTATATTTATTTATAATCATGTAATTCTTCTTTATGTTTGTAATTCTAGCTTTCCTTTTCAATTTACCATGTATACATAATTGTCACTGTAAACATTGTACTTGTTTAATAAATATTTGAAATAAATAAATAAAATCTTTAATTTTTAATACAAGAAAAAAATATATACAACATTTATCCTTATCTAAATAGGTAATACTTAACTTATAACACATTAATATAATATGAAAGAAAAAGAAAATTAATATAACTTTATTTTTCTTGCTTTAATTTCAGCAAATTTATCTCACTATTGTAAGCAATGTTAGGTTGGATAGTTTTTTCTTGTGCCATTATGAATCTTAAATAATTTTTATTATTTTAAGCTTTGACAAACAGCGTTCAGACTCGGCAGTGGTTTTCGGAATTGTTAATAAAAATTCTTAAGATTATACTTAAATTGGGAAATGCATTTCCTGTTTGGTTAATTTTTTTAAGGCACCTCGGGCATATGCCCGGTTCATCGATCTTAGGGACGCTATTGATTATGACCCTGCATTTGCTAAATTTGTTTGTGTAGCAAAATTTTCAAAGTAAAAAAAAATCAACCAAGTAAGCAATTGTTTGAAGTTACACTAAAAAAAAAAAGTAAGAACTTAAAACAAATTAGTATTAAAAAAGTCTAAAGTTGGTGCGAAGATATATGAGACTGAAATGGAAATCAAACATCCAAAACCAGTCGAAGCTTACCATTTCATAACTGGACCAACTGATGAGTGCTGGTTTAGCATGAAATATGTATATTGGTGATTATTTATCTTTTCTATATGTGTGTGGTCATGTGTATCAGTTGTATGAGATAGTGTGGATAGTTGGTGAGTGCCTAAAAGTCTGAGTTCAAACCCCCTATATTTATATATAACTCAATATTAAAAAAATACAGCTTTGGCATCAAACCTGGATATCCAAAGTCTAAGAGGTTTATATGATCTTATGCATTAAGTATCACTGGCCTTAAATATATGTATATGATCTTAAGGGTGCTTTATTGTTATAATTATATATATAAATGCAACGAAATGTCACTGTTATCAAATACAGCAAAGGTACTTTCAATAATTATTATTGAATACATTATAGAGGAGTTTTTACCAGAGGCTTGTTACGATTTTAGAAAATTAAAAAGCACTTTAAATATATATTTTTTGTTGTCAGTTACATATAAAATAAATTATAGTGAGTAAAAATGTGTTTTTGCATATGCTTTCAACAATTTGGTCAAGATATTTCACAGGGTATAGTAGAACAAATAATTGAAGGTTAATTGCTTGGTAGTGATGTTTAAGCACAAAATGTATCAGCTCTCAAATCTAACATTCTATTATTCTACTAAATTCTATCATATATTTAACTGAATTAATCAATGTTTAATAAAATAAGAGCAGTTCTTGTTGTAGTGCCATTTATAATTAGATTGAGTAATTATCAATTATCAAACAACAGTGTGTTTAAATCCCCATCTCTAGACCAGTTTTTGGGCTTTTGCCTTTATGAATGAAACTTGGAATTTAAAACTAATGCAATTACGCATTTAGCAAACATATGTAACTTTATTATTTAACTGTCTACACTTGATGAAGAAGTGAAGGTATTAAAATATATAGTTGCTGAACTGAAGCTACACCAACTATTTGAGCAGGTTAACAGGAGTCAAAAAGTATTTTAAATTTTAAACTTTTAGCTTGAGTAGTAAAATGAAGTTAATGATGATTGCTAGATGCATAACTGTGTAACTTGTGGCTTTAAATCTCAAGTCTCACTGATTAAGGAAAAATAGTTCTAGGAATGAGGATTTTAAATATACTATTATCTAATAATCATTGCTTATTCAATTTTACTGTAGATGGCATTAGACTTAAGAGTTGTTCTTGCTTTATCATATATTGTGTAAGGAAAAGAATTAAGTGATTTATTATTAATCAATGAATGTGGGATTTTTGGAGATTAACTGCCCTATTCACTGATATTTATTTATATTGTACAGCATTTACATGACAGTATGAAAGAAATATTATTACAAATGATAAAAAGGTGGAGGCAGTAGAAAAATTAATAGGAATGTGTATTAATCCAACTGTTTTTTAATTTTTATAACAGTAGTAATTAGAAAAATTTATAAGTGGTTTCACAAAATAGATATCTATATACAAAAAAATAAATGTTGGTGAAATTTTAATTTGAATAGATTAAAATCAAAACAAAGACTTTCATCATTTCTGAATTTAAATCACTAAACATCACATGATCACCATTTCCTTTACTTATACAAACTGTTAAAGCAGAGGCAAAACTCTCCATACTGTAGTTTCACCCAATGCAAGAACTGGGCTAAGATCTATATGACTATACAAATGAATGAGTTTGGATTAAAAACATTATTATGTTTTCATTTTGAACTCATAGATTTAGAGTTAACTAAATAAATAAAAGGGAGTTGTTAAAGGATTGCATTAGATCTTAAGATTTAGGTTCAGTGCTTTCTGGCCCAAAGTTCATTAGTGATAAAAGCCAGTAGAAACTAGTCTGGGGATATTGAATGAGTAAATACTAGATAATGATTTTATGTACAAATCTTCTTGCATCCATCAATTGCTCTGGCTTGCATTGGGTGGCATTACTGTATGGAGAGTTTTGCCTCTGTTTTTGTTCTAGGATTTACAGCATTCTGGTGCTTGGGCCTTTGTACCAATTTAAAAGATGATTTACAAACTACTTTAATGTTTTTAGTTTAACATATAAAAAATATAGTTTAGTAATTAATATTTAAAAAAACTCAGACGTTTTATTTGATAATGTTAGAAAAAAGTCTTTGCTTTGTACAATTATAAATTTAAGAATATAGGTAAAAAGAGATACATTTGACACTCAAGAGCACTGATTCTAATATGGTGTTGGTTTTTATTAGATAAAGAATAAAGAATTTAATCATAGTGACATAACTAATTCAATTTTATTTATATCAACTTTATTATATAGAAGTGAGCTATGGACCATCTAACAGAACATAAAAGCACTGATTTTTTTTCTTTTTTGTAAAGGATGCGCTTCAATTTTCTGAAATTATGATGGCAACATTATAAAACTAATCAATATATATTTTTATTTTATTGCATGTGATGATATTTAATCTATAACTATAAGAATATGTTGCCGTATAAAAGTGGATAGTGATAAAGTGATAGTCTAGGGACAAAGCTTCCAGAATCAAAGTTCAATTTGTTATTACCAATGTTTAAATGTTACAGTACTTTGCAAATAATTAATCATTATATTATTATTAGAGCAAATCTCTATTGGATTAGATATGTGAAATGATGAGGAGTATGATTTTTAATGAGAGGGGTAAATTTCATTTATATTATCAAGGCTATTCAAGCTTATGTAATTCAAGAGCCATACTAAAAAAATATTCATCTGGAAGCCACATTGAAAATAATAAATACAGTACATGAACAGTTGTAGCATGTACATTAGATCAAACATTGCAAGTTACTTCTTTGACAGATTTTATACTTGGAAAATATATTAGTATACAGAGACCCAAGAACATCAAATAATAATATGAACATCAAGATTATTGATAGAATTAAAATATCTAATAATCATTCGATTCAAACTGCTATTTTATTTTTTTTCACTAGAAAAAATAAATCTCTCTAGGCAGACCATATAAAATCTCATCACAGCTTATATACAGCTCACAGGCTATGTTTTAGACAATGCTGATCAAGATGATGATAAAAACATTTTATGCTAATAGAGAGAATATGGCCACTTTTTAATAGCGCTCTATTTTTTATGTTATTTTTTTTTAATTTAAAAATATTAATTTCAAATGGAGTATGTTTTTGTTATTAATATTTCAGAAGTTGATGATTCTTTTGATTTAAAATAGTTTACGTTAAAGGTTTTATAGTGTAGTTTATAAAGTTCAAGTGATGAGTTTCTAAGGTGTGTTTATCCCCAATATCGAAATAATGATAACAAACTGTCTTTTTTCCTGTCATGAAAACATTTTTTAAAAAACTACTTTTATTTTTGCTTATAAAAAAACAATGATCCAAGCTGTCTTAGCATCAGTTATTAGACATAAGGTCTAATTGCCAATTTTCACCAATTTTCATGTATCTTAACATAAAAATCAGAATAAGATTACTAATTATTATATATCTGCAAATATAATTCTCTGTCCATCATTTACGTTAGTATATATATTCTAATTTAAATTTTCACTTTACATTTTTATTTGCAAAGCAAAATGTATATATTATATTGTTAATGATGATTAAGCTGATTACATTGTTAATATTTATTTATATTATTAGTACTGGCATTAAATTTCATAAAGTTAACTTTGGTTTATTTTATTAGACACACACACACACTTATATAATATAAAAAAAAGGGGGGGGAGAAAGGGGGGTTTCTCTTTTTTTTTTTTTTTTTTTTTTTTGTTTTTTAAAACCGGCCTGGTTTTTACTTCATTGCAAGGTTCGCCTTGTAAAATATTAATATAAAGCATTGGAAATCACAGTTTTCAATATATCAATACATAAATAGCTTCTATTTATTTATGGCATATTGAAAATTTTGGAATTACTTCTAGTATTTTGTTTTATTAGATGTTATTTTTATGGTATTACATATACATATATGTGTGTGGGTATATCACATATATGTGGGTATATATGTGTAGCTCTTAATATTTGTAAGAACGGCTAGATCATTCACGTAAAAATGATATTTATTTTTTAAGTCAACACTATTTTTTCTAAAGTACATTCCGTTTGTCTCCAGCCAAAACTCAGCTATACAATATGAGCTTAATGTCTGAAATAAAAATAAATTATTTTGAAAATATAAAGCAATAAAAAAAAAAACAAATCTGAATAAAATAACAAATGTAGAAAATGAATTAATAACAATAAATGAGTTCATTATTTACACAATAAATTAATTGAATTTAAGAGGATTTCATATTCAAATTAATTAATTTAATTCTTTATCACATACTACTATAAAGAAATGTAATTAACAAATCAATATCATAGGTAATATAATTGAAAAGATTAAAATAATTTTTGTAATTAATTATATATGCATACTTTAAAATTTAATATATCTAACTTTAATTAGATTATATCTCACCAAAATATAATATAACACATATTACTAAAATATAATAAATCGAAATATACTTGCTTCAATAATCTTGCTAAGTAAATGTGTGCAGTAATATTTCTGTTTTAGATAGCAGTTCAAATACAAATTTGATGTTTTATAAAATATTAAATGATTTTTATAAATAAGTCCAATAGATAATTATTCTTTTATAGTTTTTAAAGTTTCCATAAAGTATTTTATGTAGTGCCAGATAAAAATGACTTGTACATATAAAAGTTAGCAGCATTTATTGATATCCGGATTGCTTGATATTCGAGGAAAAGACCAATAGTTGACTCAAAAGAGGGTTTTTTGTTTCTTTTTATTTACACAAGCTGAAATATCTTTGTTCAACAGATTTATCTGCACTGCAATTCAGTTCTTTTAACAACTTTCACTACAAAGTTGAACTTCTCATGTACTAATGTATATTTCAAGTAATGGCATTCTAACTAAAAAAACACTCGTGAGGCAGTTTATATAGATTTTGAGAATTATTTTTAAAATAATGTCTTTTTATATTGTTACAAGAATTTATTCCTGCTTATTGTAAAGCCTTTATTATCTTAATTAATATAACAGAAAATGAAGATTTTTGGTTGTTTTTTTACATGTATAACTCTAATTACATTACAAAATAAATAACACAAATTTTAATTAAAATAAATAAGAGAAAATAATAGCAAACTTTCTTTTAAACATATTATATACAGTTTTTTTTAATCTATTTGATCAATATTTAGAACTACAAGGTTTAATTATTTAAAAATATATATTTAAAAATTTTATTAGTGTAACTCTTATATATATTCAATTTTTTTTTTTGTTTTTATCAGTGTGTCTTTCATCTGAACTCTGAGATCAATCATATTGCAACAATTCATCAGCTCAGAAGTAAGACCAACTTCTCTCACTATGAATGTATTTTAAAACATTACTTTTTTCCAGTAAGACATACATACCACATGATAAATTTAACTTAAAAATTTAATTTCATATATATAATATTTGAATACAAGTATATTATATATACTTTTTAAACTAGATGTAAATTAGAGGGAATTTGAACCCAGACTTTCAAGATCCCTTTTATCATCCACTTCATTTCTATACAACCAATACACATGGCATATACATGGGGGAAAAATAAATGATCACCAACATAAGTATTGTGTGCTGAACCAGCTCTCATCAATTGGTCCAGATCATCATTTTCCATATATATATAATCAGTGCTTGGTTTATATTGAGATAGCAACTCTTTAATATTTAATGGACAGGCTTCAATCCTCTCCACTCTCCAATTCTCCAGCTGTCTATAACATTAAAAATCTGAAGATAGTATGTTCAAAGCCCATGTTTGCCAATTTTATTGTCATACCCATGTTGACCATAAGTAATTCTGAACTCTCATATTTAGGACCTTAATGCCATTAAATATGGGTTCAAATCTCCTATAATTATATATATATTAGATACATTTAACTTCATATATTTATATGCACCTTAAATATATTTTAAGCTTCTATTCCATTATGCATTTCTAAAACATGAGATCAATGATATGTGAAAGAGATAAATGGATTTCCAAGATGCACGTTTTATGCTGAACCAGTACACATTAGTTGATATAGATCACAATTTCTTAGACATATCTTCATCATTTGTTCAGTATCATATAGATAGCAAATTATTATAATTTAATTATAAGTATCAAACTTTCTGCAGTCACACCTTACAAACTACTTTGTGTAAATATAACAATGATTGTTACTAATCATTTATTAAACTAGAGATTATCCTTAGCTCAGATATATGCTTTAAATCTTAGTTAATGAATAACATATCTATAAACTGATAGAGATATCAGCATCTGAGACTCCTTGCTTATGTTGACAGTTTTGATAAACATTCATTGCATCACTTTCCCACAAAGTAGGGTTTGATTTTATCCATGTTTAACAACTTAAGAAATATACAATCCTCTGCACTGTATATATATATATATCATTAAAAAACAGTCAACACTTAGAACTCAATATCAATAACAATCAACAATTTCAAATTGTTGTCAAAGCAACCTCCTTTTAACAATATATAATGTAGATGATACCTAAATGTCTCATCCACCTCCTCTTTACTAAAAAAAGATAATAATTAAAAAAGCAAGTCATATATAACATGACATTACTTTTAATGAGCTTGTAGTTACAAAAATGCACATAGAGAGTGTACCAATAGCTCAAACAAGCTCGTAATTAACAAGTGCGGTTATGAGAAATATTTAAAATCTCTATCCAGAACACTCTTATCTCCAGACCATGTTTTCGAGCTTATGGCCCACGTTAGTGGAGAGCTAGAATATTTGGACACTAGACCTAAAAAAAAAAAAGTTTCGAGCTTATGGCCCACGTCAGTGGAGAGCTAGAATATTTGGACACTAGACCTAAAATATCAACTCAAAAAAAAAACCAGCACTTAATTTCAAACGTATATTTAAGAAGAAACTCTAAATTTTTCTGACATGAAAATGTCTTCAAATCCAGCTATCTAACTTAAATAGCTATATGGGACTGAAATAAATTCAGATCTATCATATCCTAATAGCCTCAGCATAGCCAAAGCCTTAAAGGTAAAATTATAATAATTAAAAAAGCAAGTCATATATAATGTGACATTACTTTTAATGAGCTTGTGTCCAAATATTCTAGCTCTCCACTGATGTGGGCCATAAGCTCGAAACCATGGTCTGGAGATAAGAGTGTTCTGGATAGAGATTTTAAATATTTCTCATAACCGCACTTGTTAATTACGAGCTTGTTTGAGCTATTGGTACGCTCTCTATGTAAAAAAAGATAGTAAATATATATTGTTTTATTGTTTTGTTTTTTTTAGTTGAACTCCTTTTATCAAATTTAATTGATATTATTTTTTAAGAAACTAGTCAACTTTATATTAAATAATTTATTGCATTTCCATCATATATGACATTAATATTTTAAATAATTAAATTTTAATGTTAAAATTTGTCTATAATGTTGGTTTTTATATAGAAAATTTAAAATAATCAACTTAAAATAAAATTGAAACAGACAATACTTTCATTCCTTATTGGAACTGTATCAAGATATTTGTTTTTACAAAATCACATGACCAGCTTCATTGCAACTCCACCCAAAGGACCTTATTTACATTACATTGCAATAAATATAATTATATGTACATAAAAATTATTAAACTTACTACAATTCTTTGTTTTTCCTAATATATGTATATTTACAAAACCATCTAAAAAATGTTTTAAATTTTAACTCTAAAGTTTCCAATAATCAAACAATGCCTACCTCCCCTAGTTATGCTGACCTTTAACCATCTTTATACATGTATTTTAAATTTGCTTGAATATAAAAAGTTTTATTTTTTTTTTCCTTGTAATTTTTAATATGCTTTATTACCCAAAATTTTTTTAAACAATTCATTTTATGTTCAGTATCCAAAAAATGTGTATATGGCGCTGACCTTATATTCTTTTTATTAATTGTCCTATCATGCTGCTTACTTTTTTCAATGGCAGTCTTTCTTATCTGACCTATATATATATAATATTGAAAAATTCACAAAACTTACAAACTAATCCTATCTTATTTTTAATATTACCCATCTTTTTTTGCATTACAAATCCATTTCCCTAAAGATTTACTATTTTTTCCATTCTATTTTAATATCATCAGGTAACTTTTCTTTTATCAATGCCTTATATAATGTTTTGAATAAGGAACTGAAATCCACTTCTTATTTGCATACACATACTTTATTCTATCTGTTGTATTATTATTATTATTATTATTATTATTATTATTATTATTATTATTATTATTATTATTATTATTATTATTATTATTATTATTATTATTATTATTATTATTATTATTATTATTATTATTATTATTATTATTATTATTATTATTATTATTATTATTATTATTATTATTATTATTATTATTATTATTATTATTATTATTATTTCTGAAAATCTTTATTTTTTTTTTATAGTCTATATTAACGTAATCATTCTCAACTTCCAATTTCTATTCAAATAGTTCTTCTTTATTCAATGTTAGTCTATCATTTTTTTAACTCTTTTCTGAAACCATGATTGATATGAATTTGTATCAATTATACCTTTTTTTAAAATCCTTAATATAATGTTAATAAGTATTTTACCAGTAATTCCTTTTCTTATAAAAATATCTAAATATTTTAATTCCTTCTAATATTTTTCTATTATAAACTTAATATTCTACTTATTATAGTTCAATTCTTTGAATGCATTAACAATACTTCTACTATTATCTATTACAATTCAGATTCTAATTTTTTTTAATTTTTATACATTTATCAATTATATTTTCCTTTATATAATCAATCATAATCGATGATAAAATCTCACTAATAAATCAATGGCATTAACATTGTAGCATGGAGTATCTATTTAGTTTTTATTAACAACAAGTTCACATAATGAAGTAGCAATAAATCAAACAATAAAATCTCTCAAAAAAATTTTGGGTTTTATGATAAGGTATGACTGGTATATTTTTCTTGTACTAAAACTCATTTATCACCTCATGAGTTGTTTACAAAATAATTTGTACTTTTATCAGATAACTAGGATCATTGTTTAGAAACGTTTTACCTAAATTCGAGTGCATCCAAATAATTTATTCTATCATACCAGCAAGGATTCTTCAAGGTTATATGTCTGCTCAAAACATTACACCTTTCTTATATGGCATCATCAATATTTTCCGATTTTCTTCTCTCATAAGTATTCTCTCATTTATTCGATAATTATAAATATTTCATGTACTTATCTCTACATATTTATTCATTAGATAAATCAAAATTAGTTTTTAATGAGTCCTGTCTTATTATTATAAGAATATCTGTGTTTATTAATTTTACACAGTATGTCTTTGTAAATAAGGGATATTTACAAATCATTATTCTAATTTATGATCAATTGTCAAATAATTCATTTTTAAAAGCAAGATATACATTATGCCTGTCCTTTAATGTAAACTTGTTTATAGTGACTAAACTACAAAATGTGATCTATCTACATTTTCCACATTTTAATATATTTTCTTCTTATTCCTAGAGATGTACAAAAAACTTTTGATTAGTCCTTGTCATAGTAGAATATAATGCTAGAATTGGTAAACAATTGAAAGATGAAAGTTGCTGTGGATAAATTTGATTATAGTGATGAAAATGAAAGAGAACATAGAGTGGTTCTTTTTAAAAAAAAAAAAACCTGTACATTATAAATTCTTTGGAAAAAATGCTAAATGGAAATGGATATTGAAGCATCCAAATAAAGATACAGCAGAATTGGATTATATTTTTGACTAATAGAAAATATGTATTTCAATATTACAATGTTTTTTGTAATATTTGATTGAATACAAATGTTATTTATATACTTAGAGTTTAGATGTAATTGTAAAGGACCTGAACACAGACTTTATAAATTCCAACACAAAAAGTGATAACTGATTAGGGAGATGTAAGGATACATGTTACTGTAAAATTAGAGAGACAAAAATTATTTAAAAAACAATATTCATAGTTGGTATTTCTACCTTTTAGAAACCCTCCAATAAATTTGAATTAAATTGCAAGTCATTTTAAAATATTAACAAATTTTGAAGCTGGATTAGATTTAATTGAAATTAATAGAAAAATAACTGATACACTATTAAGAACTACAACAAAGATAGCTAATACAAAAAAGCACCAATTTACTAGTAAAAGTTTACTGAGATAAAACAATGAATGAAGAAAAGAAGAAAGAAAAAAGTATATAAAAATGATCCATTAAGAAGAATTGATTATCTAGAGTTTTATAAAATGTAAAAAAAAAAAAAAGAGTTAATAATGATGTAAGAAAATAAATTAGCAAGAAAACCAAAGAAGAGAATAAAAGTCTCAGAACTGTAAAATAACTTCTTTGTTATTAATAGAAAACTTATTGTTGCAATAAGAAAAAAAAGTGGAACTAAAAGAGAGATGACATCCTGAAATTTGTGGAAGAGTTTTAAATAAAAAATTATATACTAATTAAAAACAAGAAAACAAAGTATTTATAAAGAAAGGAAAAGTTCCAGATAATGATATAATTATAACTGATATCTTAAAAGAAACAGACAAAGAAATAAAAAAAATTATTAGCAAATTTATATAGCAGATATCTACATGATAAAGATATTCCAGATGATTGGGAAAATGCAGTACTTAATAATATTTAAAAAAGATGATAAAGAAAATATTAGAAATGATAGACCTATTAGACTTTTATCAGTTCTCTACAAAATTTTTACCAAGAAAATTACAACTTGTCTACAGTGAACTTTAAACTTTAACTAACCAAAAGAACAAGCCGGACTGGGTTTTAGCACTGTGGATCACAACAAAGAATTGAGAGACACTATAGAAAGGATCAATGATTATGAATTCTATTAGACTTTGGATTTATAGATTATGAAAAGTCATTTAATTCTGCCAGCATAAGGTCATCAAGATATGGATCCAGGTTATTGTCATATTCTAAAGCATATTTATCAAAATGCAATAACAGTAATTAAATTACATAGTGATACAAAGGAGATTAATAATGAGAAAGGTGAACAACAGGATGATTCTATAATTCCAAAATGTACAATAATTTTGCAAGAAGTATTTGTGAATTAAAATGGAAAAATAAGAAAGTAAAAATAAATGGAGATCATTTAAGCCATCCAGATTTTGCAGATGATGTGGGGGGTTTTTTTTTTTGTTGTTGCAATAAATGCTTCAGAGCTTTAGGAAAATTTGCAAAAATTATCAGAAAAAAATAAGAAAGTAGAATTAAAGATAAATGTTAAAAAGTCTAAAATAATATTCTATGGATTTTCTCAGAAGAAAATAAAGATAAATAATGATGAATTAGAAAAGTTAAAAACTACAAATATCTTGGTCAGATTATTAATAGAGATGGAAAAATAATAGATAAAATTATTCAGAGCATTAAACTTAGATGGAGTGCTTTTGGTAGGAATAAATTAATATTAAAAGAAAATACACCTATGGATTTGAAAAGGTTTTTAATAAATGTGTTTTACCAGTTCTTATTTATAGATGTAAGACTTAGATATTTAGACAAAGAGTAATGCAGAGTCTTCAGACACTCAATGAAGTGTGGAGAAAGTGACTGAAAATGAAATACAGGAGTGAAAAAACAAAAAGCTATTATTATTAATTTTTTTTAATGTGTCAAAGCATCAGCTGGGAAGTGAACCCTGGGACAACTGCTTGTAAGGCAGCTGTGTCCATTCGGCCACCAACACTTGAAAAAAACAGCTATTATTGACATTATTAAAAGATTTAAAAGACTGAAGTGTTGCTGGGCTGTCTATATTTCTAGAAAAGATGATAATAGATAGATAATTGAAATCATAAGCCGAATTCCAAGAGAGTGTAAAAGATCTAGAAAGAGATCACATATGAGATAGATTAATGAAATAAGGAAGTAGATGGTGAAATGTGAATAAAAAAGGCTATAGGTTTTAGAAACTGAATTAAATTAAGAGAGACTTTCATCCTACAATATATTGGAAATAATGATGGTAATGATGATGATATACTGTTTTAATTTATATATGGTTTCCAAAGCTAAGAAAGTACATTTGTTTACAGCATTTTTCTGCTTTGGTTTTCCAGTCTTTTTCATTATTTTAGATTCCACTATCTGTTAGTTATTAAATCAGCTATTTCATCTCCTATAATACTATAACTTTTTTTTATCAAATTTTTTTACTTTCTCTTGCCTATAACAAACAGCAGTCAATTTCTAAGTGATATTAAATGAAATCAACACTTATTATAACATTTTAGTCAGTTGAGTTTTTGTCCTCTTCCAGTTGTTTGTTATTAAAAATAAATATCGCTGTTTATGAATAATTTCTTTTTTCCTCCTTAATTTTATCATTAACGTTTCTTAAGATTATACTTATCTCAACTTTCAGACTGAATATTTTTGCATTCAGTGTTTTCACAAATATCTGCCAAGTATTATCATTTTCTACTTGATTGTATTCAAAATTCACATTCTTCTTTTTCAGTAATTACACTTCTTTTAACTTCTAAAGATTCAATTGATTTAAGTTCTTCTAAATATTCTAGTTTCCTCTTTTCTATATCTCTCTTGAGTGATATCATAAAAATGATACAGACAATATAATACTATTAGTTTTGATGAGACTAAGGTTGTCTTCTTTGAAAGAAATGAAATTAAAAAAAGAATTATATATATTATTTCTTTATTATTTATTATTTTGTTGGAATTTTTTTCTACATTGACTTTAATAAAGCTTGATATTCTTTTCAAAATAATTTTTCATTTTCTTGTTAATAAAATGTCACCAAAACCATTGGATGATACACTTTGAATATACTATTATATCATTAAATTAAAGTCAGTTTATATTCTGCATCTGAGGAAGCCCTTTGCAAATTAAATTTAGATTTATCCATCATCTTATTTATTAAATATTTTTCAATGATGGCACATCCATTCTAATTATTTTCATTATAATGTTATAATGTTTGTCCTAGAGCATAACAATTGTGCTGGTTTCACTTATTATAAGAATTTCAATATTCTTTGTAAACTCCTGAACTTCTTTCGGTTTATAATAACCCTTTCTTTTTGGAATGAGCTTTTGCTGTTTTTTGGATTCTTCAGTCTCTCTATTTTTTTTTAAAGCCTCACTCAGAATCTTTGATTATTGATCTTGGTATCTTCTGTTTTCTGTCCCATTACTTATTCTACATTATGTTTATTATTAGTTTTAGTGTTTTTCTTTTTCTTTTCATATTATTTGATCTATCATTTTGCTTATCATTTGTTGATTTCCTTTTGTTCAACTCTTCCATCCTTTTCTTTAAAATATAAACTATATGTTTTTGGCATTTTAAATTGTATTTGCCTTGATTATTTAATTAAGTATTATATTTTAAATGATACCAATAGACACATTAATATCATTTTTTTATATTAACTTTTTAAATGTCTTTAAGATTCATTCTTGGTTGAATCACTTTTTATTGTAGATTTGAATAATTTGCTTTATTTTCTTTCTAAATTCATTTTCACATTTTGGCATGTTTTTTTAACTATCTCAATATATTAATTAGTTGAATTTTTTTTAAGACTTTGCCCAAGTTATTTCTTTTTCTAAATATATCAGTTTCAAATACTACTGTTGACTGGGAACTGTCAATAACTCATAAATTTAGCATCATTGAACCTATATATTAAGTATCATTGAATGAGTCTCAGAATTTTTTTCCTGATCTTAGATTAATTGCAAATGCTGCTTCTAATTTTATGCTCCATGTCCTGCTGTTATATTTTACAGAACTTACTATTTTATTTATATATATATATAATGTTTTGAGCTAACTCATTGCAACTTTATTTTTTTAACAAAGTTAAAAAGGTATCTTTTTAACTTTAAAAATGCATTTTCATTTGTTCAAGTTGGAGAGCTATTCAATTATGCTTAAAAAAAGAAACAGTTGCAATGAGTTTATCTCAAAACATTATTTCTAAATATTTAGCACTGTAAATTATTATTTATTACATAATATTAGAATTTAAAAATCATTATTGGTAAGGTTAAAAGCTAAAGAAATTTCATACTTGTCACACACATATGTCAATCAGATGTAAAAACATTTAGCAATAAATTTCTAATTAATTAAAAAATTCATGCTTTCTAAAAGCATTGCAGATAATCCTCTTAATGTATGAAGGAGGACAATGTTAAAGAGATATCTTTTTTAACTTTAAAAATGCATTATCATTTGCTGAAGCTGATGGGCTATTCGATTATATTTAAAAAATAAATAGTTGCAATGAGTTAATCTCAAAACATTACATCTAAATATTTAGCTTTGTAAATTATTATTTATTATATATATATATTTAAATCTACCACCCCAAATGTTATATTTCAGCAACCCCCTCTGTGAATAAATGTAAAGTGTGAACCTCAAACAAACAAACTCATAAAAAATGGGTGTCTTTTGAGCTTGATTGTTTGAGTTTCAGACTTTATATTTATTCACAGAGTTCATTGCTGAGGTGTGATTTAAATATGTATGTACTGGTATATTTTCTTTATATGTGTGTGTGTGTGTGTGTGTAGTTCTTTTAACTACTAAGTCATTCCGAAAAATAAGATATATATATTTTTAAGGAACCACGTTTTTTTTTTAAAAGCATTGTTTACATTTAGCCAAAATTCAATAAATACATGAGCTTGATTATAGGATTAAAACAAATGATTGTGAAAATAAGAAACTATAAAGAAAGTAACCTTAAATTTTAATAATTAAAAAAATGCAATTTTAATAAATGAATGAAATAAATATATGAGTTTGCTATTTACATAATAATGAAATCATTTAAAAATTAGTTGTTTTTTGTATTGCTACCTATGAGAGCCTAACTTCTCAATCTTATACTCAGTAACTCTTATAGTCTATACCTGGAAATATTGTATATGGATAGTTTAATTATTATTTTCTGGTAGAAGATTAATGAAACTGTCTAAAATACATCTAACAAATCAATACTGTAGATAACACAAGTAAAAAGATTAAAGTATTTTGATAATTATAAATGATTATATGTGTGTATGGATGCTTTAAATCTAATATAGCTAGTTTTAATTAGATCATATAACAAATGTTATATTTAAACATAATATTAGCAGAATTTTATTCAGCACTATAAGCTCTTCATTTTAATAATCTGGGTATGTACATCTTTGTAATAATATTTCTTTCTTTCTTGAATGGCAAACAAATATAATATTTTTTTGCAAAATATTAAATGATTTTCATGATATTTTAATATATCATTAGCTATTTTGATTTCCATAAAAGTTATATATACAGAAATGGCTTGAATATCTATGGTTAGCAATATGCATTAATGTCCAAGTAGTTAGAGCTTTGGTGGAAAGGCAAATGTAGTTGATTCAAATAAGTTTTTATTAGATCATCAGCCAACAGAGCTATCTGTTTCAATATTCATTTCTTCTAATATCTTTCATTATAAATGCTTAATATTTATAATATATGCCTTAATTAATGGCACACTAATTAAAAAACATTCTGTGGCAGTTTACATAGATTTTGAGAAATATTTTTATAATGTTTTATATATATTATTACAGGGATTTACTCTTGTTTATCACAAAGATTTGAATCTTTTAATTAATTTGAGAGAAAAACTTTTCTTTTTAATATATAACTCTAAATCATTGTTTCCCAAATTATGTGGTACCGCCCACCCGGTGGGCGGTGAAGACTTCTAGAAGGGCGACAGTGATGCCAGAAGCATTTGAGGAGCGTTCAGTGGTCTTGCCTTTTCTCCAGATGCCCCGATCGTCGGCTTTAACTCGCTCTCAGACTGTTAATTTTTACGTTATTTTGCCGATTTTATGGTTATTTTATAAATTGTTTATGTGCAAGAATATAAAAAAAGGGGGGATAGGTCAAGCATTGGTGGCTTAGCGGTTAGAATAACTGCCTTCCAAGCAGCTGGCCCGGATTCGCTCCCCGGTCAACGCTTTGAGATATATAAAGAGGGGAGGGGGATAGTCAGAGTAATTGTAAATGTTTTGCATATTTTAGATGTGTTTTTTTTCTATTAACAAGTTAAAAAGAATTCAGGTTACTATTGTATGGCTAATTTTAAATTTTACTAATAGATAGAAGTGGTCATCCTGTGCATTATATTTTTTGTTAAAAAAATAAAGTAATTTAAGGCCAATATCAGCGGAGAGAATCTCAGATTTGTTTTTGTTGTTGTTGTTTTGTTGGCAGTGGTATTTCCTTTTTGAAAGTGTTTTTTCTTTTCGAAAGCGGCACATAAAGGTAAGGTTTAGGTTCAGCCTTTCAAAGATATACTGCCTAAAACTTGGTGGTACCAATTAGCAGGGTATTAGAGTATTGGATAGAGAGAAATCAGGAAATATAATCGATTTTGGTTTGATTTCACTCATTGAAACTTAAATTTAATAATTTTAAATTTTGTTTTTCTTATTATTGAGATTGAGTTTATGTTGATGCCTTATTCCGATGTTTTAATCTTATGTGCATCGTATGAATTATGGGGTAGGCACCATCCAGTATAGCTGCTATTTACATCAAAAATATCAAACAGATTGAACGCAGAAAACTGTTATACTAAAGGGGGTGGGAAGCGTTATAAAATGCTATAAATTATAATATTAAATGAAATAAAACTTTTTAAAAATATATTATAGATCAAACTATTATATCAAACACGAGGACTACAAGATTTAATTAATTAAAAAATATTTGAAAATATTTTTAAACATAATTTTATATATGTGTGTATGTTCCATATGGGATGAAACTAAATTGTCTTAAATAATATATATATAGATTTAAAAAAAGATAAAAAAGAAAAGTAAAACGGCCTTTTTAGTATCTCACTGAAAAACAAAGGTCTCCCTAATATTTTCTCGTAGAGAAACTGAAAAAAAAAAAGCAGTTTTCATCAGCTTGGACTCTTGTTTTAATTTCTAATTAAAAAATATTTAGATACCTATTTATTATCTAATGTTGGACGGTTAGATGATTGCTACAGACCAGTGAGAACAAAATCTAAGCCTCTTAAAAAGAAATTAGTGTGGCCCAAAATTCAAAGGTATGGCAAGCAAATAGATGAGCTATCTCTTCATCATGAGTCTCTTCCACATACACATAGTGCGCGCACACATGCATATATATATGCAGGTTGTCACAAAAGCATATAACATTTTTATTGTTTATAATAAATTAATAATCATATAAAAAAGTTTATTTTCAATTGCAATTAGAGGGGCAAACATTCAATATAGTATCTATCAACAACATTGAATCTATTCAACGTCAATATTTTTAACAATCTTTACGAATATATAGCAGCACAAGTATTTGTAATTTTTTTTTTTTACAATCACACACAATTTGAAGTTTTTAAAACAAATTTAGCATTTTTGATATAGTATCTCAAATAATAATTCTACTAACAATAAAGCACTTTTGATGGCAACTATTTTTTAATATTCTAATAAAAAAGCATTAAACCTAAGACTACATGCCCTTAAGTTAAAAATAAATCAGTCCATGCACACTTTTTTAAACAATCCAAATAAATTCGAGATCTGGTGGTCGAGAGGTCAGCGCGATTTTTTTACAAGCAGTTGCCCGGGTTGCGGGTTCGCGTCCCGGCCGATGCTATGACACTTGAAAAAAAAAAACAACAACTAATATTTGTTTACTAATCACTATTGAGTAGTTAATAGCTGGCATGAGTAGGAATTAATTACCTGGGGAAAAGTATTAAACCTATTTGTGATCATTCAAAATATTTCAAGTTTTCCACATACTAGATTTGAAATTTAGATCATAGATATGGTGAGTGAATATGATATTACTTTGCCACAGGCCCTTCTTTTTTATGTAATTTTAAAACTGTCTAGATAGTTATTTCATCATCATGCTATGTTAAAAGAGAAAATATAATAAGGAGAAATAGTAAATTAAAATCTGATATGAATTTAGAGAATATGTAAAAGTTTTTTTTTTTTCCAAACTATCCACCTTTTCCAGAAACATTCATAAAGTAAGTTATAACATTAGAGTGATAACAAGATTATTCATCATCATACTAAAAAAAAAATTACTTCTCTTCCCCAATGAATGTTATCTTGTAGCTATGACGAGTTTGTGCAAGCTTTTTTTTTTCTGGAAAAGGAGCCTGCATATTTGTAAATAAAGTGTAAAACAGCTGTGAAAAAAGCATTACTTAATATATTAATTAACTGTTATGTGGTGCATGTTTTTTGTATTTCCGTATTGCGTTATCTATTAATCAAAAATAATCAATACTCCTTCAGAATAATAAGTTGGATGGATGGCTAACTTGACATTGGCATAGCTATCTGAAAAAAATATATATACTAAAGTTTGGAAACCTTCAGCTACTTAAAAAATCAAGTTTGATTCATAATCGAATCTGAGATCATAGCCATGAAAGTCAGATATATTGACCTCCACACCATGAGATCATTTCTTTATTTTTAAATACCTATTTATATATGCTAATTAAAACAGCATTTTACTTTATAATCTTAAAATTAATAATAATAATATTTATCAGAACTACGTGTTATTTAACTATTTACAAATTTCTGCGTGTTGTTTCATTTAAGGAAAATAATTTATTAAATTATATTTTTCTAGAGATTAACTGAATTCGTGCCGTCTAATTACATTATCCAACATCAATATATAGAACAGGATTAAGTGTTAAGCTCTAAACAGTTAGTTGCCAAATAAACATTAGAAAAGAAATATTATCTTAATCAAAATTGATTAATTTAGTATTACTGTGGAAATTAAATATATTTATTGGCAGTATTTCATTTTTAATCCTCAAATATGTTTGTATTAGAAAATACTTGCATTAGAAGCAATTCACTCCTAGATATCTTAAAATTACTTTTCAAAATATTCTAAAGATTGAAAGTAGGTTTCAAAAAAGCAAAAATTATTCTTAATGACAGTGCATTAACATATGTTTATAACAAGTTTGTGGATATTGTTGTTATATGTTTGCAAATATATATATATATATATTTAGAACATCTGCTTGGCATACCTGGAGGGTTTTTTTCTTTAAGTATCTAGTTGATAATCATTTAAAATAATTATCAAGCTATTAGTGGGCAAATGAGCACTTAGATATTTTTAGTTGGAAGGCAAATCAGAACTGTTCTCTGACCATCAGTTGAACTATCCTGGTAAATATTGTCCTCTTGTTCAGTCTGGAAAACTTTTACTCTATAAAAGCTATTTTAGACTAATGAAAATGTTGTGCTAAACTTTCTACTCGGATATTTAAATATCATATGACATCCAAAACACCTAACCATACGAATTTTATTTTTAAGCTGTTTTACCAAAAATTAATAACATAAAAATAATTTTCAGAAGGATGAAAGCAAAATAATCTCTATAGCAGCACATTAGCAATTTCATTACATTTGAAACTTTTCTTATAAAGGGTGAAAAGTAGCAGAAATATATCATTCATATACTATAGAAATAAATGTTGGTGTATATATATATAATTGTTTTTAGGAATCAACCATGTATTATTTTGCATTACAATCCAATATTTCGATGGACTAGCAACCGCCATTATCAAGGTTAACTTTTGAAAGAAAAAGCGTTAGATCTCAAACAATAACATGACTCAGTGTGAGATGAGAAATAAGATTCAACTTGAAGTAGTTCAGCATTCACAATATGAGGCTTATCAAAATGTTTATTTCCCTCAGTTTTTTCACATATTAATTTTAAGTTAATATTAGATAAAATGAGAGGTTTCCACATAGCTGGAATATGTTGTGTTTCACCAGCCCTATTTAAACCAGTAGGTCTCTTTAATATCTCAATTGACTGTCTCATGGTTCTTAAATCATATCTTTCCAAATTAGCATTTATTTTTGTATTATCAAAATCAGGTTTGAAAATTAAAATTTCTCCAAGAGAAAGTTCTTCATTATATCCTAAATTTTATGGTTTGCCTAAAATTCATAAACCTGAGATACCATTAAGATCTATTGTGTGTGCTATAGGTTCTCCCACACATGCTTTGGCTCAATATTTAGCCCAATGCTTACAACCATTGACAGACAAGATTCCATTAAGAATTAAAAATTCAAGTCATTTTATTTCTATAATTAAAAACTTAAAACTAACTGGAACTGATTTATTGATTAGTTTTGATGTTTCTTTTATGTTTACTAATATTCCTGTTGAAGAAGCATTAAGTATAACAGCACAATACAATGATTTACCTGGTTTTATTATTCCATTAGCGAAGCATTGCCTTGAAAATACATTTTTTTGTTTATAATTCTCAAAAGTTTAAACAAATTAAAGGACTTTCTATGGGATCTCCACTGTCACCTGTAATTGCTGATCTTTTCATGGATAATTTTGAAAGTCAAGTATTATGTGCAGCTATTAAAAAACCTATCTGCTTAAATATGTGGATGATAAATTTGTCATATGGCCTCATGGCAATGATGCCTTAAATTCTTTTTTTGTTTTTATAAATAATTGGCATCCAAATATTAAATTTATTATGGAAGTGGAAAATAACAGATCACTTTCTTTTCTAGATGTTTTAATTGCAAGAAAATGTAATGAAACATCAATATCAGTTTACAGAAAATCCACCCATACAAACAGATATCTTAATTTTAATTCTCATCATCATCTGCACAATTTTTTTTTGTAGCAAAAAATCTTTTGACTAGAACTTATTATTTATCTGATAAAGAACATCTTACACAAGAAAGAGAACTTACAAAAGATATTCTACTTTCTAATAATTATAATAAAAACATCTTCCGTAAGGCTTTATATAACATTAATACTAAAAACAAAGAGAATAGAATTGATAATTCCTCCTTTAATAGAGTAATTTTACCTTATATTAAAGGGGTTACTGATAAAATCAGTAGAAGAATATAGTATCTTGTTTTAATATAAAGACTACTTTTTCTATTGGCAAAAAAATTGGTGATTTTTTTATATAAACCTAAAGACAGAATATTTTTGGAGCACCAAGGAGTTTATGAAGTGCTCAAGAAGCTATGTCAGTCAGTCTAATATTTATAAAAACTTCCAGATGCACATTAATACACAAAAAGAAAGGTAATTTTGCAGTGAAAAAAGAGAATCTTAATCTAAAAAAATTTTAATCAAAAAGCCTTGAAAACAAAAATGCTTTGATAATAGTATTATACTAATACTTAAAAATATTAGGATATTTACTCTCTCTCTCAATATATATATAATATAACGTTTTCCATTTTGCTAGGCCTCTACACGCTAATATAAACTGCACGCGAGTTGATCAAGCTATGTCAAAAAAGAAAAAAGTTGTATTTCTATTCTAAAAACATAGCTATATTTCCTGATCAACTCGGCCTATTAATAGTTGAGAATTATGCTATTGATGAAATCAGCTTTTAATTTATTCAATATTGGCACCAGGTCCTTTTATTCTAAAGAGACCGCTGAAATCTGTCGCCAGAACGTCTCGCAAATAAAAAAAAAGAAAATACTTTTAAACTAATCGGTATTGCATCGTACCGTAACAAGAATTATTTTTTTAAAATATTATTATTCCTGGAATTTATTAAACACATTGGCAAAGGTAAATTATATATTTAAACATCACTAAAATAATATTAATAAATTTAATAATAATTAATAACTATTATTAATAACGCACAATGAAAAAGGTTGATAAAAATAAAATCTCTTTTATTCCAACAAACTAAAAATAATTGTGTTAAATTACGAATTAACTAAATGGGAGAGAACATGAATCAATTTATAAAAAACAGTTGGATAAAGTAATTTAATAATGTTCACTTATTACAATTCATTTGTATAAAATTATTTAAACAAAAGTCTCTTTAATAAGAAAATTAATGTCTATATCGGGATTATTTTAAGACTTGTTTGCAAACGCTTAATTTTGTCACAATCAGGAATAAGTAGTCTTACCAGTAAGTTTTAGTGAATTCACGATGGTTGTAGATAACTATGCATAGTTTTTCGGGGTTGAATTGAGCTCACGGCCTTTGATTATTAGTTGATCTTGGTGCTAGTTCCATAGGCTAGTCGCGTAAGCTTCTCTGGTGTCCATCGATAACGATGTCAGCTAAAACTCCGGTCTACTCTCGTATGAATAACTTTTTCATCGTAGAGTGGTCTGGATTCTTTAATCCAAAACCAACCAAAAGAATATCAACTAAACCAAGATGTTCCTCCAACCGAATCCCTCCTTTTTATACTAGAGGTCCAGTTTTCAGACTTCTGCTCATATCTTTTGTTTGTCAAAATATACGTTGATAATCTTATATATTCTTTATAAAATTTATGTTACAAAGTCTTTATTTTTTTCAGCATAATTCTGCCATCTTTAATTAGTTGAAATATTTCTACTTTCTCTTTATCTAGATTGGTAATATGTGTCTTTTGTTCTCTCCAATTCTAACTTTTTCTAATTACATTAAAAAAATACGGAAGAATAATTTAACTTTCATTGTACGTTATTTTTTTATAAAAAAATTAGTCAAAAAAAAAATCTAAATCTATTTTTATTTTTTAGCTTTTACCAAATGCCAATATTTGCAACGTATATAAATAAACATTACAATATATATATATGGATTTGAACCCAGACTTTTAAACTCCCTTCAGCTATCCAACATATCTCATACAACTGATATACATGACCATAAATATGTGAATATACTTATTCATGCTGAACCATCACTCATTGGTTAGTCCAGGTCGTCATCCCTCACACACATATATAATCAGTGTTTGGATTATATTAAGATAGCAAATCTTCAAACTTTAATGGACAGGCTTCAATATACCTCACTCCCCAACTATTCAGCTATCCATATCATTGAAAATCTGATGATGGAATGCCCAAATCCTTTGATGATGCCACTATTATTGCTATGTCCATGTTGACTTTAAACCACTCTGACCCCTCATGTTATTGGAAATCATTTATTTTTTCTCATGTGTGTGATCATGTATATTGGTTGCACAAGATAAGTCTGGGTTCAAATCCACTATATTTACATCTAAACTCCAGGGATATATGTATACCTGTATTTAAAAATTATATATATATATACATAAATGAATAGGAGTATTTAAAAACTCTCTGTTAGGTTATTATTTAATTAAGATGTGAGATGTTTTGTAATATTCAAATTTTGAATTGTGAATTAGACAACTAAAATTATTTATAGAACCAATTTCAGTGAAAGTTTTTATCAGCATCTAAGCCCCAATATCATTAACCACTTATCAAAATGGGTTGAATCTTATTTGTAGAAAGAATATTTCTTTTGTTTTATTTCAGAATATAAATAATAAAACACATACAACCATTAAATGAGATGCTCTTTATACTTAGTAAGCTTATATTATAATTATATTCTTTATAAATAGAAATTATTATCAGTTTCACTTTTTTTTTTTTTACAAATCTTACTATTAACATTTATATATATATAGATAAAGAATGTGTTATTAATTTATGAAATTTACAATTATTACTATATCGCCTTTTAGACTATTAATAAGCATATGCATAAATATATTTTTTCATTCATATGTAATATAGGGAGTGTACCAATAGCTCAAACAAGCTCTTAATTGATAAGTGTGGTAAGAGAAAATTATTTAAAATCTCTATCTAGAACATTCCATAGGAATACCTAGACCAATTAGTTGAGCTTTTGACTCACTTCAATGAGGAGCTAGAATATTCAGACCCTAGATCTAAAATATCAACTCAAAATGTAGCACTTACTTATTTATTTATCTAGTGTCTGAATATTCTAACTCCTTGCTGATGTGAGCCAAAATATCAAAAACAATTGGTCTGGGGATAGAAATGTTCCAGATAGAGATTTTAAATATTTTTTTCTTACTGCACTTATCAATTAAGAGCTTGTTTGAGCTGTACACTCCCTATATTACATATTTGTAAATACAAGCTCATAAAAGCAATGTCACACTATATATGACTTGCTTTATTGATTATTATAATCTGTCATTCATAATATTGCATTAAGTACATAATTAATTTATTAGTATGGTTATGTAATATCTAAGTTTTTTTTACTGGATTAGAATATATTTGAATATGTGCTTATTAATTATATATATATATTACAGATTAATTATTGTAATAATAATAAATAAAAGTATAAAGTATTAATGATGATAACAAATACTCATAAGGTTTGTAAAAAAATGAAAAGGATTATTATTTCTACTTATACAGAATATAATTATACTAATGTTTACTAACTATAAAGAGCATTAGGTTTAATGTATAATTTTTCCACATTTCACACTTTAAAATAAAGCAAGTAAAATCTATTTAATAGAAATAAAATTTAAATTTTTTCTGATTTGTAGGTAAAATTGTTGTGTTTATCACAGCTATCTATGAACATTGTGTTATTATAATTCATAATTCAAAAATTGAATATTATATACCATCTTATATGATTAAATAATGCACTAATACAGGATGTTTAAATGTTCTTATTCATAATGAAACAAATGTATTCAAAGCATTAATACTAATATTTTCATATTTTTATAAACACAACAATCACTGAGATCTCAGTCACTCTTTAATAACAAATTTTGATGTTATTATAGTTCTCTTGAAGTGTAGATTTCCATTGACTTCATTAAAAGCTTGCTGAATTCTGCCAATAATTTTCTCCAATACACAAAAATAAAAAATACATTTTTTTAGCAGGCAGATATGATTATCATTTCATTTTCTTTTTATAGAAACCTTAAATGTTGCAGCCAGCATATAAATCAATTTCAAAATATATGAGGAAATTTTCATTGCAACATTATCACATAGTTTAAAAAATGATATGCAAATTATTATTTGTTATAAGAATATTAATTTTGCAACATGAAAATCTATTTGGTGATAAAAAGAGTGAAGCTCTTTGTTTCACAATTTAAAACAAATTTTTAATTTTCTAAAGTGAAGCTTATCATTATTACAAACTCAATAATTTATAATAAAGATATAAAAGAATGTCACTTTTAATATATATATATATAAAGGGATTTCACTTTTATTGTTAAAAGGAAGTTGCCCTAGACAACAATTTGAGATTGTTGATTGTTATTAATATTGGGATTGTTTAATTGTTGACTGATTTTTAATGACATATATAATAAATTTCTCTAATGTGCTTAAGATATATTTATAACCAATCAAATCTGTAGATTATGATATGGTTCTCTGATAGCAAACGATCAAGTTATGAATTATCATCTAGTGCAAAGCTTTTCAGACTCATCTCTCTCGTCATTACACATGCATTTCACAAAAAGTCCCCTTTCATTAAGTGAAATAAAAGTTTGAAACATGACAATTCATACAGAAATGATAATTTGATTTTCTATTTAGGTATCTTAATTAAAATTTATTTAATTTAGAAATTTTAGCAGTCAATCATGCACACGTGCATAAGCACACACATATATAGTGTTTAACTTATTGATGTAGTAGCATTTATATCTCATAATAGATGGGGGTTAATTTATATCCATATTACAATATCTAATGAAGCAAAAAAACATTGCTATAAAGAATATATGGATAATAAATTGACTAATATCTCCGATCTTTTAACCAATCAGATCTTTAGATTTACAGCAAAATTCTCTAATGGGTTATAAACAGGGATAGACTAAGGCCTAGGCAACCTATGCACGTGCCTAGGACCTGTAATTTTTGGGGCCCGAAAATTAGGTTTTTAATTTTTAAAATTTTATAATTAATTTTTATTTTTATTTAACAGAAAAATGTGATATTCATAATTATTGCTGAAACGTATCCAAATTATGCCGAATCGTTGATTGATAAAGTCGAAAAGTGTGGATGAGCGTTCCCGTGCTTTTGCATCCACGCCCGCGAATGTCGTTGTGTGTAAATACGATCGAACCTCATGCCTATCGAACCTTTACTATGCACGTGTTTAAAAAGTCAAACGTAACTATTTAAAATCAGTGTCTCCTGAACGTATTGCATCTTATGTGAGTTGTGATTGAAAATTGTGCAATTAAGACTTAAGTACCTAGACTTGATTGCAAATAGATTGTTTTGGATTCATATTTCATAGTTAATATTTTCTGGAATTCCTAAAATAAAAATGTAAGTTTTTATAAAAGTATTACATTATTTAATTAAAATAATATATAATATAAAATACCACAAATTGTGATTTTCTTTGTGATTGTGATATTGAGTAAAAATAAATTTAATTAAAGATTATTTTCTTTTTTTTTTAGTACTTGGTCTTTAAAATGAGTTCCTATAAACATTTAAGTGGAAGTGAAAAAAGAAAACGAAAAGCAGATCGAGATAAAGTGGCAAAACAAATGAAAAGATCGTTGGACAAATTTTTAACTGTAGATGGAGAACAATTACAACAATCGTCATTATTTTCACAAATTTCACCTGCTCAAACTCCAGAAACATCATTTGTGTCCGAAACTATTCTGCAAAAAGACCAGCAGGAAAAACCAAGCAATTCCGTTTATGAAAATGAAACAAAAGGAGAAAATAAAAATTTAAAATCATCTCAAAGTAATGAAGAAACTAAGAGTTTTGTAAACGATATTGCATTATGGCCAGAATACTTAACAGACGCCATGCGAGAGAATTATATAAAAAATCCACCAAAATCAATAAATGGATCTTTGGAATCATCTTCTATTCGATGCAATGAAGGGTCAAAACAAATCACAAGAAAATTAACTATTGCCTCCTTCTTCAGAACAATTAATAGTGGGGGAAAAGTTAAAAGAGATTGGTTGGCTTATACTGAAACCAACAACTTATTGTACTGTTACGTTTGTAAATTATTTTCCAAGCAAACAACGCTAATGACAAAAGGGATGAATGATTGGAAAAATGTGCATAAAAAATTGTCAGAGCATGAAAACTCCAGTGACCACATTAACTCCATTTTAATTTTTATAACAAGATCTAAAATTACCGGACGCATTGACACTGAACTGGAAAAACAAATTATAAATGAAAAAAAATATTGGAGAGAAGTACTTAAACGTGTGGTAGCAACAATCAAATTTATTTCTTCATACTCTTTAGCGTTTCATGGTAAAAATGAAGTGTTTTTTGTTGAAAATAATGGTAATTATATAGGGGCTTTGGAATATTTATCCGAGTTCGATCCATTTTTGCGGGAACACATGAAAAAATATGCAAACTGCGGCACCGGTACTATGAACTATTTGTCGTCTACAATATGTGATGAATTTATTTCTATTATATCGAAAGATTTACAACTCACAATAGTGAACGAAATAAAGGAAGCCAAATTTTACTCTCTAATTATTGATTCAACACCTGATATATCTCATGTAGATCAGCTGACCATCATTATTCGCTATGTTCTTCCAAGTGGTATAAAAGAAAGATTTTTGGAATTTCTACCTATATTTTCTCATACTGGTGAAAACTTGGAGAAAGTTATTTTAGAATTTTTAAATAATATAGATTTAGACATCACTAACTGTCGAGGACAGAGTTATGATAATGCGTTTAATATGTCGGGTAAATATAAGGGACTCCAATCCAGAATAAAACAACATATTTTTTCTGCCCATTTTATACCATGCGCAAATCATTCATTAAATTTAATTGGAAATGCTGCTGCCGAAAGTTGCATGGAAATGACCACTTTTTTCAATATCGTTCAGGAATTGTACGTATTTTTTTCAAGTTCTACACATAGGTGGAATGCATTACAAAAATTTTGTAAGAGCAAACAATTGAGTATTAAACCTATTTGTGACACCAGGTGGTCTGCTCATTCCGATGCTGTGAAATCCTTAAAGGAAAATTTTGAAGAAATTAAACATTGTTTACGTCATTTTTCCTCAAACAAAGATGAAAAACCATTAACAAGGTCCGAAGCTGCCGATTTACATAAAAAACTTGATACATTTGAGTATGTACTGTTACTTATTATATGGGAAAAGATTTTAGAGAGAATAGATGCTTCAAACAAGACTCTTCAACAAAAAGACGAATCCCTAAATACAGCAGTTTTAATATATGATTCATTGATAGATTTCATACAAACTGTTAGAGATGATTTTGATAATTTAGAAAAAGAAGCAGAAAAAGTTAAAGATATTGCATATACTAATGATAAAAAATGGAAGAAAATACGAAAACTATTTCATGATGAAATTCCAAAACATGAAATAAGATTCAGTGGCAAAGAACATTTTAAAGTTAATATTTTTTTTTGTTGTATGCGATTCTTTAATTAGCAACATTAAAAAAAGATCTGAGGGATATAAAACTATTAACAATAAATTCAAAACAATTTTTCATGATAGTGATGTTGGTGATTCTTCAATAGAGGAATTAAAATGTTATGAACAAGATTTAAACCTAGCAGAACTGAAAAATGAAGTATTACAATTTAAAACTTTTATAAGTAAAGAAAATATTTTTTCGCCTGTATCCATGTGGTCATTTATTCAGGAAAATAATATTATTGCAACATTTCCTAATTTAAACATAATTCTGAGAATTTATTTAACCCTTCCAATAAGCAATGCAAGCGGTGAAAGATCATTCTCAGTAATGGCCAGAATAAAAAAAATTTTAAGATCCACATTAGGCCAACAAAAATTAAATAGTTTATCATTACTTTATATAGAAAAAGAGTTATTAAATAATTCTATTAATTATGACAAACTAATTGACGAGTTTGCAGAATTAAAAGTGAGAAAAAAGGCAATATAACTAATCAATCTGGGTATATTTGTTTAAGTATTATTGTTTGTTTTAATAAATTATGTTTATGTTTGTTTGTTTTGATAAATTATGTTTATTTAATTTTTGTACATGTATATTATTTTTTCCCTTTTTTTTTCTTGGAATCCGATAATTAAATAGAATTACATACTAATGCTTTAAAACCAAAATACCAAACGCAAAGTATGTATCATGACTGAAAAATAGGCCCGGAATTACAATGTTGCCTAGGGCCCGCTTTAGCCTTAGTCCGCCACTGGTTATAAATAAATTGTGAGCTATTATTCAGTATAAAATTTTTTAGGTCAGCATCTTTGGTTACACACATATTTTACAGAAAATTTGTTTGTCAGATGAGCTAAAAGTTTAAAATACCTGAAAATACTGAAATAATAATTCAAGCTTCTATTCAGAATATTTAACTAAGATATATTTATTATCATTCTTCAATGTTTTAGCAGTTAGTTATAGTGATATGCCATGTTTTGTACTGTATGAGAGATCATAATTTAATAAGAAATTATTGTAGGACTGTAGTGCATATGTAAAGATTTGATTGATTGTGTATATAAATTGTTTTAAAAAATTATATATACACCTGGGTCTCGTTTTACGCGATAAATAGGTTCCTCAGAAAGCACGCGCAAACGAAATCGAGCAAAAATAGATGCAACTTACCTTGAAAAGGGGGGGAAATGGACTGTGATTTTTCAAAACTCGCTTAAAAGCAAAGCACCAACGTAAAATTTACTTTAAAATTCGCGCAAAAAAATAAGGAAATAAAATATGACTAATAAAAAATTTCAAATTTGAAAAAAATTGATACAAGACAAACTTTTTTTAATTATAATACTTAATTTTATTCAAAATAATATATTTTTATGCATAATTTACAGTACAGTAATTTACATTTTTTAATACACGTTTTAATTATTATCACCATTTGCTGATAAATAGTTTCATTTGCAAACTGCTAAAAAATAGATTGGTGGTCAAGAGGTCAGCGCGACTGCCTTGCACTTGCAGGCAGTTTCCCGGGTTTCATGTTCCTGTTCTGGCCAATGCTATGACACTTAAAAAAAAATAGATTCTTCACAAGAGGAAATACAACTAGCGCCAAGTTCACTCTCACATTGTGTTAATGGTTTTCTGTTGACAACGTAATTAGTAATTAATCTTTGAGACGATGATTTTATTAATTGTTTATGAACTTAGACTTATGATAATAAAAAGACATTTATTCACCACTGCTGGGAAAAATTTAATTAAAACTAACAACTAAAAATTAAATTCTTAGTTTTGTCTTTAATTTTTTAACTTTCAATTTCATTTAAAAATCAAATTTCATTTTACATCACTTTAATGTCAAGTCACCATAAGTAATTTTTAAATTGTTAATTACAATTAAAAATCAGATTTTAATTGTCAAATTTAATTGTGCTCACTGCTATTACTCATCTTTTAAAAATAAACTTGCAGACACTAAATGATTAATAATTGATTATGTTCTTTTTTAAAAAGCAAAAACAGAATGTGATTTAAAATGCAAAATTAACATGTACAATGTTTGAACAAATTTACATTATAATCTTGTAAAATTTAATGTGTGTATACATAAAATGTGGAAATCATGATTTTAATTTCATTATTGCATAAAATCTTACTATTATAAAGCACTGAAAATATTGAAATTACTAAGATGAAAGTTGAATTCCAATAATGTGCTATTACTTTCAATATAACGTAAGTGCGCAAAATTTATTATTTAAAGTAATATCGCATTATCGGAGTTTGACTTCCAGTGAAACATATGAATCGCATAACTTCAAAATCGTGTTAAATAAGTCCACATAAAAAGAGACCCAGGTGTCTATAAAAACAATATTAAAGCTTCCAACATTTTATAAATGTAATAAACTCAGTATATTTGTAATCTAATAAAGATAGTTGTGTGGGTTAACAACTGAAAACAAGTTCTAATTTTGAAAATTAATAGTTTTATGAAGTTTTTAAAATGTCACTATTAACTGTCTCTAAAAGTTCTTTATACAAATATATTTATATAATTAATAAGAAATTAATTTAAAATCTTATTAATCTAATTAAATCTTAATACAGAAATATTACTTTAATCAAATGTTTTAAAGTAAAAAGTTAAGAAAAAAGTATGGAAAGTTAAAATAATATGTAGATAACTCATTTTAATGTCCGTTTTTGATTTTACTTATTTAGATTTATTGATTTACTTTAAGTACAGACAACTAACGCTTTTTAAATACCATTCTTATATAAAAGTTTTCAATTCTTTATGTATAAGCATTTATTTTATATAGCATATGTTTACAATTGTATTACATTCAAATATCAGCCTTTCAAGCTAATTGTGCATACGCTTTTGCGAGTGTTAATAATAATAAATGAATGCTTTCTCTCCAATACAAGATATAGTATTTATGCAGGAATAAAATGAATCCACTTATTCCTACGACTCAAATGCTTATATATGAGCAAATCTGAAGTACTGGCAAGGAAAGCGTGAGGATGGAGCACTCACTTTAAATTACTATATACGATGTCTGAATAAATGACGTCGGTGAAATTGTCTAGAATTTACTAAACATCACTCTAACTGAAACTTAATCATATGTAAATAAGCATTTATTTTATATAGCGTATGTTTACAATTGTATTACATTCAAATATCAGCCTTTCAAGCTAATTGTGCATAAATACTATATCTTGTATTGGAGAGAAAGTATTCATTTATTATTATTAACACTCACAAAAGCATAAGCACAATTAGCTTGAAAGGCTGATATTTGAATGTAATACAATTGTAAACATATGCTATATAAAATAAATGCTTATTTACATATGATTAAGTTTCAGTTAGAGTGACGTTTAGTAAATTCTAGACAATTTCACTGACGTCATTCATTCAGACATCGTATATAGTAATTTAAAGTGAGTGCTCCATCCTCACGCTTTCCTTGCCAGTACTTTAGATTTGCTCATATATAAGCATTTGAGTCATAGGAATAAGTGGATTCATTTTATTCCTGCATAAATACTATATCTTGTATTGGAGAGAAAGTATTTATTTATTATTATTAACACTCGCAAAAGCGTATGCACAATTAGCTTGAAAGGCTGATATTTGAATGTAATTCTTTATGTATGTAAAAATGAATGGATAAATAGATAGATGAATAGATTAAAGAATAAATAAATGGATGGATAGATGGATGCACAGTTAAATGAATACAGTCCATGCATCCATATATATATATGATAGAAACAATGATAGAGAGAGATACAAAATAGACAGATAGGTAAGTAGGCAAATTGATAGATAAATTGACAAAGAGATAGATAATGTAAATATTAATAGAAATGTTTGAAAAAATAGATAAGAGTATGACAGAACTATAAATAATTTGTTTATACATAATTATATATATATAATTTTATGATTTTATATATTTGGAACTCTAGAATTTGCCATCAAGTCATGCAAGAAATAGATTTAAATGGCGATAATTTAAGGAGGTGTAGGTTTCTAATTTTTATTTGTACTACAAATCTTATGTTATCTTGAGTAATATCATAAAAGTAAATTTACTTTTAATTTAAAGCATTCAGACAAATACTAGATGACATAATTTCAAATTGTAATGCCCAGTTTTAATTGCTACTTCCTTTATTAAATCATAGCTGAAACTTATCTTTAAAAAACATAGGAAAATTGGTTTAATTATTATTTACATATTTATTATGAACATTACTAGCAAGCAAAAATCTTGCTAATACTTTTGTTAGTTTGACACTTTTACTTTCTTTTCCTTGTAATATCTTGTATGTATATCTACATTATATATTTATAATAATATTCTTATGTTACATATACAATTTTTAATTCTACCAATGGAATCTTTTCAAATGGCTTTTCTTTTTTCAAACAGTACTATATTTAAAATAACTTTTATCATAAAAATATAATCACTGCAAATGCATAATACAATAGAGGAAACTCCACTTGAAATCACTCTATATTTAGTGATAACTGAGAAATATATGAGTTTTTTCGAAGAAAAAAAAAATATTCCAAGTAAGATTAAAAGAACATATACACTTCTAAAAAAAAAATTTCTCACTAATCAATTGTAATGTAAATTTTAGCTTTTGTAAATTAATTATCTTTGGAAAGCTACATTATTATTAAAATGATGATTTAAAATATTTTATTATTTTTATAGTTTAATAAATGATTAGTAATAATCATTATGTGTTTATCAAAAAGTTGATAACGTAAAAGTTGGGAGTGGAGTAAATTGATGCTTGAAAATAAAAATGAGACAATTTGCTTTATATAAATACTCTTCATGTAATAAAGATATATATATGAGAGATGGTGACCTGGCCCAACTGGTGAGTGCTGGTTCAGCACAAAATGCATCTTGGGGGTTATTCGTCTTTTATTGTATACTTATTTATATGAAATTATTTATGAAATAAAAGGACTGTAGAAATATGGAAGTATCTATAAAATAAATAATTTAAAACAATATTGACAAATACATGTTTACATTACACACACACCCAATCATGCTTCTATATTAGTAGTAACAGCTGGTGTTTGAATTAAATATGCATAAATTAAATCATAAACTTTTTTTAGTTATACAAACAATTGTTTTTGAAAGCAAATAATATTTATAACACAATATGTTTTACAATTAATGCTCAATATAATGGAAAGAAATGAAAAATTGGTTATAAACATTGTTTAAGAAACCATAAATTTGTTTGAAACATCAACAGTGCTGTTTTTTATTTCAGATTTCTAAAACAAACAATCCCAAAGTAATTTAAAAATGTTATACAAAAAAAGACAAAAATTTTATGTATAATAAAAATTTTAAATCTATTCACAGAAAAAATAATGCCAAATATGCTACTAAAGATAATTCACAAGTTAGATTCTCAAAGAAACATTTAAATGAATTTGGAAATAATGGCCAGCTATTTATTATATCAGTGTTAATCCATTTTGTCAGATTAAAAACTTTTATATGATGAAATAGATTGGCATTAACCTGCAATGATTACAATGTGGTTTAATCATATAAATTTACAAGTAGTATGGTATACAGCATCTAAAAAGAATATTTTTTTATATAAATATTGCTTCAAATGTGATTTATTTTATTTTATTACAAGAACTATTTACAATAAGAGAATATTTGTATAAAAAATATATAAACATCAAATCTTAAAATGGAGAAATAAAATTACTTTTATTTAACTAGATTCAATTGACTGCTTTCTTATTATCAGTTATTATAATGAAATAAATTTGCTTTTTATTATTGTTGCCACTAGTTACAATAAGTTTTAAAATATTTTTTTAAAAAGTGATAAAAAAAAGTGGTTATTTAAAAAGATGAAAAGGGGCATGAAATGTAAATTATGTGAGCTAAAATGAAACTATTTTTTTTTTTTTTGCAAAATAGATTCATAATTAGAAAAGAGGTAACAAGAGAGATATCTGTTCAATTTAAAAAATAATATAAAATAAGGCATTTAAAAATTGATAGTGATATAATATACAGCTTGTAATCATTACTGGTTAATATAACAAAAAGGTGGAAATTATTTACAAGTTCCTTTAAATTATTCTCTGAGAACCATGACTTGTTTATTCTGTGAGTAGGTTAATATTCTTAGTATTATATATTAGATAATCTTTAAATTATTTATGTGATCATTAAAATATTTTTTTAAAATTGTTTGTGCATTAAACAAAATATAAATTATTTTGGATTCTTTATATGGTCATTTACTTTTAATACTTTATTTTCTCTACCAGTGCATTAATATTTTCTATAAACATATAAATTCTTTGTTTTCAAAAAACATACATGTAAAGTACTTTTATATATTTGCTATTATCTATTATTTGGCATAAATACATAAAAATGTATAAAGAAATTTTTAAAATATTTATTTATATATATATAAGTTCTTATTTTTAATAAATTTTTATTAATGCAATTAATTAGACATTTATGAACTATTACAGAAAACACATTTAACTTGGAAGTTATCATTCTTTTTCTGTTAAACTGTAATTTTTTTTAACAAATCATTTTAATACTGTACCATTAGAAAAAATGTGACACTTGAAGCAGGTGAAATTTAATATTTACCTGAAGCTATATTAATGGTGAGATAAAATATATTAAGAGAATGATAGGTAATGTTTGTAAAATAATATTGATTCAAATAAACAATACAAACATCAGATTGTAAGAAATTATAAATTAGTATAAAATATGTAAGACATTCAGTGATCACATTGGAAAAACAATTATAGTTAGTTTAGTCTTTAGGAGAGATGAAAAATTTATTCATAAAATATGCTTTTTAAATGACAAGTTAAAAATTATAACATTAGATTTCATGATACTTGACAAGAAAATGGGTGGTTTTAGAAAGGAAGAGTTGCATTTGAATGATAGAGGTAATACTATACTGAAAATATATTTTGTGGTTTATATTATAATAAAACTAGTTAACATTAAATTGAAAATGGGGTGGGAATAAATGAGCAAGAATGATGAAAAATGGAAAGAATAAAGAGTATGAATTTATGCAAAGTAAATTATTAGTAGAAAACACTTGTAAACAAGTATGGCCATTCTGACTTCAAGAATAAAGGAAATGAAAAAAATTGTCTACAGATGAGTTTTGCAATAATTGTAGAAACTGCAAAACATTAATACATCCACATACAGAACTTGCTGGTCTATTTTTCTATTTGTATATATTTTGTGATGTTGTTTTTTAATTGCTATGGAAAAAATTTCTGAAATACTTCAACACCACATCTAATTGTTATCTGCTATATTTTCCCAATGGAAGCCATCAATTTTGCACTTTTTTAGAATGTCTTTGACATAATCCTTATAAAAAAAACCCATGCTCAAATTCACTACAAAACACCATATTAAGATATATTGTTCATTCATTTTTAATACCTAATCCAATTTAAAGATATGATTTTACATCAGTGTACTTCATATTATCAGATCCTGCAAGTTAAAGTATATATTGATTCGTTTTATGATCTTGCTACTGTATTTTAAAAATTTTATGAAACAACCTCAAATGAAAGTTTTAAAATGCCTTTGTGTTGCATTCATATAATGTTAATGTCTCATTTCCATACAATAAAATAGTTAAAAATAATAATTTGATATGACAGTTAATTTAGTTGCAGTAATTATTTAAGCATGATAAAATATTCTTTCAATATGTTAAAAGTAATAGCAACATATTGGAGTTTGCTATACTTCTATATCTAAATCAATCTTTCTATTTATAAGCTACCAAGTCTTAAAATTGATTTGTATTGATAAACATTTAAGTTAAAAATTGTTGAGGATTTTTCTTTTATCACTAACTGCTAAGGAATTTGAGCTTTTTGAAAATTAATAAACAAATCAAAGTCATTATATGTTACATTCAAAATATTAAATATGTTATGCATCAATGTAGCACAAATTCAAAACTTAAATAAATAAAATTCTTGTTTTCACTTATAATCAATTTAAATGGTATTAATCCTTTAGCCACGTGTGCTGCTTGATGGCATTGCGTATTTGCAAAATCACATAAAATGTAATATTATCGGGTCATCTTTTTTTTATTTCTTTCAATATTATTATTTTTTTGTAATTATTTTTTGTCTTAATGAGATTTTTTTTTTATTTCTACTTCTTATTACGGCTAAAGTTTCATTGTCAAACTTATATCACATTTTGATCCCTGTTTCATCAATCTGTCTATAAATAGTTCCAAATACCACTGTCATAAAAATTAAAAACAATGTTGAAACAAGTATATATACTTATTTAGCACCAGTTTTCATTTTGAATGTCTCAGATTTGTTACCTGTAGTAATAACATTTCTCATTCCATCATGTACCAGCTCTATAATACAAATAAATTAGTTAATTATCCACTAAAATTTATCAATATTATATAACTTCTACATGATAAAATGAAAAAAAAATCTGTTTTTACTACAGATAAACACTTGAAATAAAAACAGATATTTAAACAAGGATGGATGCTTATTTCAACATTGTTTTCAATTTTTATAACTTTTGTTTTGAAACTGTTTATAGGCAGCTTAATAAAACAGGGATCAAGGTGATACAGGTTTTATGGTGGAATTTTTAATTTGAATAGATTAAAAGGAAAAATAAGAATTTTATCTTCTTGGATTCTGGATTTACAGAATGATGATGATTGTATTATTTTTGCCAGTTCAAAAGATGATTTACATTTGTGCTTAATGTTTTGAATGCAAGTTTAAAAACTTTGGTTCATTAAACACAAGTTCTTTAGTAGCCAATGATATAAAAAAAAATCCTCAGCAGCTTTAAGCTTGTATGATAATCATTTTGAGAATGCAAACCAATTAAAATACCTTGATAGTTAAAAGATAGAATATTTCATCATAGAGAAATAACAATTATAAATAAATTAACTATATAAAAAGATGTTATATTATTAATTTCTTGTATGGAAGTGGGGCTTGGACACCTGACTGACACAATGTAAAGGCATTAGAAAAGTTTTATTTGAGGATGCTTTGTAAAATCTTAAAAATACAATGGCAAGATTATCATAAAAACATTCAATATGTTTTTCGACTTGCTGGTTATGATATCCATTAATATAAAATCACACATTCATTGGATTAGACATATAAACCACATGAACAATGGAAGATTTTTTTAAAAATTTTTTTATAGTGAACTTATGTAATACTTTTGTTAAAAAGTAAACCCATCAAAGATTATCTCAAGACATATTAAAGAACAATATTAACTGTTTCCATTAGGAAGATGTGGCAGAGAACAGAATACATTGGAGAGCTACAATTAGATATGGTGTTGAAGGGTTTCAAAAATAAATATCTTATGCTGAAAAAATTAAAAGACAATATCACAAAATATTAAATAAACAGAGAAATGGACAAGAATGTTCTATATATAGATGTAATTGTGTTTGATACATTAATTGTAAAGACATTTCAAAACTCATTTCAAAAACAGTTTTTTTTTCTTTTCTTGGAATTGAAAGAGCCAAACTCTTTTATGAGTTGCTACTATAGGTATATATGTAATACATTTAGAAAAAACATAGCTTTAAATATATCATATATTTTGCATTAACAAAGCTAAGTTAAAAATGTAAAATTTAAAGGATTTAGGTTTATGACGAAGAAAAAGCTAGCCATAATAATCACAAGTTTATTATTAAAGGTAATGTAAATCCTTATTTTAAAAAAATGAGAATAAATCAGAGGAAATATTGAATAGTGAGAGTGGAATTATTCATAACTTTTGAATCAAATAATATCTGTTTGCAAATAAATAGATGGAAGGGAAATGCATGTTTATTTCAAATAGAGTGAATTAGAATATAAAGATATGCATTAAAAAATGTAAAAAGTTATCATATAAGAATATAAATTAACTATTAAAAAAGTCGAATATCATGAAAATATAAATCAGAAGTGAAAATAAACTGAAGTGATAGAAATTAAAAAAAAATTATAAAAAAAAATAGCAAAAAGAAAAGAATCCTATTGTTGAATGCTGGTGTTACCTATTTGTTTTCTCTCCGTCTGCATTTTATTTTCAACACAGTCTCATTAATTCTGATTATTACTGTATCACCTGCTTTGCACTTTTATTTAGTATCCAAAGCTCACACAGACAAAACACAGTATATTTTTTCCAGACACAATTTTTTTTCTTAATATTAAATTATCTCAAGTGAACACACTTCATTCAAGTTAAGTTTTTAATTTCATCTATTATTTTTTCAATGTATGTCTGATTATATATATACACACACATACATACATGTACATATATGCGTGTATGTGGGGATTTGTTTAATTTTAGTAACTGTACTCAGATTTATTGTAATCATGGGGAGAGACTTATTTACTGCCATCTACAATAAAAATTTTAAATTCTATTATATTTTGAATGCTATATTATAATGTAAAATAAACAGCCTAAGCTCCCTTATGATGCATGATTCTACTAAAATTAGCTTCTTCCGATAGGATGGAGTTTTAAACAATTCTATGCTAACATAGTAGTTGAAAATTCATGAGTGTATTTATAGAATACCAGTAATCACAATTAAAACAAAGAATTCAAAGTTTGATGAACTTTAACTAAACTTAGTACTATTATTATTGAAAAATTATATTCATAATTTGAGTTTTTCTAAAATGGTTAAGTATCAGATTCTGGAGTAATAACGATTCCATTTTTAGTACTTCCTATGATCAAACCTTTAATGAATTTTCAACCCAAAACGCCATTGATTATTTATTTTTATATATAAAAAAAACATTTTTCAACAATAAAAAATTATATAGATCTACAATCTCCATGGAAACTTTAAAAAAAATGTGATACTGTAGTATTCCTATTAATGATTTGATGAATATAAAGTAAGATGAAAACTAGTCGTTCTATTTTTACAAATCATGTTCTATTTAAAAAGTAAATCATGGATCAGCACCCAAATAACTATAAAATTTCCCCACTAGTGGTAAAACTGCCCCAACATTATCAATATTAGTTTTCATGGCCGTTTGCTGATAATTCATTTGATTATTCATATTAAATGTGAAATTGTTATCTTCTAGCTAATAATATTTAGATACCAATTTACTAACCAATGTCAGAGAAGTTGACAATGGAATTTTATTTTCTTAATCAGTGCTTGTTATATTTTATTAACTATATGGAATAGTACATTATCAGGAGCTTCATACCATTAGAAACTCCAGGAGGAGAAAAAGAAAGAGAAAAAACAAAGTTAATGAAGTGTTTTATAAAAACTATACACGCACAATTGGATATCTTGCAATTATGTCTTTTAATTTATTCTTCATCAGAAAAAAAATTCTGAAAAACTTCAATACTTTGCTTCATTTTCTTTATTGTTTTTTTGGTATATCCTCCAAATAGAAGTAATTTATACAGCATATCTTCAAAATATTTTTCTAATAAACTTTTATAACACAAGAAAGAGATAAACTGCTATAAAAATAATCTCAATTACTATCAGAAAATATTTTTAGGAAGTCTATCACTACTTATTTGCTTCACATAATAATTCGAATGAAGATATCTCCTTATGATTATAGATTTAATATCTTCATATCACACATTTTTATATGATAGAACATTGCTAATATAAATTTTCCAGAGCTCTATGTTATATCAATAGGAGTTCCATCAATCACTTCCATACATTGAGTTTGAAAATACAACAGCCTAATTGACAACTCATTTAAGTTAAAGTAATAATATCACAATGATGAAATAAATGCATTATCAGCATAATAAATTCAGTAGTTCACTTCAATTTCTAAGTCTACTTTTTAATTTAAAATGCCATCAATATATTTTATTTGACATTGATTTATTAAATCAAATAATTTTTATATTTCAATATTAAAATCATTCTGTTCTCATTTTTTGAAATTTTTTTTAAAAAGTAGCACTATCACTATATTTTCTAAATCTATGAATCATGAGTATAAAGTTCTAGAATTCTAATTATTTCAAATTAAGAACTCTAATGTCAAATTTTTACTATGTGCCTAACCAATTCCAAATATCACTGTTATAAAAATGAAAAACAATATTGCAATTAGAACTCATTTCTATGTAACATGAGTTTTCATTTTAAATGTTTCAGATTTTGCACTTTCACTAATAAAGCTTCATCTCATCATATAAGTGATATGAGATGAATCTAGTTTCAAATCTTATGACCAATCTTTTTGGTTAATTGGATTACTTATACTTTGATATAATCTGATAAAAATAATATTTAAATCATATCTTCATTCACACATTTTCCTGGCAATAAAAGTCATATAATATTGGTATATTTCATTAAAATCACATGGTGTCTCTGGTCATTCATCATATGGAAGCAACAAATTCAATAAATTCCTTGATCATATTTTTACTATAGTGAATTACAGTGCTATTCCATGATAATTACATCTTTAAGAAAAGTTGCACTACTTCATTTATTTATTTTTTTAAAAAAAATTAATAGTATTGAAGCTAGCATATGCCATTACCATATTTTGAAGAAAGAATATACAATTAAGAGCAATCATAATCAAAATAATCCTTCCCATCCAATAAAAATATTAATGTTTTCATACGTATAAAAAAGTGCTATTCCATATATTTTAATTACATTCATTGAATAAAAGAAACTAATTCCAATCAGCAAATAACTGTATTTATTTTGGAATTTTAACCCATCAATAATTCTTAAATCTTCTTTCAGTTGCTGGAATGTCTGCCATTAAATCTATTTTATTTGTTTGTCTTACTTATTATTATTAAATTATTTTTTTAACTATTAAACCTGTATTATATATATACATATACACACACAAATAAAATTTCCCTTGATTAAAAAAAACTATTGTAATAACAAAAATTACAATTAATCTCATATATGCCATTTATTTCATTATCTAAACTTTTATTGTAAATACTAATATACTTATTTTCTAAAATACTAATCTATTTTTTTTCCTTTTATTAACTACTTTAACATTTAATACATTACTAAACTTTTTATAAATTTTACCTACAACTTTATTTAAACTTTTAACTACAAAGTTATTCTTTATCTTTATACCTATATAATTAACTTTATTACTACTCCTTTTTTCTTTATTATTATTTATACATTCTATCTTATTTTCTATTAATCTAATATTATCATTTATAAATTTATATGGATAATCATTATTTATAAATTTTTCTTTAATTAAATCTATTTGTTTAACATAATCTTCTATACTTGAACAATAATTTATCACTATGAATTCTAGAATGTATTGTATTTGCTTTGTATCTCATATTTATATTTGAATTTCACTTAGTTATATTATTATCAATATCACTTTTCTTATGAATTGATGTTTCAATCTTACAGTTTCCTTCTTCATATGACTTCATCATTTTTATATCCAAATATGTCAGTATATTATTCTCTTCTTTTTCTATAATAAATTTAATATTCTTATCCATTTTATTAACATCCTCTATAAATAAATCTATCTGTCTGTGTTTTATTAAAGATCAATAAATAATCATCTGCATATCTCCTAATAAATATTGGAGCATTATTATTAACTTCTTCAATTCTTCAATATAAATATTACTTAATACTCCACTTAATGCTTTTCCTATTAGTAAAACTTTTTGTTTATAAAACCTATTATTAAATTGAAATGTTACTTCTTTACAACATAATTCTATAATCTCATTTAATTGTTTTATAGGTATATTTATGTCATTATTATCCTTTTTATATCTATTAATTATTATATTGTAAAAAGTGTCAAATTAATAATATAAAAATAAATTATGTAGGAGAAACAAAGAATACAATATATAGAAGACATTACAACATAAATATGATAAAAATCCACTGATATATTTACATAAATTAGAAACAGAGCATGAGTTTGAAAAGAATTGTATAAGGATGATATGATTTACAAATAATAAAAGGGATAGAAAAATAAAAGAGGCTATTTATATTAATAATATTAAGCCAGTTTTGAATAGAGATTGGGCCTGGAAAAAAATTTGATATAAAGTAAAAAATAAAAAATTTAGTTATATAAAAATAGGAAAAGAGAGCTATTAATAATATAAGTGTAAAATTTAAAGAGTGAGCTACTAAAAGTATAACAGTAAATTTTTAAATTTTGAATTTAGCAGTTGAAGTTAGGAGATATAAAAGGTGGGTTAAAATGTATTTAAAATAATAATATAGATTAAAATAAATTATAAATTATTGAATGAATAAATTATAAATATTGATTGTTAGTAAAATGAATAATAATAATAATGTAAAATATAAAAGATATTAAGTTAGAGTTAAGTATTTAAAGAGTAATAGGAATAAAATAAAGAATAAAAATAGAATATATGTGTATAAGAAGTTTTAATTAATAAATATAGAATTTTAAAAAAAGGTAAAGCAATTATATAATATTTAAAAAATAAAAAATAGATGATGATTATAAGATGTATATATAGAATGTAAATTATATGTTCATGTATATTTATATTCATATGTTTGTATTATGTTGTAGTTCTGAAGAAGATTTTTGGGGTAATTAAAACTGTAAACTGTAAAAGAAGGTGGTAAATAAAGCATTGTGTAACAGTAGTAAAGTGCATGGATAATTTAGTATTATATGATAACAATAAAAATAATAAATATAATGATAATAAACTATTATACACTGTTTTTCAATCTGCAGAAGTACTTTCAGTTAATTACTTAACCTGCCTCAACTGCCAGTAAATTTTAAAAGCAAAATGGAAGCAAACATCATCTATTCAAATTCCATGAATCCTGAATTTTAATATTAGCAGCCTGTCTACTAATTATATTCATTTTATTCCTATTTATTAAAATTGTCTTCTTATTTTCTCTCTTCATAAAGAATCTTAATACTTTCAATATCAAACTTAAATTTATATTTACATGTCCTTTCATAATCCAAGAAAACTTAAGCAGACATTAACTCATTTTTACTTTTCACACACTTGTATAACAATTCATGCTCCTTTAATTTTTTTTCAATACTGCACCTCGATTCACCTATATATGATAACATACATCCACAAAAAAATTGATATATAACATTGCTTTCTTAAGCATGTGAAAAGTAATAATGAGTTAATGTCTGCTTCAGTTTTCTTGAAATATAAATTTAAGTTTGATATTGAAAGTGCTAATATTCTTCATGAATAGAGAAACCATAATAAAAGAAAAATTAAGGAGGCAATTTTAATAAATATGAATAAAATGATATATAATTAATAGACAGACTGCTAACATTAAAATTCAAGATTCATAGAATTTGAATTAATGATGTTTGCTATTTGCTCTTTGAATTTATTGGCAGTTGAGCAAGTTAAGGAATTAACCAAAAGTATTTCTGCAGACTGAAAGACTGTGTATAATAGTTTATTACCATTATGTTTATTATTTTTATTGTTATTACAATATATATATAAATATATAATTTAAAAAATAGTTATTTCTTTGCTTAAAAAAATTGTATACAATATTAAAGATCTAATTACAATTAAAAATTCTATACTTACATATATTTAGACATACATAATTAATTAATATATTTTAATTATGTTTTTTAATTTTGATTTATATGTGCATTTAACATTTAGTAGTTCCTGCTTTATTATCATATTAATTTTTTTATATAAATATAATAATTTAAATTGAATTTGTTTTTTTTTTCATAAGTGTGTGTATCATTTTAAAAATAATTTCTAACCCCTATCAAATAATACTTTTTGATATTGTTTTTTTTGATCTGCTTAATATATATATTAAGTTGATATTGTTTTTTTTGATCTGCTTAATATATATATTAAGTTTAACAACTTTACCTTTTATTTTATTTTTTTAATCTTTTGAGTGATATACCATATATGGTTATATATATAAATAAATATCTGTTTAACATGCATATTACATACAATATGTCTTTTTTTAAGTAAGTAATAGTTCTAATTGTGAAAATATCAATCTGTAAATAGTAAATAGATTTAAATTATGTGTGTATAAAGATGGATAATTATATATTTATCATTTGATCATTTATTTGCAGAGTTTTAAAAATGTGCAGAAATAGCTCTGCTCTGTAAATTAAAAATATCAATCAGTTTTATTTAATTCATTATAAGTATTTTAGCTGATCTAGTATTCATTATTTTAGATGATGTTCAAGATAAGAAGTGGTTGTATTCTTATAAAAATTCAACAAATATTGCAACTAGGGGATAGTGCAGTTATATATATTAACAATACTTAGAGAATCATCTTGTGTGCTATACATAGGGAGACACACAGATTAAAAATGGCATGCAGATGAACTTAAGATCAAATATAGTTGATATTTGAGGAGGTTGGAGAAGATAAATGGAAAACTATCTTAGTGAAATGACCAAATCAATTCATCATAATCAACTATCTGAATGTATTATAATTATAAATAAATATAAAAATCAACTATGGAAAAAAGAATGAAGATAGTATAAGAATTATGTCTTCTAAAATTAAGGGAATAAAAATAGAGTGGATGTAGTTTTAATTTAAAAACAAATGGAGCTTTATAAATAGTATTCCAATGAATGATACAATGATAGTGGCAGAACTAAAAGAATTTCTGAGAAATCTTATTACTATTTAACTATATATTCACCAAGTAGTAATTATAATAATAATGAAGTAGAAAATAGCTTAGAATCTTGAAGTTATTTGTTTTTTAAAAAGTCTTTATTCATATATTTCAAAAATGAATGATGAAGAGGAGATTATTAATTACATCTGTAGAAGATATTACACATGGTAAAAAAGAAATAAAATTGAATTACTCTACATGTGTGTGTTTAATTAAAAAATAGATGTATTAATCTTTAACTGAGATTTTAAGTTTATATCTAGGTTAAGGATAGTTTCTAGTTTAATAAATTATTAATAATAATCATTAATGTATTTATCTAGAGTAAATCATGTCAAAGTTCTAAGAGGAATAAATTTGACACTTGTAAATTAAATTATAACAATTTAAAAAATATGAATGAAGAAATCCAAAACAAATCATTAAAAAAGAATATGAAAATAATTTGTATAATGGTAACAAGATAGAAATGCTTTGGAGGATTAGAAAGAAATGTTAAAATTGTGGAGGATTTTGGATTGAAGATAAATGAAAGTGATAAAAATGTGATTAATTTTTATAGAGAAAATAATACTTTAATATTTACTACATTACTTAAAATCACAAAAAGAGGGATTACACATGTACATCTTCAGAAGATATGTAGGGATATCAGTTAGATTATTTTTGATTTAAAATTGGTTTAGAAATATTTATTTAATTCAGATTAATATTAAAAGAAAAGAAGAATTGGGACAATAAATATGGATAATTGATCAATAAACAAGATAAAAAAAATTAAGTACAAATAAATAAAAATAAGTAATTGAATAGCATTATTGCTCAGAAGCTCATAAAAAGTTTGAGTGTTGGAATAAGAAAGAGTTTTAGGTTCTGCCTCTCTACCATTGCACTAAACACCAGAAGTAGTGTCATTAATAAAATAAATTCAAGTAAAATATAAGAATTATTCAAGAAAAATTTAGACAATTTTTCAGTAGAGGAAATGGATTACAAAATAATAAAATGAGTAAAAATGTCTTGAAATAGTAATGGTATAATGAATAAAATGGTAGAAAGAAAAATATAAAAATGTGATTTCTATAGATGGTAAAAATAAGTGTGGAAGATTTAATAGTAAATCAAAATGTAAAGCAGTCAAAGTTAGGAGAGAAAACTAGAAGTACAAAAAAAAAAAAAACAAGAGTTAAAAAAATTAGAAAAAAACAGATACGATAAAGTTTAGTAAAGAAAATAGAAGGATTGAAAAGATAGAAAGAACATATCAGAAATTTATATGACAAAAGTCTCATTTATTTTGACTAAAAAGAAAATCATATAGATAAGGATGAAATACATGTAAAATGAAGGGTTAAATTATCAAATCATTAACCAAAATTAAATCTAAAAAGGCATGTGAAATTATTAAAATTGTAGTTGAATTGGTCAAGCTAAGAAAGGAAAATCTTTGAAAGAATTATTTAATTCTCCTAATATGGTTTATGATTCAGAAGATTTATGTTCTACTAAAAAAAGACCTAATTTAGCAAAATGTGAGATGTTTAGAGTAATGCAATTAAGATATTATAGCTGAATTTTAAATAAATATTATAGTTAGATAGATAGATAGGTAGGTAGTTATCTAGCTAGTTAGCTAGATAGATAGCCAGATAGATAGATATCTAGCTAGATAGATATGTAGGTAGGCAGATAGATAGATAAATTGATAGATATATAGATGGATTGATAAATGGATAGATGGGTGGATAGATGGTTTTTTAAAAATCCATGTTATATGGTGCCTGTTTGTGTAACCTCTGATTGCTAGTCAATGCATCTTTGTTTGGTTCATGTTCTGTGACAGGTCATTTATTGGGTTATAATATATATAAAGAGGATTAGATGAGATAGTGGAAAGTTGATTATGAGAAACTGCCATTTGGCAGATGACTGCTAAGGATGATGATTTCTGAAATAAGTTTCATATATTTTATTTAATGAACTAATTTCTTTTAAATTCATTATCTGCATAATAAACTTTATTAATTACAAGATTGTTAATTTAAGAAATCATTTATTTTAAATATTATCAGAAATATTATTACATAAATAATACATTCTTCATGAAAAATTTTAATATACCATATGAGGAAGATATTGTTTAATATATGGCATTAGTATATTTTTTCAATTTATACAGAAATAAAATTATTAAAAAAATTATTAAATAAATAAACTGTTCACATAAATTTAGAACAGTCTGCTACAAAATGGAAAAAGGCAAGATAAAACAAAAATTGACATAATAAAATGTATTAGATTTATCCAAATATACCTTAATTATATATTAAAAATAAATAAAACATTTTAGATAGATACATGATTAAAAAAAATTTACCAAAAATCTAATAATTTTCAGATTGAGAAGTGTTTTGGATGGACAATTTTAAGATGATCATTGCATAAATTTTAAGAATTAAAAGAACATTTTTGAAAAATGTCCAGTAAAATTGCTGCTGTCACATAAAACCAGGTGAGTGAAACAATTTTCAAGACTGCCAGCTACCTTTATCCATAAATCTCATAGGTTTATGAATGAAAAACTTTGCTTGGTGCTGGTTTTATAGCTAAAGATGCCATTGGATGCCGCCGTTTTCACGCTAAAACTATAAAATATGAACATTCATGGGCCGTTGATTTTAATAATTTTTCTGTGCTTTTTTAAACAAAATCGTCTTTTTTAAATATTATTTTTTATTAACGTATACAATTTAAATGATAATAATAAATGTAAAATAAAATCAACAATTTACAATTTGATTCGTGTTTTTTATATCGTATACTTTTTAAATTGTGTTACGGCTTTTTTTTATCAATTTTCTATTGGATATTTTTTTACTTGTGTTACAACTTTTTTTTTATCAATTTTCTATCGGCTATTTTTTTACTTGTGTTACGACTTTTTTTGTTGTTGTTTAACTAAAAAATAATAATCGTAATAAAAGTAAAAGTTGTTACAGTTAGATTTAGGGATAGTTTTATGGTTAGTTTAGGGTTAGGTTTAGGGTTAGTTTAGGGTTAGGTTTAGGGTTAGTTTTAGGGTTAGTGTTCTGTTTGTTTGTAATGCTAAAATAAAAAAATTCAAAATCGTAACTGTACTCGGACAGAAGAAAAAAACTCAAACTTTTTTAAACAACAACAAACACATACAAATGTCTTCTTTACTTATTAAACATGTTTATAATATTTGCTTTTTATTAAATTTACAAAAAAACCTGTATATTTGGACTTTTCTTATTGGATATTTTTTTCATACCCCTTTTTTTTACTTCAAAAATATACAGATGGTAGAATCTTCTTTGTCTTGTGGAATGTTACTAACAGTACGTTAATTGATATCTTACCTAATTGCAACTCAATAAAAACATAGATATTTAACATTTTACCAAATAAAAGTTCAATACAGTACGTTGTAAAAAGTCTTATAATTATTGTTTTAAAAAAATCTGAACATTTCAATGGTTTAAAATTAAAAAAAAAATCCAATGAAAACAACATTTCAATACAATTCAAATACAAACTCTCTCATCAAGCCGTAATTATTTTATAAATTGTGCGAATTAGGAAAATATATTTGCTGCTATGTGACATACATGCTGTACTGCGACACGACATAGCAGCCTGCATTCTGTAGCACAACAAAAAAGTTGTATTTTAGAAAATGCGGGTTCGAACATGTCAGCTGCGGAAACAGCATTTTTATGTGTTTTGGCGCGAAAACTGTGCCATAGAGCGGCATCTTTAGCTAAAAGATGAGTATCCTTTGCTTTATATAAATAAAAAAAATTGTGCTTTATGCAAAAAAGTGAAGCTTGTCTAAAATATTATTAAAGGTTATATGGCTAAGCACTTTCAGAGAACTTAAGTCTCCTTATTCATAGCCTACTTTAATTGAAGTTTAGCGGTAATTTATGCAAAATTTATGCAAAGTTGTTATCTTTCATACAGACCATTTTCTGGAGATTGCAAAGCACGATTCTTTTCGGTTTATTGCACCATTGTCATCTGCAATAAAGCATGCCTCCTTAATCTTTTGTTTCATATCATTACATTCAGTGCATAGTGCCCTTATATGGAGACTTAAGTTCTCTGAAAGTGCTTAGCCATATAACTCTTTAATAATATTTTAGACAAGCTTCACTTTTTTGCATAAAGCGCAATTTAAATTACTTACTACTTAAAGGTGAAGTAGAAAACTATTATTTTATAAATAAAAAAAATATATTTTTTTAAAGTACGTAGTTATTATGAAAAAAAAAAACACGTTATGAAAGACATCATCAGAGCAAATAGAAGTAGTTTAAAAAAAAATTGATCATTGAAAAATATTTTGAAATTTAGATATTTTTTAATAATTACTACTGCAAGCATCTAATTTTGTCTATAAAAATTCCAATATTGTGAATAATTACAAAATGAATAATTTCTGGAATTAAAAGATTAATAGAAACACACATACACATGTATTAATAACATAAGGAATACATTCATAATATATATTTTTAATTATTTCTTACATTTTTTTCTTCCTGGTTTCTTTAATTTTTATTTTGAGTTAAAAAATTTAATGTTTTAGTTCAAATTTTCTTTTAAATTATGAACTAAGCAATTTTTAACAAAAATAAGAATAAATTTGAAACAATATTTGTATAAACCTCTTTTTTGTCATCAAAACACCACATGAAAATCAAGAGCAGTTTTTTTAATTTTATTTCAGAATCCTTTATTTTAGCATTAATAGTGGCTTCTGTCTTTATCAGAAAAAAAAAAAACATGATTCAATTATACATCTAGTATCCAATTTTAACTTCTTTATTTATCAATTTAATAGCTTGAAATTAAAAAAAACCTCAAGATTTTAAAACCTCCTTACATAGATATAAAAACATGACACTATCAATACAATTTTTAGTAATAAACAAATTATAGGACTCTTTTATCCATTGGCTAATATAAGCTAAAACTTACAAAATATCATGATTTTCTCTACTTACTCTTAACATGTAATTTCAAAAGAACCTCTTTTCATCTGAGTAATCATTGGACATTTTGTGTCCATTGATTATTTAGACTTATAATAAATGACTGAAATAGGGTAAAAAGAACTGCTCCTGAAATTTTTTTTGTCAAGAGCATGACAGAAAATGGACTACATTTTTTTATTGGCTAGAATTATAAAAGAGATGACAAAATAATGTGAACACTTGCCACAATTTCATTAATTTGATATAGTGCCACTATTTTTATAATAAACCATTTGTAATCCCAGTGGAATGAAAACTTTAATACCATCTAAAAATGTAAATTAAATTCACATAGAAGTGAAAAATATCAACTTTAATTTATTATTTAAGAAAGCTTGACCAAAGTTCATTGCTATTTAAATCAGATAATTGAAGAAATTATTAAAATGTGTATTTTCATCCTAACTGTTCCTTACAACAATATTTTAATGCATAGTCTTTAGAAAGAAGAGGATTGTTCAATTTGACATTATAATTTCCATATTGAGGATCATCATGAGACAAATATAGCTCCAAAAATATTACAATAATCATACCTATGTTCATACATAATAATAATTTGATTAATATAATATAGGTGAGAGATTGTGATAAGATAAATCCCACAATTAGAAAAGTATAAGTATTGAATTGTCTAACTAAGTTTATGTCTTTCAATAATTTATTGTACAGTTTTTATGCTTGATACAATATTTATTCTACATGATAACATTCACCTTAGAAGTAATTTTGAAAAGTCACTTGAAGATTATATATCTATATATATTTGAGATGAAGCTCGTGATATTGTTTTGGTTCTCTGCCATAATTTTGTATTTTTGAATACAATCCTTTGAATTGTTTATCAGTCATCTTTAACCAGATCGCTGTTGGTGATCTTTCATTACTATTGAAATAATTGATCCTGAAACATTAAATAATTCAGCAAGTTTTGAAGTGTATTGATTATCAACAATTTAATCTCTTTTACCTTCATTTTTTTTTATAAAAAAAATTGGATGTAAAGTTTCTCATAGATATATTGTTATATTAATAATTTTTATTAGATTGTCTGCTTACTTTCTGTAGTATAATTTTTACTATACCACTCTCTCGCAAGGTAGGAACTGGTTTCTACACCCCTCCCCAAAAGATGGTAAAAGTGGATAGAAACCAATCCCTACCTAGAGTGAGAATGGTGTAGCAAAAATTACACTACAGAAAATAAAGTATTCTTATATATTAGTGTTTCTATGCTGCATGGTGTCAGAAATATAGTACTAATATGAAAGAAATTCCCATGACATTGTCTATGTTTACATGCTCATTGTATATCAATATTCAATATTTTATTTCACAATGAACATATTAATGTGCACTTTGCAATTAATTATACGTATATATAATAATTAAGGAAATCATGATATAATTTAACTTCAAAATAACTTTGCAGAAACATACTATTAATTATTTTAACATAATTCTTTTCAGTTGCATACATTCTTAAAATTCATGCTTTTGTAAGTTATTTACTATAAGTTGCTTATTTATTCTATGTATTTATTATGATTTATGTAGCTGTTATATGTATGTATGTATGTATGTATGTATGTATTTATGTATGTATGTATGTATATATATATATATTATTTTTGGGAATAAACCATGTGTTATTTTGCATTAAAAACCGATATTTTGACGAACTAGCATCTGCCATTGTAATTACATACTGAAATTTTGATAAACTAGCATCCATCATTGTCAATGGTGGATGCTAGTTTATTAAAATATTGGTTTGTAATGCAAAATAACATACGGTTTATTCCCAAAATTAATAATTTATCTATATCATACAACTGTGAAAACATTATATATATATATATCATCATCATCATCATTATCAACCATTATCAATCCACTGCAGGATGAAGGTCTCTCCAAGTTTAATCCATCTTCTCAGATCTTTAGCTTCTCTTCTCCACATCACCCCTACACATTTTCTTATTTCGACCATCCATCTTACATGTGGTCTCCTTCTGGGTCTTTTACAATCTCTTGGAATCCAGTTTAAAATTTCAATTGTCCATCTATTATCATCTCTTCTAGCAATATGTCCAGCCCAACTCCACTTCAATCTTTTAATTTTTTCAATGAGGTCAGTAACACCTGTTTGTTCTCTTACCCATACATTGCGTTTTCGATCTCTTCTTGTTACTCCCAACATACATCTCTCCATACTTCTTTGAGTGGTCTGAAGTCTCTGTATTGATCTTCTATTAAGTGTCCAAGTCTCAGATCCATAAGTAAGAACTGGTAAAACACATTTGTTAAAAACCTTTCTTTTCAAACACATAGGCATATTTCCTTTTAATATCAAGTTATTTCTACCAAAAGCACTCCAACCAAGTTTAATTCTATGATTAATTTCCTCTATTATGTTTCCATCTGTATTAATAATCTGACCAAGGTATTTGTAACTCTTAACTTCTTCTAATTCATCATAATCAATCTTTATTTTCATATTTTGAGCAAATCGATTAAACATTACTTTAGTCTTTTTAACATTTATCTTTAGTCCTACTTTCCTACTTTCATCTGATAACTCCTGCAACATTTCCTGCAGCTTGGAAGCATTATTTGCAAAAACAACTACATCATCTGCGAAATCTAAATGACTTAAATAATCTCCATTTACTTTCACTCCTTTAGTTTCCCATTTTAATCCACAAAATACTTCTTGCAGCACTGCTGTAAAAAGTTTTGGAGATATGGAGTCACCTTGTCTTACACCTTTCTCAATGTTGACTTTCCCAGTATCATTATGTAATCTAATTGTTGCTGTTGCATTTTTATAAATATTCTTTAAAATATGACAATATCCTGGATCTATACCTTGATGATCCAATGCTTTAATCACTGAAGAAATGTTTATAGAATCAAATGCCTTTTCATAATCTACAAATCCAAAACATAATGACAACTCATATTCATTTGTCCTTTCTATAACTTCTCTCAATACTTGAATATGATCTACTGTACTAAAACCACTTTTAAATCCAGCTTGTTCTCTTGGTTGGTGAAAATCCAAGGTTCTCTGTAGACGAGTTGTAATTATCTTGGTAAAAATTTTATATAAAACTGATAAAAGGCTGATAGGTCTGTAATTTCTAATATCTTCTTTATCACCTTTTTTAAATATTAATATTATTACTGCATTCTTCCAATCATCCGGTACATCTTTATCATTTAGACATTTGGTATATAACTTTGCTAATATTTTTTCTGTTTCTTCACCTGCTTCTTTTAATATATCAATTATAATTCCATCATTACCTGGAGCCTTTCCTTTTTTCATACATTTAATTGCATTTCTCACTTCTTCATTTAAAATTCTGGGCAATTCGGAAGATGTAATAGATATAGGAGGTACTTGTTCTTTATTACTATATAATTCTTGATAAAAATCTTCTACCAATTTCATAATGTCATCCCTCTTTTTAGTAATAATTCCATCTTTTTCCTTATTGCAGATATAAATTTCCTACCAATACCAAAATGTTGTTTTACATTCTTAAGACTTTTATTTTCTTCTACAGCTTTTCTTGCTAGTTCACAGTTATACTTTCTTATATCATTTTCAACTCTTTTCCGCACCATTTTACAAAATTCGAGATATTCAATTCTTTTTAATGCATCATTCTTGCATATCTTCATATTCCTTCTTTTCTTCATAAGTTCTCTAGTCTCAGTAGAAATTTTATTAGTCAATTGCTGCTTTTTTCTACCAGCTATCTTTGTTGCAGTTTTTAAAAGTGTATCAGTTATTTTCATATTAATTTCATTCAAATCTGAATCATGTTCAAAATCTACTAATACTTGAAACCGATTTGTAAGTTCTAATTTAAATTCATTAGAATGTTTCTGAAGATTAGGAATATCAACTGTAAATATAGTTTTTCTTAATAATTTTTGTCTCTCTAGTTTTACATTAACATGTATCTTACCCCTTACTAATCGATGATCACTTCCTGTGTTAAATTTATTAAGAACATTACAATCTTGAAATATGTATTTCCTGTTAGTCAAAATATAATCCAATTCTGCTGTACCTTCATTTGGATGCTTCCATGTCCATTTCCTTCTAACATTTTTCTCAAAAAAAGAATTCATAATATAAAGTTTTTCCTTCTCTGCAAACTCCACAAGTCTATGTCCTCTCTCATTTCTATTACCATAACCAAAATTACCTACAACACTTTCATCTTTCATTTGTTTACCAATTCTAGCATTAAAATCTCCCATAACAATTTTAAAATGTTGTTTACTCTGATCAAAAGCCTTTTGTACGTCCACATAAAAATCTTCTACTACTTCATCACTGTGAGAACTTGTTGGGGCATAAACCTGAATTATCTGCATTTGATATCTGCTATTAAGTTGTATAACTAATCTTGCCACTCTGTCTGATACACCATCAATCTCCACAATATTGTTCTTCCACTTTTTATTTATAATGAATCCTACTCCACTTGTATTTCCAATATTTGTGCCTTTATAATAGAGCATATGTCCACTTTTTAAATCAATTGTCTCTTCACCTTTTCTTCTAACTTCACAAAGTCCAATAATATCCCATTTAATATAAGAGAGTTCTTCTTCTAATTCTTGCAATCTTCCTTCACTTGAAAGTGATCTGCAGTTGTAAGTACCTAAATAAAAAGTCGTCATCAAATGGCAGCCTGGGTCCGCCTCCAGGATATTCTTAGCACCCTCTGCCTTCGGCCACCAACCGCTGCCTTGGTTGGTGACTTTACAGCCTCCTGGGATTAAGGGCCATGCTTTATTTTTGTCTGTCATAATTGTATAATTGGGAAAAATCTTTATCATTTACACAAACATTCATTCTGCCTTATCAGGCACTGAGAAGAAAGACCATGGTGTTTCTTGATCTTAAACTCAGAGGTAAAAAGCCAATAAACTCACCACGCTGGCTAATGCATGTTGGTGAGCAGCCCATCCATGTTCGTATACTATATGAATAAACATATAGTAATAACAGCTGCAACGACAAGAACGTATGGAGTGGACATTAGGAATTTGCCCTGCTCGGTTCCTTTAAGGCCTCCAAGAGGAATCAAAGGGTCTCCTTTCAGTTAATAGCAAACTCCTTTCTGCAGCCATATATATATATATGAAATATATATATATATATATATATATATATATATATATATATATTTCAGGGACAAAGTGTTCATGTATTGAATGGAATGAATGCTTCTGTAGAATAATTCACTAAAATATGTACATATTCAACCTCACAAAATCGATCCATCAAATTCACATACAATAGTGTAGAAAGTACATTAGTGTATATAAGCTATTTTGCAAAACAGAAAAAAATCTCAATTATTTTGCTAAACATAAAAAAAGAATGAACTATTCAATTTTTTTTTATTGTATGGAATTTCTGTTGACTTTCAATTTTTTTACCAATAGTTGAATTGTTTTTATATATGGCAAGAAATGAGTTTGACAAATGCATTATATTTTGATTATAAAAAGTTACCACAATGCTAAAATCTAATTTACAATTAAAACTTAAAAATGTTAAAAGCATTTGTAAGATAAAAATATATTGATAATGTATTATCTGTATTTAAATTAACCACAGTCAGATTAACATAAAAAATTCAACTCATTATTTTTTGAATGAAATTTTTGTTGATTTTCCAATTTTTTTTACCAACAGTTGAATTGTTTTTATATATGGCAAGGAATGAGTTTTACCAATGTATATGTATTATATGTTAATTATAAGAAGTTCACACAATGCTAAAATATAATTTACAATTTAAAACTTAGGGATATTAAAAGTATTTAGTAGGTAAAAATATATTGATAATATATTATCTATATTGTAACAGTCAGATTTGTACATTCACATAACAAAATCCAGAGTCCAACACACTAAAGTTGATAGAAATTGGATGGTAAGATCCAGAGTCTAAACCAAGCTCCATCTCATTCACCAGCACTGCATGATTTAATACCATATGAATGACATTTCTGAGATTATGCATTGGCTTTAATTTTAATCATAAGCTGGTTATAAACAGGGAGAAACATGAGGCCCTATGGCTAACCACACACACATCACATAAAATTGCACTAAACATCTATTAATGGCTAAGCCAATATAATATTGACATTTTGTATACTAATATCTGGTAATGTAATTAAGAAGTAAGTAGATTGGATTGGGATATGATAAAAGAATAATGAAGACAGGATAAATTTAAATACATTTATTAAAATTATTAGTAATGAAAAACAAAATAAATTAAATTACACTATTTAGGGATCACATTGAGATCAAATAGATACAGGCAATATACAATGGAATGTAATCAGTCCCGGATAATACAGTGTTCAGACTCATTTAAATGTATTAACTGACTTCCATGATCAGCGAATAATCTATGCTTATAAGAATTTAATATGCCAACATAATATTCAATTAATATCACAGTTTGCCAAGTGATAAACAACAATGCCAGACAGAAATATAATTTAATTACTACAGCATTAATATTGTGACTGTTTGCTAAGTTTCTCTAATATTCAAGCCTAATAATATATCTCAATAATGATGCAAATCGTCATCCATCAAACTAAAGGTTATATTAGTTTTGGATAAATCCCGAATAACATATATTATAGAGAGAACTGGTCAAAGTAGCCCTACATTCATTCACTATAGGCACTTACAATATGCTATAAAGAGAGAGAGAGATTATTTAAATACACCTGGGTCTCTTTTTACGTGGACTTATTTAACACAATTTTAAAGTTAAGCGATTCGTGTTTCATCGGAAGTCGATTTACGATAATGCGCTATTACTTTAAATAATAAATTTCGCGCACTTATGTTATATTGAAAGTAATAGTACATTATTGGAATTCAACTTTCATCTTAGTAATTTCAATATTTTCAGTGCTTTATAATAGTAAGATTTTATGCAATAATGAAATTAAAATCATGATTTTCATATTTTATGTATACACATATTAAATTTTACAAGATTATAACGTAAATTTGTTCAAACATTGTGCGTGTTAATTTTGCATTTTAAATCACATTCTGTTTTTGCTTTTTAAAAAAGAACGTAATCAATTATTATTTTCTTACTAATGACACTAAACATTAACGTGCTCTTAAATTCCAACAAGAGCTAAATGGTTGTATGTCTGGATATCGCGAGCTTCGTAAACAATTAATAAAATCTCAAAGATTAATTACGTTATCACCAGAAAATCATAATAATTAAAACGTGTATAAAAAAATATAAATTACTGTACTATAAATTATGCATAAAAATATATTATTTTGAATAAAGTTAAATATTATAGTTAAAAAAAGTTTGTCTTGTATCGATTTTTTTCAAATTTGAAATTTTTTATTAGTCATATTTTATTTCCTTATTTTTTTTTTTTTGCGTGAATTTGAAAGTAATTTTACATTGGTGCTTTGCTTTTACACGAATTTTGAAAAATCACAGACCGCACCCCCCCCTTTTTCAATGTAAGTTATGTCTATTTTTGCGCGATTTCGTTTGCGCGTGTTTTCTGAGGAACCTATCTATCGCGTAAAACGAGACCCAGGTGTATATTAATAACCTCATTTAACAAACAATTAATTCGCATCTCTAATCAGATTTAATAAAAAGGGAGGGAAAGTGTATTTAAAAGAATCGGAATTAATGAAAATAACTAAATATGTCTTATTAATAATCTCCCTGGCTAGAATTTTATTATTAAATAAGCAAAATTATGCTTTAAATCATAAATTATCAGTATAACAAAGCAAAACATAACAATTATATATGAAATCTAATTCAGAGTTGATTTAAATTACTGCAATGATCGCAAGGTGATCAGTTATTAATTAATGAATTTTAATTTTGAAACAGTGATTCAGATGTAATATAACTAAGTGTTATATCATAATTACTAAATTGAAGATAGAAATATTATCTTTGGGATAAAATTATTAAAATATATTCACTCAGTGTTTTAAAATATATTTGGCATATCACAAATCCAAATGACACATTAAGAACTTAAATATATAAAAGAGCATAGATTTCACCGCAAATGTGAGAGATTTTATAGAGATATTTTATAGTAAAGCAAGCGAGTATTTATTATTGGTTTTACAGGTTGAAGTAAAAGAAAGATTTGAACTATTAGACTTTAAACTGGGCATTTATTTAAATTTTCTATAGCAATAGTTTTGAAAATTAATAATTAAAGTTCATCTGAGAGCTCTTGCGGTAGTCATGATGGTTATTACCTAACTCCTGGGCAGCAGTTTGTTTCTTGGTTTTGTTCTCTGGATAGGCAGCAGCTCTCTATTTGAAGTATTGTTGCAGTAGCTTTCTATCAGAAAGGTTATCCATCACTATGTTGGCTTGTACCATTACGGCAAGTAGGATGGCGATGAAGATCAGGGCATGGATTCAGCTTGCAGAACTTTTTAAAATTTGACTGAGTATATATGTAGCAAAAAACTGAGCCTATTTGCACTTTCTCATGAGGAAATTACATGTTTAGTAAACAAAATTTTCCCAGTAAAATTAGGAATTAACACCTTTAAAATTTGATATTTTTAGAGACCAAAATAAGTTTTAGCTTTCGTTTTAATCCACAGTTACAGTTTAAAATATATTTCGACAAACATTTATTGTCTTTATTAAAATGTTGATTTAATCATCCCACCTTACTAAATACAGGTATGACATGATATAATTTTTACAGATTATTTTAAAATAATTTAAAAAATAAAAAATGACTAAGAGTTTGCTATTAACTGATTTGATTCCTCTTGGAGGCATTAAAGGAACCGAGTAGGGCAAATTCCTAATGTCCACTCCATACGTTTTTGTCATTGCAGCTGTTATTACCATGTGATTATTCATATAGTATACAAACATGGATGGGCTGCTCACCAATATGCATGATCCAGCATGGTGAGTTTATTGGCTTTTTACCTCTGAGTTTAAGATCAAGAAACACAATGATCTTTATTCTCAGTTGCCTGATAAGGCAGAATGAATGTATGTATAAATAATAACTATTTTCTAATAATTATACAATTATGACAGATAAAAATAACTCAATGGCCCTTATTTCCAGGAGCTGTAAAGTCACCAACAAAGGCAGCGGTTGGAGGCTGAAGGTAGAGGGTGCTAAGAATCCCCTGATTGCATACTCAGGCTGCCATTTGTTGACAACTTTTTATTTAAGTATTTACAACTGCAGATCACTTTCAAGTGAAGGAAAATTGCAAGAATTAGAAGAAGTACTGTCTTATATTAAATAGGATATTATTGGACTTTGTGAAGTTAGAAAAAAAGGTGAAGAGACAATTGATTTAAAAAGTGGACATGTACTCTATTATAAAGGCACAAATATTGGAAATACAAGTGGAGTAGGATTCATTATAAATAAAAAGTGGAAGAACAACATTGTTGAGATTGATGGTGTATCAGACAGAGTGGCAAGATTAGTTATACAACTTAATAGCAGATACCAAATGCAGATAATTCAGATTTATGCTCCAACAAGTCCCCATAGTGATGAAATAGGAGATTTTTATATGGATGTATAAAAGGCTTTTGATCAGAGTAAACAACATTTTAAAATTGTTATGGGGGACTTTAATGCTAGAATTGGTAAACAAATGTAAGATGAAAGTGCTATAGGTCATTTTGGTTATGGTAATAGAAATGAGAGAGGACATAGATTTGTGGAGTTTTGAGAAAAAATGTTAAAAGGAAATGGACATGGAAGCATCCAAATGAAGGTACAGCAGAATTGGATTCTATTTTGACTAACAGAAAATACATATTTCCAAGATTGTAATGTTCTTAATAAATTTAACACAGGAAGTGATCATCGATTAGTAAGATGTAAGATATGTGTTAATGCAAAGCTAGAAAGACAAAAATTATTAAGAAAAACAATATTTACAGTTGATATTCCTAATCTTCAGAAACATTCTAATGAATTTAAATTAGAACTTACAAATTGGTTTCAAGTATTAGTAGATTTTGAACATGATTCAGATTTGAATGAAATTAATATGAAAATAACTGATACACTTTTGAAAACTACAACAAAGATAGCTGGTAGAAAAAAGCAGCAATTGACCAATAAAATTTCTACTGAGACTAGAGAATTTATGAAGAAAGGAAGGAATATGAAGATATAAAAATGATGCATTAAAAAGGATTGAATATCTTGAATTTTGTAAAATGGTGTGGAAAAGAGTTGAAAATGATATAAGAAAGTATAACTGTGAACTAGCAAGGAAAGTTGTAGAAGAGAATAAAAGTCTCAAGAATGTAAAACAACATTTTGGTATTGGTAGGAAATTTATATCTGCAATAAGAAAAAAAGATGGAATTATTACTAAAAAGAGAGATGACATCATGAAATGGGTAGAAGACTTTTATCAAAAATTATATAGTAATAAAGAACAAGTACCTCCTATATCTATTACATCTTCTGAATTGCCCAGAATTTTAAATGAAGAAGTGAGACATGCAATTAAATGTATGAAGAAAGGAAAGGCTCCAGGTAATGATGGAATTATAATTGATATATTAAAAGAAGCAGGTGAAGAAATATAATTTTTTTTAGCAAAGTTATATACCAAATGTCTAAATGATAAAGATGTACCAGATGATTGGAAGAATGCAGTATTAATATTAATATTTTAAAAAGGTGATAAAGAAGATATTAGAAATTACAGACCTATCAGCCTTTTATCAGTTTTATACAAAATTTTTACCAAGATAATTACAACTCGTCTACAGAGAACATTGGATTTCCACCAACCAAGAGAACAAGCTGGATTTAAAAGTGGTTTTAGTACAGTAGATCATATCCAGGTATTGAGAGAAGTTATAGAAAGAACAAATGAATATGAGTTGCCATTATGCTTTGGATTTGTAGATTATGAAAAGGCATTTGATTCTATAAACATTTCTTCAGTGATTAAAGCATTGGATCATCAAGGTATAGATCCAGGATATTGTCATATTTTAAAGAATATTTATAAAAATGCAACAGCAACAATTAGATTACATAATGATACTGGGAAAGTCAACATTGAAAAGGGTGTAAGACAGGGTGACTCCATATCTCCAAAACTTTTTACAGCAGTGCTGCAAGAAGTATTTTGTGGATTAAAATGGGAAGCTAAAGGAGTGAAAATAAATGGAGATTATTTAAGTCATTTAGATTTTGCAGATGATGTAGTTGTTTTTGCAAATAATGCTTTAGAGCTGCAGGAAATGTTGCAGGAGTTATCAGATGAAAGTAGGACTAAAGATAAATGTTAAAAAGACTAAAGTAATGTTTAATGGATTTTCTCAAAATATGAAAATTAAGATTGATTATGATGAGTTAGAAGAAGTTAACAGTTACAAATACCTTGGTCAGATTATTAATACAGATGGAAACATAATGGATGAAATTAATCATAGAATTAAACTTGGTTGGGGTGCTTTTGGTAGAAATAACTTGATACTAAAAGGAAATATGCCTATGTGTTTGAAAAGGAAGGTTTTTAATAAATGTGTTTTACCAGTTCTTACTTATGGATCTGAGACTTGGACACTTAATAGAAGAGCAATACAGAGACTTCAGACCACTCAAAGAAGTATGGAGAGATGCATGTTGGGAGTAACAAAAAGAGATTGAAAATGCAATATATGGGTAAGAGAACAAACAGGTGTTACTGACCTCATTGAAAAAATTAAAAGACTGAAGTGGAGTTGGGCTGGACATATTGCTAGAAGAGATGATAATATATGGACAACTGAAATCTTAAACTGGATTCCAAGAGATTGTAAAAAACCCAGAAAGAGACCACATGTGAGATGGATGGATGAAATAAGAAAGTGTGCAGGGATGATGTGGAGAAGAGAAGCTAAAGTTCGGAGGAAATGGATTGAACTTGGAGAGACCTTCATCCTGCAGTGGATTGATAATGGTTGTTGATGATGATATATATAATCGTGGTACATGGAATCATCATCACGATAATCACCAACCATTATCAGTCCACTGCAGGGTAAAAGTCTCTCCAAGCTCAATCCATCTTCTTCAAACTTTAATTTCTCTTCTCCACATCACCCCTGCATACTTTCTTATTTCATCCACCCATCTCACATATTGTCTCTTTCTGGGTCTTTTACAATATTTTTGGAATCCAGTTTAAGATTTCAATTGTCCATCTATTATCATCTCTTCTAACAATATGTCCAGCCCAACTCCACTTCAGTCTTTTAAATTTTTTCAAATAGGTCAGAAACACCTGTTTGTTCTCTTATCCATATATTGTGTTTTTGATCTCATCTTATTACCCCCAACATGCATTTCTTCATATTTCTTTGAGTGGTCTGGAGTTTCTGTATTGCTCTTTATTAAGTGTCCAAGCCCCAGATCCATAAGAAATAACTGGTAAAACACATTTATTAAAAACCTACCCTTTCAAACACATAGGCATATTTCCATTTAGTATCAAGTTATTTCTACCAAAAGCACTCCAAACAACTTTAACTCCATGATTAATTTCATTCATTATGTTTCCATCTGTATAAATAATCTGACCAAGGTATTTGTAGCTGTTAACTTCACCTAACTCTTCATAATCAAACTTTATTTTCAGATTTTTAGAAAATCCAGTAAACATTACTTTAGACTTTTTAACATTTATCTTTTGTCCTGCTTTTCTACTTTCATCTGATAACTCCTGCAACATTTCCTGCAACTATAAAACATTATGTGCAAAAACAATTATATCATCTGAAAAATCTAAATGACTTAAATAATCTCCATTTCTTTCACTCCTTTAGATTCCCATTTTAATCCACAAAATACTTCTTGAAGCACTGCCGTTAAAAGTTTTAGAGATATGGAGTCACCATGTCTTACATGCTTTTCAAAGTTGATTTTCCTAGTATCATTATGTAATCTAATTGTTGCTGTTGCATTTTTATAAATATTCTTTAAAATATGACACTATCCTGGATCTATACCTTGATGATCCAATGCTTTAATCACTGAAGAAATATTTATAGAATCAAATGCCTTTTCATAATCTACAAATCCAAAGCATAATGGCAATTCATATTCATTTATCATTTCTATAACTTTTCTCAATATCTGGATATGATCTACTATACCAAAACCACTTTTAAATCCAGCTTGTTCTCTTGGTTGGTAGAAATCCAATGTTGTCTATAGATAAGTTATAATTATCATGGTAAATATTTTGTATAAAATGATAAAGGCTGATATATCTGTAATTTTTAATATCTTCTTTATCACCTTTTTAAAATATTAATACTGCATTCTTCCAATCATCTGGTACATCTTTATCATTTAGACATTTGGTATATAACTTTGCTAAAAAAATTTCTATTTCTTCACTTGCTTCTTTTAATATATCAATTATAATTCCCTTATTACCTGTAACCTTTCCTTTCTTCATAAATTTAATTGCGGATCTCACTCCTTTATTTAAAATTCTGAGCAATTTGGAAAATATAATAGATGTAGGAGGCACTTGTTCTTAATTCTTGATAAAGGTCTTCTATCCATTTCATGATGTCATCTCTTTTTTTAATAATAATTCCATCTTTTTTCTTATTGATACTGTTGTTGAAAGGTTTCTAAATTTCTGAGTAACTTTTTAAAAGAATTTGTGTTTGGTAATTACACGGTTTCATCTTCTACTGAGGTTTTTGAAAAGATTAATAATTTTAAGATAGAAAATGATGTGTTTTATAATAATTTTGATATAAAAATATGTATCAATCTGTTGATAGATTAGATTAAGCTGGACTGAGATTTTTATCTTTTTCTTTCTATGCATATTATTATAATGATACATTTTATAAGATTAAAAAAGAATGGATAATAAGTATTTATTTCACTTTTAATTTATTCAGTTTATATTAATTAATTGGAAGAGAAAATTTACACTTGTTTGTTCAGTGTGCTGATGATTGTTCATTTGTAGTGGAAAGGAATAAATTAGAAGCATTAGTAAATAAATTCAATAGTTTTGATCTTTCTATAAAATATATTGGGGAGGATGTTAGATTTTGTCCAATTAAAGTTTTTAGATTTAATAGTAATAAGAAATATAATAAATAATTGCTTGGTATGTAATCATTATATTAAAAGAAAGAATTTAAAATCTGTTATTAGACTGAGAACTATTAATCTGTCATTCAGAAAATAGTTTCATTAATGAGTATTTGTTATACAAATGAAAAATCAAATAGTTCCAAAAAATAAAACTTTATTTTTTTTTTAAAAAAAAGACAATTTTATAAAGATTACCATATTAATGGCTAATGTGATAAATTTATTAAAGATATTTTGTTTAATATGAATTATAGAATTGATAATAATAAATGTAAAAATATTAAAATAAATGAAATATATGAGTTTATTTCTTTGAATTTTTAAATTGTCTTTTTATAAGGTTTTTAAAAAAATTATAATATGTTGGTAATAAAAAAATTCAACAGAAGAAAAATATTGCTCTAAGTAATTAAGAGGGAATTTGAATCCAGACATTCAAGCTCCCTTTAGTCAACAACTCATCTCATATAACTGATACCCATAACCACATAATGTGAAAAAGATAAAGGGTTTCCAATACATGTATTTCATGTTGAACCAGCACTCATCAGTTGGTTCAGTTCATCTTCTACCACAGATATATATATAATCAGTGCCCATTTATATTAAGATAGCAATTCTTCAAAATGTAATGACTTCAATTCTCTTTACTCTCCAACTCTTCAGCTGTCCATATATATTGAAACTACATCTATTCCTGAAGTGGTTTACAAATTTGCTTGTTTTTGTAAAAAAAAAAAAAAAAATGTATGTAGGCCAATGTAATTATACTTAAATGAAGGAATAAAAGTTCACAAAAGTAGAGTGGAAAACAAATAACTTTGCATTATTTATCCATGAAAGAAATGTAGACCATAAGATTATTTTTGAGCAACCTAAAGTTATATTCTTTGAGAAAAAAATGAAAAATAAATAAATAAAGATTCTGTTATTAAAGATTTATGATTTGGGAGTATGTCAATAAATATATATATATTTTAAAATAAAAGTTCTTTTGAAAATTGGATACTTATATATTAATCTGGCATAGAATTTTAGTCTTGATTAAAATCATTATGCTTATCTATGATTACTAAATATTTGATAATATTTAATCAATTAAGTAAATTTAACTTTCAAAGATAAGTTGTTGAAGATCTCTAGAGTATTTTTATATCCATTATACATTCTTTATTAACTTCTAGCTAGCACTACTTATGCTTTAAAGATAGACATCTTTGCCATGTAAATAAATTGACATTAATAAAGAGAGTGGAATTATTTACAACTTTGTTAAAAATGATTATTTAAATCTTTGAAAGTTAAATTTATTTAATTAATTAACTAAAACATACCATAAAATATTTGGCAATCATAATTAATCATAAGTAATGAAGATTAAAATTTCACTACCAGACTACCGAAAATTGAAATGAGAGTTAAAATTATGGGAAGTAGGTTAGTATATATTTATTTTGTGTTCATAATACATTGCACGTGAGAAGTCTGCCACTGAATTTTTTAATGTAATTTTGGCTGGTTATTTAATTGTGAATTGGAGTAATTAATTTAATACATATATTGATATTAAACAGTTTATATACAACACACACAGAGCCATATAAAAAAAATAATGATATTCTTTTAAAATAAAATAATGAAAATAATTATTTGTATTTCACTTTTTAATTATGTATAACCCCCCCCATTCATTTTCACAAAAGTGTTTTTGGATAGTAAGATTTCAGGGCTTAATTCCATTTTTTAAATCTGTTTCCTTAACTCTTATGTAAACAAATTTTATTATAAAAAGCCAAAGTTGCAAAAAATCAACACTTCTTTTTTTAAAAAAATTATTATGAATAGAATGTATTGTCTAATTTATATTGCTAATATTTACCACAGTATTAAATTTGAAATTAATGTAATTAGAAAAACAAAAAACAAAATAGAATTAGATTGTTTGTCTAAAATATAAAAAAAACATAACTTAGGTTTGTATTGCTCTGAGCAGTTTGAGTAATGGTGAGAATAAAAATTAATACTTTCTGGGGAAATTACTAGAATACTAGATGAATGGAAGTAAAAAAAAGTCTAAGTTTCTGTTATCTGAATGAAGCTCTTGAGCCAAGCTAACTTTTTGAACAAATTATTATATTATTGATCATTTCTACTTATCTTTTTAAATGTCATAAGTATACTGCTAGATCTATAATCTAGATTCGAATCTAGATCAATTAAACTCAGAAAATGTTTTCAATTTTAATCAGACTTAAAATTTTTCTTTCCAGTAGCTGGCTCATAGCCAACCAAATTAATTATCCGATATCAGTTGGTAAAGTGTATCTAACTATTCTTGACAAAACCCGTTATGATCAATCCTGATGAGTAAAATCTTTTTTGATATTCCTCTATGAAAACAATTGGAGGGATCTTTGTTTTGTAGTGAGATATTTCACCTCACCTTTTTATCTAAATATTATAATTGATTTTATGGATTTTATTATTTTTAACCTAAATGTTACACATTTATTTACATTAGTGTTTGTTCTTACACATTTTTTTAAGCATCTCATTATTAGTGTTTCACTGTTAAAATAATAACTTATTGTTTTTAATTTAATTAGTTAATTTTTATTAAAAGTAAAATCTATACTTCTTGTAATTAAATATTACTCTGATTTTCAATTAAAATATGCATGTCTTATTGAAAATTTTAAATTAATGATAGCATTTATAATTTTTTAATTTCATTTCTATATTTCAATTTTTAAAAAAATTTCCAATTTACTAAATATATCTTGTATTAGTGAAATATATTTATACCTGGATCAAGAGTTGTAAAAACGACGCTGGGAACGAGATTGAAGCTTTTTTTTTTTAAAAAAAATATTTTATTTTAAATACTCGGTATATATATATATACATTTGTAGCTTTCGCGAAGCATGAAGGGATCTTATGACGTCATCCATTTGTGACCTGCCGAAATGACAGCGAAATAGGGCTGACAATTTTTTTTTTTTCGGCTTATACTTTTCTCGATTATTTTAATCAAAATCACTGCCTAAGTGATTTCGAATTTATAAAAGGGCTATACTGGTTTAATTGATATAATCGTGGATTAAATGTAGCTTTTGCCTTAGACAAGATAGCGGCTAGGGGATGTAACGTTCATCAGCATATTTTGCGGTGAGGCATTGGATGAGATCTACGTTAGCTTACATTGAACAAGTGAACTCCTTTTTAAATTGGGCTGTGAACATTGAAGAATTGAAAAAAAAAAATCATTTTGAGATTGTCCTAAAAAATCGTACCGGTGATTTGATTCGTCATTCAGTCAGTGATTGAGGTAAGTAATAGTGTATTATTTATTTTTGATGACACAGATTCCTGAGAAAAAAAAATGGGGAAAAAAAGATGAATCGGAGGCGTGAGCATGCTTTTAAGTAGCTTATTGCTCTGCCTATTACTGTTTATGAGTCTATTACTTAATCAATAGACAAGGAGAAATTATTATAAAATAATATTTTGTACTATAAATATAATATAATGTATTTAAATATTAGCCATATTTTTGTAATCTGACATTTTGTGTAACGTTGTGCTTTTTATCTAATAATTCTAGGATAAATCAACGTTATGTTTGCCTTTTTCAAATCGTCCCGCTCAGCCTAAGCGTTAACGTTTAGCAGTAAAGATTGTGAATATTTATTTCATAATTACTGAATATTTGTACATTTTAAATTTAGAGTTGAAAAGAAATGTTAATTAATAAGATAAGAATTAATAAATAAAATGTATATATTTTATTCTTTTTATATTGTCAGTCGATGAACATTTTGTTCAGGCTGTGAATACCAATCTACGTTGACTAGAGGTACTAAATATAAATCTTGATCAGCGGTGGTTTTTTTTTTTTTTTTGATCTTATATTGTAAGCGATTTTTTTTTTTTTTTATGATTTATTTTTAAATTTTGTATGAATTTGACTTTGGTCAGGAAAAAAGTTTTTTTAATAAAAAATTATTTTAAAAATATTTATTTTTTGCATATCTATTCGCTTTAACTTCTTGATAAGTACTGTTTTTGCAGGTAAATCGAATTGTCTTCAAATATGGCTGTCTTAGCGTGTGGCAGACAAGGAAACATTGCTAAAGACTACTGTTAATATTTACTCGATTTTGGGCTTGTGTTTGTTTAATGCTAATAATGGGTTTTGCAAATATATATGAATCTACTTTAATATAAAACATATTAATAAAAAATGTATGACTTCCCACATTTAAGCATAAATGTCTTAATTAAAACCGATGATATTTTAAATGATAAAATTACAAAATGTATTTGCAAAATTTGTAAATAACGTTTGCTAGTAATTACTTCAATTTCATTATTTGAATTTAAATGTGTATTTTAGTAAAATATGTATCTATTATTTCAATTTTTAAATCTTTAAAGATATGACAATGTATTTTTCCCCAACATGATTAATTTATTATAGCAAATTATTTTTTATACCTTGAATTATTTAGTATTTGTTAACAGTTGAGAGGGAAATCAGTGATATTGTGCATGCTTTTGTCCAAAAAGATAATGTATTCATATTTATTAGATTTATAAGGATTAATTTTTTTTTCTTTCTATAGGATCAACAAATCTGATTTTTAACAAAAGTTTTTATATTTGAGTAAAGTTTGATATGTATTCACGCATTAAGTTTTAAGAATTTTTTAATGTATATAAGATTTTGTCAAAAACATAAATAGTAATTTTTAATTATGCAATCTACGATTTTTATTAAGGATTTAGAAAAATCAGATTTAATTATGTTTATTAATAATTTTTATTAGTCATTTATTAGATTAGAGATTATCCAATAATGAATAATATTTCTGAAGTTGTTGGATATAGATAGTCATTCCTAGAAATTGCAGGTGTATTGCTTACATAGAATAAAATATCTTTAAAAACTAAAAGTGATTAAGGTATAAAATTCATGTTTGCAAACACATTTAAATATTAAAAATTCATTATAAATTGATATAAATTATAGTAACATATACTTTAAAATCTTAATGAAAACTGCAATTATGATTGCTTAATTAATAAATATTAAGAATGATAAATGAAAGTAAATCTAGCATTTGCAAAATTTGGGCAGATATATATTGTTGCAATTATAAATATGCAGAATACACAAATTATACAAATAAAAATGGGAATAAGTATATTAAAAAAAAACAATTATGGTGATAAAAATAATATGAAAGTTAGTATATATATATTTGAGGAATTTCAGTATTTGTTTCTGCTGTTTGGCATCTGATAAAGAGGAATAGATGTGGAAATTTTTAAAGTAAAAATTTTTTTTTATTTAATTGCTCATAAAAAATGTGCACAGTTTTCTGTTTAATAGAAGTTAACTAGAAAGATTCATTATAAGACAATTAAGTTTTAAAATAATTTTATTTACTCATCTAAAATTACCTAGTTTATTTGTTATAAATAACACCAAAGTTATTTACAAAAGAAGCATTGGAAATATAAAAATATATATATAATATTATTTCACAGTATCTTTGTTTTTCAGTTTTGCAAAGTGGTTTATCATTGTTTTACAGATATTTACATTAAACATTGGATTTGCTGTTTTTTGTTTAGTTTTATGAGACAATGGCATCATGTTATTTCTTTAAGATTAGATGGGAGTAAATGTTTAGCAGATATCATTTTTCTTGAAGGCAAATTCAATTTTACTAGATAAATAAAATTCAATTATTATTGCCATATTTTGTGAAACTTTAATTAAAAAAAATATAGACCAAAATAATATTTTTGAACTCTGGATCTTGATTCTTTAAAGGGATCACAACATTAATTTCTTTTTTCATTTAATAAAGTAGAAAGTATTAAAATGAGTCTTATATAGTTCATAATTTTAAATATTTTAATTTTATTTTGTTCAATTATTTATTGTTGAATTTTTAGTAAGCATTAATAAGTGAAGATATGAAAATGTTTATGTCATCTTTAAATAAAATATCCAAGTGTAATTATTTCTATGTGCATATAAGTACTCACACAGAAATATATATGTGCACACATCAGGTATAATGTAAAGTGTTTATTTTATTGTGGATCAAAGTCAAAAAGAGAAAATAATTACTAAAAAGTTTTTTTTTACAATTTTCATATTTAGATGTGGAAAGGTGTATGAAAAGATTGAAATTTGAATTGTGAATTAGAAGAACAATGGAAAAGAATAAGATTTTCAATATTTAAGTTTTGAAGAGAGTATATAAAAGAAGTTATTTATGAAGAAAATTATAAAATGACAATAGTTTTATAGGCAGAAGAATTATGAATGTATTGGTTCTCAGAAAATGAGAATAGAGAAGTAGAAGATAGAAATTGATTGATTATCTAAATGAAGATTGTTAAAAGTAACTAAAGATTAGAAGAATGAAAATTGTGAAGTTGATATATAGTATCTTCTTTTTTGACAAATTTAATCCAAAAAGTATTAAAATATCAGACTATTGGGAAAAAAGATTTCAGTAAACAAAGCTTCAAATCAAAACTGTATAACATACAGACATATGTATATGTGATAATGAAATAATTTTTTGTGCTAAAGTTAAATAAGTAAAACAAAAGTAATGTAGTTGTGCATAAAAATGTCAATTTCTCATTACTATATGATTTTTTTTTTTTTGCAGATGTTATTATATACATATTAAATAATTAACTGAAAAGCAATTTTATTTCAAAAAGTCTAGAAATTATTAGTAACAGTTTGTTATTAATTTCTACAAATCTTGAAATCAATTTGTGTTCAAGATAATATTTCAGGTATTACAATTGATTACTATTTGTTTTTGTTTATTTAACCTTTTTTTCCAATTTATTTTTATTTTAGTATATTGTTTTGTCTTCATTTTAAAGATTAATATGTAGATAAATTTGAAATATCCTTTAGTTGGATAAATATATAATTTATTAATATTCCCTGATCATGACAACTCCCCAAGTACTGCATAAATGATGAGCTACCAGTATTATTTGTGCATGTTTATATTAAAACAGGCAAAACTCTCTATACATATTGCCACTCAGTGCAAGCCAGAGTAATCAATGGATGCCAGAAGGCTTGTGCATAAATTCCCTATCTAATGCCTACTCATCCAATATCTCCAGATTAGTTTCTGGCTGGTGCCCTTCGTCAATGAGAAATCTTGGATCTGAGAGCACTGCACCTAGATTTTATGATCTAATGCAGTGTTTCCCAACCTGTGGTACGCGAGTTGCTGGTTGGTGGTACACGAAAAATAATCAATAATGGCGGATATAAAAAAAAATTAAATCATAAAAATATAGAAATGTTTTTTCCTATAATTCATAAAAATTATTTTAATTAATAATATTATACAGTAAAGTTGTTTATATGTACAGTCGATAACGATCTTTAATGTTAACGATAAAATTGAAAGTATGATTAAGAAATTAGATTTTTGGAAACAGTAATATATATAAGTATCGAAAACAATCAACCGGAAGTATTCAAAACTCTACATATCTTTTTGTTTGAAAATAAGGTTAGTCTGTCTCAAGATATACGAGAAAATATAATAGCACATTAAACAGGATTAAAAACGTCTTTCATGAAATATTTTCCAAAACCTGAAAACACAAATGATAATTAGATTTCAAATCCCTTCTATGCAGAAAATTTAGAAAAAGCTACATTATTATCAATAAAGGATAAAGAAAATTTAATAGAATTATCATGTGACAGAACTTTACAAGTAGAATTCAAACGACACAATCTAATTAATTTTTGGTTAAACATTAAAGAATATGAACAACTTTCTGAGAAAGCTCTTAAATTATTATTACTGTTTACTAGTACGGAATTAATAGGAAGAGCTTTTTCTTCATATATTTTTAAAAAAAATAAGTATCGAAACAGATTGAATGCAGCTGTAGACTTATGGGTATACCTCACATCTTTTGAACCAAATTTCAAAAAATTATGTTGTTCGAAACAAGCACAAAGATCTCATTAAATTTATTTTATAAACATTTGATTATGATAAGAAAATATATTAATTGGTTTTTTATAATTTTGTGTTTTTATTAAAACCATTTATTAGTTAGTAAACGAAATCATGACAACATAGTAGTTAAAGAATGAGTCGGATCAAGGCAAATCAATCTAAATTACTTAATTTGAAAGAATGTATCAGAAAAGGATCATACCCAGAAATTAGACTCTCATTAATTTTTGATCATCTATTGTGGATTCCTAGATGTAAGCTAGTATTTAATCATCAAAATTTTAATCTTATTAACTTCATGCTGAACAATATAAAGAAAACAAGAACAAGAGATAGCCTGATAACTCCTGAGGTTATTTTGACCATGACTTGGGACATGCTGGATTTATCCTCTCCATGGCCCAACCAATAGCAAGATGCTCCGAAAAAGAGAAAACAGACTCAAATTCGGGAGACCAAATGAAGGAATGAGAAAACACTTTGAACAAATTATGTACCAAATAACCTTTAATATAATAATGTAATCTTTAATAAATTATTTTGGAAAAAATATGAAACTTTGAACAAACACATACATATAAATATGTTAACAGTGCGTTTATAATTTCAGTGAGTTTATAATCTGGCATGACATTTAGGCGTGTTTCAATGTAATTTGTCTCATTATGAGATGTGAATACATACATGGTCACCCTATAATATTTATAATGCAAATAAAATAACACACTCGCAATAACAAATTTCACAAAATACAATCATTTTTACAAAGTGGTACAATTTAGCGTGATGTTCTACCAAGTGGTACGTGAGCCAAAAAAGGTTGGGAAACACTGATCTAATGCAACCCTCCAGCAGCCAACTTTTATCTCTACTTAACTATAAAACTATGAATCTTAAATTGAAAACACTAATATTTTCAATCCAAGCTCATTAGCTTATACACCTGGGTCTCTTTTTACGCGGACTTATTTAACATGATTTTGAAGTTACGCGATTCCTGTTTCACCGGAAGTCGAACTCTGATAATGTGCTATTACTTTAAATAATAAATTTCACGCACTTACATTATATTGAAAGTAATAGCACATTATTGGAGTTCGACTTTCATCTTAGTAATTTCAATATTTTCAGTGCTTTATAATAGTAAGATTTTATGCAATAATGAAATTAAAATCGTGATTTCCACATTTTATGTATACACACATTAAATTTTACAAGATTATAATGTAAATTTGTTCAAACATTGTGCGTGTTAATTTTGCATTTTAAATCACATTCTGTTTTTGCTTTTTAAAAAAGAACGTAATCAATTATTAATCATTTAGTGTCCACAAGTTTATTTTTAAAAGATCAGTAATAGCAGTGGGCACATTTAAATTTGATAATTAAAAATTAAAATCTGATTTTTAATTGTAATTAACAATTTAAAAATTACTTACGATGATTTGAAATTAATGGGATGTGAAATTTGATTTTTAAACGGAATTGAAAATTAAAGACAAAATTAAGAATTTAATTTTTAGTTGTTAGTTTCATAAACAATTAATAAAATCATCGTCTCAAAGATTAATTACTAATTACGTTGTCACCAGAAAACCATTGACACAACATGAGTGTGAAGTTGCCGCTAGTTGTTTGCAAACGAACGTGTTTTTCGGCAAATAGCTATAATAGATAAAACGTGTATAAAAAAATGTAAATTACTGTACTGTAAATTATGCATAAAAATATATTATTTTGAATAAAATTAAATATTATAGTTAAAAAAAGTTTGTCTTGTATCAATTTTTTTCAAATTTGAAATTTTTTATTAGTCATATTTTATTTCCTTATTTTTTTTTTGCGCGAATTTTAAAGTAATTTTACGTTGGTGCTTTGCTTTTACGCGAATTTTGAAAAATCACAGACCGCATCCCCCCTTTTTCAATGTAAGTTACATCTATTTTTGCGCGATTTCGTTTGCGCATGTTTTCTGAGCAACCTATCTATCGCGTAAAATGAGACCCAGATATATAGTCATACAGGTCTGAACTCACCAAGGCCATAAGCCAGAAACTAGTGTGCGGATATTGGATGAATAGGCACTAGATGGGGATTTTATGCACAAGCCTTCTGGCATCCATTAATTACTCTGGCTTACATTGAGTGGCAATATGTAGTTTTGCCTGTTTTAATAACAGTTATAAGCAAGCTTAAGAAATGGTGATCATGTGATGTTTATTGCATGTTTACATATGAAAATAAAATGAAGTGAATTATTGGAGTCCAGTTTGACTTTCAGATACTAAGAATTGAAATTTTTGTTTATGAAATATAAAATTTATAAAACTGCTTTGTGATTATTCTTAATAAACAATATTGAAAATTGCATACATCACATGTGTTATTCACCAAAGAATTTTGGTATTTATATAAGCTGAGCATTAGTTGATTTATAAAATATAATTGTGTTAATTGAAAGTCTTATTAGGCTTACTAAAGAAATATCGTAAGTTCATATTGTAAATAATGTAGAAAATGTAGATATAGAACCATGTAAATTCATATATAGAAATATTTTATCACCAAATTTATTTCCAGTAATTAGTATAGAAAAACTGCATATAAATTTCCTAACTAAAGAATTTTATTGTTTGAATAAATTGAACAAAATGAGTTTACTAGCAAAAATACAATCTTGGTATGTATGAGGTTTTTTGTTTTTGAATTAATTTATATTGATGAATGTGATACTATTGAATCCTCTATTTGTAAATACACATCATTGGATTGGACATGCAAAATGAATGAATACTGGAAGACTTTTTAAAACAGTTTTATGATGAACTTGAATATGGGTTTCATGGGAGAGGGTAGACCCCATCTACATCATAATGATTATCTCTTGAGACATTCTAAAGAAGTGCAATGTTAATTGCTTCTTTTGGGAAGATATAGCAGAGAATAGAATACATTGGAGAAAAAATTTCTGAAGAGGAAATTAAGACAACGTAAAATATCAAATAAACAGAAAAATGGACCAGCATGTTCTATATGTGGATATAATTGTGGTTCACAGATTGGTTTGTATAGTCACTGCAAAACTTGTTTTTAGAGAATTCCCCTCTTCTCTTTTTCACCTTTTTTTTTTTTGGAATAGGAATGATTATACTTATCTTTTGATTGGCTGTTTATTATTAATATTACATGTATACTTAATAAATGCTTATCAAAATGGAAAGAAGTTTGAAAAGGGCAAATATTAGTACTTGCTGAAAAGAACTTTTATGTGTATGATTATTATATATATATATTATTGCTGTTACATAAAGATATATTATATCATATCGTGAGATTTATTTAACAAATACTAGATTGAGAAAATAATTGTTTTTTTTTTTAGATTGAAAATTACAGTTGGGAAATTAAATAAATGAATTAAAAAATTAATAGAACAGTAGTAGTAGTAGTAATAATAAAAGGTATAAATCTTCTCAGTGGTTATATAGATGTAATGATATATGAATATAAAAATGCAGTCCACTGTAATAATTGATATTGATTGGTTTATTGATTGTTACAATAATAGAGCACATTGGCCTTCATAGTAGCTCTGTAATTTCTTATTGGTGGTTTCTTGGTAATTGAGTTAAATTGAATTATAAAAGCTGACATTACATAAAGTACAAAATAACCACTGCAAAATTTAGTGCTCACTCTCAGTGACCTTTGTATTTTAATGATGTGATGCTCATTAAAATTATGTTATAACTCAAAAATTGAGCAAAAACAATCTTATAGTGTTACTGATCAAGTATTAAAAGATTATCTTTTAGTAACCTTAGTTGCTAAAGAGTATTAGGATTACTAAAAGATTATCCAAGATTAACTGTGAAAAGCATAGAAAAAAAAATCATAGATATATTTGCAGTTAATAGTAAATGTAAAAATATTTTTTGCTATTATTATTTGAAAATTATTTTTTAGATACAAAAAAAGTACTGCAAATATAAAGTTATTTATATAAAGCAGTTACCTTTAAAAAAAAAAAAATCTATTTAAAAGATTTATTTTATAATGTAATGCCAACAACAATATCGTAAGACTTTTTTGTATACTTACTCAGGTTTTCAAGAGATGGTAATAGGCAAAAGCCAGAAATTGCTTTGGTTATTGGAGATATTATGGCACTATGTCAATTATCTTGTAGCTATTGATTATTTAATCTTGTATAAATGGTTCTATAATTAATTGAAGAGAATAGTTCTTGGATACAATGTAATGGCTTAATTCTTGCATAATATTTATGTATACATATTTTCTTTTTACAATTTGTTTTATATGAATCCATTAAAAGAAGATAGAAATTTAATATTTTTTGTATAGTATTGATATTTTTTATTGTAGAAAGTTATATTTGAAAATTCCTAGATTTATTGTCAAAATTACAAAAGAATATTGTAATAATCTTTGTGTATATATTTAAAATAAAGATCAGATAACTTGAATCCCTTATCTATTAGCTAATATTAGATATCTTTTTATTGTTTAGACCATTGGCTAGTTATATATATATAAAGAAATCCCTAAATTTGTTTGCACTATTAATTTACTTGATTTGTGGCCATGGCAAGCAAGTAATTAAGTCTAGATTATGTGACATGTTGACAATTAGATGATCTTTGTGATTTTGTAAAATGATGATAATACTTTTTTTTTTTTTTAAATCTGTTAGGCTGAAATATTTTGAATTTAAGAGAGAGAAAAAGTATTTAATCTTCATTAACATAAATTATTATTAAAGGATATATTATAGAAAATAATGTACTACTAATTTTAACTCTTGCTTAACAATTTTGTCAAGCTTTCATTATACTTTTGCAAAATTACAAAATGTGTAAATTGCATTACAAAGTGCAGTTTATATATATATTAAATTTAACAATGTGACTGTTTACAACCACAAATGCACGTTATTACTGGATGGTTTGAATTTTGAAATTCAGTATTTTTGTTGATGAAGATATAATGCCAGATATTAAATGTTTGGCTGCAGAAAGGAGTTTGCTATTAACTGAAAGGAGACTCTTTGATTCCTCTTGTAGGCATTAAAGGAGCCGAGCAGGGCAAATTCCTAATGTCCTCTCCATACGTTCTTGTTGTTGCAGCTGTTATTACTATGTGATTATTCATATAGTATACGAACATGGAAGAGCTGCTCATCAAAACACATTAGCTAGGGTGGTGAGTTCATTGGCTTTTTACCTCAGAGTTTAAGATCAAGAAACACCATAGTCTTCTCAGTTGTCTGATAAGGCAGAATGAATGCTTATGTAAATGCTAAATATTTTTCCAATATATATATACAATTATGAGACAAAAATAAATCATGGCCCTTATTCCCAGGAGACTGTAAAGTCACCAACCAAGGCAGCAGTTGGTGGCCGAAGGTGCTAAGAATCCCCTGATTGTGGACCCAGGCTGCCATTTGATGATGACTTTTTTTATTTAGGTATTACTTACAACTGCAGATCACTTTCAAGTGAAGGAAGATTGCAAGAATTAGAAGAACTGTCTTATATTAAATGGGACATTATTGGACTTTGTGAAGTTAGAAGAAAAGGTGAAGAGACAATTGATTTAAAAAGTGGACATGTACTCTATTATAAAGGCACAAATATTGGAAATACAAGTGGAGTAGGATTTATTATAAATAAAAAGTGGAAGAACAACATTGTGTAGATTGATGGTGTATCAGACAGAGTGGCAAGATTATTTATACAACTTAATAGCAGATACCAAATTCAGATAATTCAGGTTTATGCTCCAACAAGCGCTCATAGTGATGAAGTAGTAGAATATTTTTATATGGATGTACAAAAGGCTTTTTATCAGAATAAACAACATTTTAAAATTGTTATGGGAGACTTTAATACTAGAATTGGTAAACAAATGAAAGATGAAAGTGCTGTAGGTAATTTTGGTTATGGTAATAGAAATGAGAGAGGACATAGACTAGTGGAATTTGCTGAAAAAGACAAACTTCATATTATGAATTTTTTTTTTTGAGAAAAATGTTAAAAGGAAATGGACATGGAAGCATCCCAATGGGGGTACAGCAGAATTGGATTATATTTTGACTAACAGAAAATACATATTTCAAGATTGTAATGTTCTTAATAAATTTAGCACAGGAAGTGATCATTGATTAGTAAGCTGTGAGATACATGTTAAATGCAAAACTAGAGACAAAAATTATTAAGAAAAACAATTTTTACAGTTGATATTCCTAATCTTCAGGAACATTCTAATGAATTTAAATTAGAACTTACAAATCGGTTTCAAGTATTAGTAGATTTTGAACATGATTCAGATTTGAATGAAATTAATATGAAAATAACTGATACATTTTTAAAAACTGCACCAAAGATAGCTGGTAGAAAAAAGCAGCAATTGACCAATAAAATTTCTACTGAGACTAGAGAATTTATGAAGAAAAGAAGGAATATGAAGATATACAAAAATGATGCCTTAAAAAGGATTGAATATCTTAAATTTTGTAAAATGATACGGAAAAGAGTGTAAATGATATAAGAAAGTATAACTGTGAACTAGCAAGGAAAGCTATTGTAAATGATATAAGAAAGTATAACTGTGAACTAGCAAGGAAAGCTATAGAAGACAATAAGTCTCAAGAATGTAAAACAACATCTTGGTATTGGTAGGAAATTTATATCTGCAATAAGAAAAAAAGATGGAATTATTACTAAAAAGAGAGATGACATTATGAAATGGGTAGAAGACTTTTATCAAGAATTATATAGTAATAAAGAACAAGTACCTCCTATATCTATTACATCTTCTGAATTGCCCAGAATTTTAAATGAAGTGAAACATGTAACAGAATGTATGGAGAAAGGAAAGGCTCCAGGTAATGATGGAATTATAATTGATATATTAAAAGAAGCAGGTGAAGAAATAGAAATTTTTTTAGCAAAGTTATATACCAAATGTCTAAATGATAAAGATGTACCAGATGATTGGTAGAATGCAGTAATAATATTAATATTTAAAAAAGGTGATAAAGAAGATATTAGAAATTACAGATCTATCAGCTTTTTATCAGTTTTATACAAAATTTTTACCAAGATAATTACAACTCATGTACAAAGAACATTGGATTTCCATCAACCAAGTGACCAAGCTGAATTTAAATGTGGTTTTAATACAGTAGATCATATCCAGGTATTGAGAGAAGTTATAGAAAGGACAAATGAATATGAGTTGCCATTATGTTTTGGATTTATAGATTATGAAAAGGCATTTGATTCTATAAACATTTCTTCAGTGATTAAAGCATTGGATCATCAAGGTATAGATCCAGGATATTGTCATATTTTAAAGAATATTTATAAAAATGCAACAGCAACAATTAGATTACATAATGATACTGGGAAAGTCAACATTGAGAAAGGTGTAAGACAAGGTGACTCCATATCTCCAAAACTTTTTACAGCAGTGTTGCAAGAAGTATTTTGTGGATTAAAATGAGAAACTAAAGGAGTGAAAGTAAATGGAGATTATTTAAGTCATTTAGATTTTGCAGATGATATAATTATTTTTGCAAATAATGCTTCAGAACTGCAGGAAATGTTGCAGGATTTATCAGATGAAAGTAGGACTAAAGATAAATGTTAAAAAGATTAAACTAATGTTTAATCGATTTGATCAAAATATGAAAATAAAGATTGATTATGATGAATTAGAAGAAGTTAACAGTTACAAATACCTTGGTCAGATTATTAATACAGATGGAAACATAATGGATGAAATTAATCATAGAATTAAACTTGGTTGGAGTGCTTTTGGTAGAAATAACTTGATACTAAAAGGAAATATGCCTATGTGTTTGAAAAGGAAGGTTTTTAATAAATGTGTTTTACCAGTTTTTACTTATGGATCTGAGACTTGGACACTTAATAGAAGAGCAATACAGATACTCCAGACCACTCAAAGAAGTATGGAGAGATGCATATTGGGAGTAACAAGAAGAGATTGAAAACGCAATGTATGGGTAAGAGAACAAACAGGTGTTACTGACCTCACTGAAAAAATTAAAAGATTGAAGTGGAGTTGGGCTGGACATATTGCTAGAAGAGTTGATAATGGATGGACAACTGAAATCTTAAACGGGATTTCAAGAGATTGTAAAAGACCCAGAAAGAGACCACATGTGAGATGGATGCATGAAATAAGAAAGTGTGCAGGAGTGATGTGGGGAAGAAAAGCCAAAGATCGGAGATGGATTAAACTTGGAGAGACCTTCATCCTGCAGTGGATTGATAATGGTTGATGATGATGATGATTAAATGTTTATTTATATAGATCCAGTTTATCAACTCTAATAGTTTATTCATTCAGTGACTGCTTCAATTTATTATTACTAGTGTTATGGTTTATTTTTGTGATATTTAAGGTTTTCTTGGAAATGTGATTTTAGGAACAGTAATTCATTTTATTTACTTCATTCCCAAATCATGTATTGTAAGTTTGAGCAATTTGTGAAAAGTAATGTGTTATGTCTACATTTCCAATCTATTTTCTTTTATATGATCTTTGCCAGTGAGGAAATCAAGCTTTAAAAAAAAAAAAGGTTTTAAAATAGAGTAAATAGAGAGAAGGGAATTATTGCTTTTAAAGTGTAAGCAGAGTAAGTATTCGGATATCTAATTTCTTGAACAACTATTTAAATTACTGCAGAATAATTGTTATAATCAAATACTCACTGCTTATATTAAGTAAATGTTCAAATTAAACTAGCATCCCTAAAAAAGGAAAAAAATATGTTCTTATCCATTTTTGCTGTAAACATTTGCATTTCTAAATTTTTTTTTTATTGAAAGCAACATAGAAAAGTAAGAATCTATTTTAATATTCAAAGAACAGTGACAAATATTTGATCTATTTACTAGAAAAAGATATCTTTTAACATTATTTTGAAATGAATATTATATGGATTGATAAGTTAAAATTTTCAGAAGCATAGAAGAAAAATGTGTCAACACAAGTAGAATTAGTTGTTAGGAAAGAATAACTCCATTAGAATATTTTTAATAGTTCAGAAAAATTAGAGAAATAAGTTCAGAATAATGAACACATTAAAATGGATTAAAAATCAGTGATAGAAAGATCAAGACAGGAGGGTTGATGAGATGCAAGAAAAGAGCTATTCATTAACTAAAATTGATCTACTGGAATGATTTAAATAGGTGAAGAGTATTCCATTCTAGGTACTAAAAATAGTATTTAATAGAAAAATGGATTTGTGCTTTGTGTGGGGAAAAACAAATTGTCTCTTAAATATAGAAATAAAATCTTAGAAGCATATTTAATTATACTAAAGGAGATCATAGGAAAAGATAATACCTATATAAATTTGGATAATTTTTGGAAAATTAAAAATTAGATTTGATGCAGTGAGAAAGTATTGAGTTTTCAATGAAGGAAGCTAAAAGGCCATATACCATTGCCTATTGAATGATTATTTGTTCACTATTTTTTAATGAGTCTATTTGTATATTTATTATCTAAATAATACATAGTTTCAGTATAGTTTGAAAATTATAATAGACTATTTGTTAGTCTGTTTTCAGAACAGGTGATATTGCCTGCTTAATTAGGTTTATTTAAACTTGTTTGAATTAATAATTTCACTTTCTGTAGGCAAGTTGCAATCTTTAGTATCTATATAAACATATTAGATCATAGATAAAGGTGGGCGTTCCACTTTTATTATAAAAAGGAGGTTGCTTTGTTAACAGATTTTTATTGATGTTAGTATTTAAGAGGTGGACTCCTTTCATGTATTTATATTTATTTGTATATCAGGACATTGCTAAATAGAACCTTATAATGTAGTAGTTAATGCACAAATTGTCTGCCTACAGTCTGGTTTTCGAATATTAATTGGATAAAACTTGAGTGGTTTTTTTAGTTAGTTGGTCCATAGTCATCACATTTAGTCATTTAAAATTCATTGCTAAATAGGTATCTAGTTATTTTTAGTTAGACTATGAAACTAAATGAAAAATGTTATAAAATTCAATGTCTAGCAGCTAGCATACCTAGAAAGTAATGCCATCTTTTCACTGTTTAACTATAGGACACTGTTGAAGAATAATTGCAATTTGTTATTTAATGGCTATTTTATCTATTTTGCAATTTTAACTGATAATACATAAGCAATCTTTAATGCTCTATTGTTGTCATACAACTTACAATTAAACATTACAAGCATAAAGCTAAACTAGTCAATATATAATTAAAATTACCCCAAATCCAAAATTCAACCAGACCATCAAAAAAAATATATATATTAAAACACAACCAAAGGTTTCACTGCTACAAGCAGACTTCTCAAGTGCAAAGAACTACAAAAACTACCCAATATATATAATCAAAACTATCTCAAATCCAAAATTAAACCAGACCAGCATACAAATGTTTCCAATATATATAATATTAAACATTACCCACAAATCCATTCACTTCCCATCCACCCTTAATATTAAAAGAACTTAAGTAAGTTAATTGCTTCAGAACAATATATTTTCAATAATAAAGATTCTTTAATTCTTTTTTTGATTTCATTTCTCTCAAAGAAGACAACCTTAGCTCCATCAAAATTAATAGTGTGGCCTGTATCTTTTTCATGGACATACAAAGCAGAACTAAGATATCTATTTTTAACTCTACTTTTAAATGAAAGAATAAAGGTTCATAAAAGTAGAGTTAAAAATAGATATCTTAGTTCTGCGTTGTATGTCCATGAAAAAGATACAGGCCACACTATTAATTTTGATGGAGCTAAGGTTGTCTTCTTTGAGAGAAATGAAATCAAAAAAATTAAAGAATCTTTATTATTGAAAATATATTACTGTATTTTGAAGCAATTAACTTAAAGGTGGATGGGAAGTGAATGGATTTGTGGGTAATGTTTAATATTATATATATTGTGTAGTTTTTGTAGCTCTTTACACTGTGTTTTAATATTATTTTTTTGCTGGTCTGGTTGAATTTTGGATTTGGGGTAATTTTAACTTATAATTAATATGTTTATTAAGACAAGCACTTGACATTTGCATACAATTACCCCCCTCCCCCCAATTGAATGGCATAATAGTACTATTAATATTTATCTTTTATTCATTTTTATTTGATATTATCAGTCTAAACCTTTGAAGAATGATCTCATACCAGTTTTTTTTCTTACATTTTTATGCTTTTTTTTTTGTCACATCTATTATATATTTTCTTGGTTTTGTACTCTTTTTTTTCCCCATGAATTCATCTATCTGCTACAATAATAATTTCTCTGAACTTTCTCGTTATGATTCTCAATCATAGTTTTGTTATATATATTGTAACCTTACGAAAGTGAGCAATGTTCATCTTCACTACGCTCTGCAAATTGCTGTGCCAAGTAGTAACTATAGAATCGGTTAGTAGATTTTTTAAATCTGCTTAATTCCTGTGCTAAATACCTAGTTATAAATGGTCTATGCTCATGCTAACCTTTGTACTAACGTATAATTAAATGAATCTGAGACTCAATATCACCTGTTCACTATATATTTCAGAAATGAAGGGTACCTTTGATCGAATCTAGACTATACTCATGATATAGACATCTATATATATGGGGTTTTAATTCATTTTGAATACTTATACATATGGGTTATGGATTGCTCCAAATCTTAAAACAAATGATCATAAAACTTTAAACATTCTCAGGGTAAAGGACATATGTGTTACTAAGCTCATATGCTCTGTCATGATCCAAACTGCAAATATGATGTAATTATGAAATAAATTTATAACAAAACAAAATTAAATTTTGAATAAAGTATTTGCTTTATCTTTTATTGTGACATAGGTGAGAGGCAACAATAAAATGAAAACAAGATAGTAATAGCCATTTCTTTACTTAAGCTTTCACTGAACTTATAAAATAGATAGTAATGTTTATTATTTAAAGGTTTATCACGTGCATGGTTATTAAAATGAAGATAGTCTATTATGTGCTTAAATAATGCAATTATAAATAATAACACAATATAACAAATTTGTATTAACAATAAATGTATTAACAACAAAATAATAAAGGAAATATTCACACAAAAAATGAATCTTTGTTTTAACATAAATGCTAAAGAATTGTAATACAGATTAAATGTCTTTTTATTTATATGTAGTAATAAATTAATGTGTGTGGTATTGTCATATAATAATAATAAAAAAATTATAATAGTAATAGCTACCTGTTCTTATGGTTCTGCCTATCTGTGGTTATAAAATTCATAAATTATATAGCAAAACAATAAAAGGATTAAATGTTGATTAATTAAGTTAGATTGATCAACTATATTTTACAATGTATATATATATATATGGATTCCCCATACCCTCCTTTTTTTTTTTGTTTATTGTTCAACAGTTCCTTTTCCTAGATTCAATGTTTAGACTATTGTTTCCTGAAGTAGCTAATGAAGATGCTTGGGTTTAGAATGGTTATTATTATTATTTTTTATAAATATTGCCTTTGCTGAATGACAGTATGATTCAGATGATTAGCCATAATATTTTCCTTTTTTACAATTGCTTCTTAGCTTTTGAATACTGATCTTTTTCTCCATTTTGGAATGAGTTGATTAAGCATATCATTTCCTTTCTTAGCTATGTATATCTACGCTCACTGGTTTCCATTCACATAAGATAGAATATACAGACGAGAGAATGGAAAAATCCTTAGATAGGTGGTTTGCTTTGGAGATTTATCTTGCCTTTGATAAGAGCAAAAATTAATAAGGTAAAACTTTTATAATAACTTTTTACTGTACTTGACAGAGCAAAAACAAAAAATTGTTATTCCTTTTTTTTTTTTTGTCATATATATGATTTTCACGAGTTGTATATGTTTTTTTTTAACTCTTTATTGTTGGCATAAAAATAACTAATGGCACAAGTGATTATATAATATTTTAGAATGATTATATATACATCTATGAAAAGATTAAAATGTAAACAACAACAAATACACATATATTTTTGTAATGTTGGTTATCATTTTTATATCATTTTAATACAATTCACATATTTTATTTTCATCCTTTTTTTTTGTTATTTTTACTGTTGCCTCTTCAGTACTCTTAGATAAAAGATTAATTTTATAAATGTCAGTAAAAAGGAAAACTCATAATGATAAACTAACTTAGTACAAAATTTCTGAAGTATTTTATAAACATTTTTTTTTTATTGATAGCAATTGAGAGTAAGAGTTGGATTATTTCAATCCTTACAATATATATATATCTGTTCACACAAATCCAGAACAAATCCTTTTAACAATCATTCATCCTATATTATCAAGTGCAAATCTTAATTTTGTTACATTGTACTTCTCTTACTTTTCTGCTCATTTAGAACTGCATCGGTATTATCATTCAACATTACGTTTATAATAAAAAAATTTTTTTTTAAAAAATTTGTTCTAATCTGTTTTATTGCATTAGTATTTTTGCAATAATATCCATAATTTTTTGATAGTTTTTTTATTACATTATTCCAACATAGTTTTTATTTTATAAAAATCCGTTCATGTGTTTATTCATATCTTCATTCTGCAGAATTAGTTTGTAAATTATTATGCTTCAATATGATTTCTTGTTTTTCTCTGTTATGTCTCAGAAATGTTCAGCTTTTTAAAAAATATATATATTACAAACTCCTTTTTTTTTTTTTTATCAAGAAAGTCTGATATTAAGTAAACCAATATAAAAAATTAAAAATAAAATGAAATATTTAAATAAAAATACTGAAAATTAAAAAATATAATAATTTGTTCATTTTTTAAGAAGAAATTTTGCATGGCCATGATTTTAAAAACCAATTTGACATACATCTATTTGATTTAGAAATTGTTTTAAAATTTTTTTATCATAATTAGATAATTAACTTTTTCAAAATTATTGTTTTATTTTAGATTTTAAATACAAAGTATTATAATTATTTTTATAGCAAATTCCCTACCTTAAATATTTAATGTTAATTTTTTAAAAATGTTCAAATATTGAATTAACTATTAACGAACATTCAAATTTATAATGAACATTCAAATTTAATTAATATTTTTTTTGGATTATAATTAGCTATCTGAGTTCTTTTTAATTGAATAAAAATAGATTTTAATTAGATAATGCTTTGATTCAAAACAGATTTAGAAGCAATATAATTTCATGCACACATTCTGGAACTAATATAAATTAAAATCACTGTTTATAAATGGTAGAATAAGTAAAATAATAAAGAAGAGGACAATAATGAGTTAAAGCAAGATATTCTGAAATTTTTTGGATTATTTAATAACTGTAGACTTGTCGCTAAAGTAAATTGAAATAAAAGATAAATGCTATTTAAAAAAAAAAGTGGAACATGCTATAGTTAAAATAAAAAGGAAAGAAAAGAAAAATGACTTGTATTAGAAGGAAGAAGTATATATAAAAAGCTTATCAGTGAATAAAGACAAATAGATAAATTAGATAATGCAGAAAATAAAGGAATTACAAAGAAAAGGTAGTTTTTGATATTTAATATATAGTTGAATAATTTGGATTGGAAAAGCTGGCACACAGGAATGAAATAGTGATTGAAGATAAGATTGCTAAGTTATTACTAAAGAAAACAGATGCATTAAAAATATGAAAAGAGTATATTTATAAAATAGAAATAATAAGCATTTCAATATTGATTAAAAAAAGAGATAAATATGAAATATTGTTGAGTATTATCAAAATGTAGGGAATTGTTGAGATTTCATTTGATTTTTTAAAAACTATGAAGAGATGGATTTGAAGGAATTAAATGTTGATAAAGTATTTTATGATATAGAAGAATGGTCTCTATTTTTTCCAACATTTATGATTCCACTATTGGACCAATTCTGTAATGTGAAGATTTTAGAACGATTAGCTTAATCTCACATGTGGCAAAGATGTTGCCGAGGAGTTGGAAAATATAGATGGATTAGATGTGTATTTGAATTGGTGGTAATTATGAAATATGTATAGAGGGAAGATTATTATTTTATTAATTTTAAAAAGTCTATTTGATAATGAGAGGTATAGATTGAAAGGAGAGATATTAATCAAGAAATAAGAAGAGATTTGTGTAGAAATTGTAAGATTCTGAATGCTTATTTTCTGTTTTATCAGAAGCATATTTAGGTATGTTGAAAAATGTATTGTTTTAATGATGGAATAAGCATTGGAATAGATTTCTTGAATAAGATTTACTTATACAGCGGTGCTTATAAAAATTGGAAATGAACTTAATGATAAGTTATGAAGAATTATCAGAAATTGTAGAAATAAATTGTTGAAAGTTTGAAATAATAAATAAAGTACAAATAAATCCAAAAGAAATCAATGAGTATAGCTGAGGAAAACAAAACAGGAAGCTATAGAACAGATTAGTCGCTTTTAAGTATGTGAACTGTTAATAAAAAGTAACAATAAAGAAATTAGAGAAAGAATTATAATATCTAAATAGACTTTTAATAAGAATAGGATCTATTCCCACAGAAATTTGATCTAAGAAAGAACTTTGTTTTGTTTGGAAAATAAGAAGAAAAGATTGGGATACAGATTTGGGGCAAATAGAATGGTAAATTAAAAAGATAAGATCAGCAATATAAAAGTGTTAAAAAAGTAAACAAAAAAAAAAACAACAACATTGGACTCACCTATAGAGGATGTGAGAAAAAGGTGGGAGAACCAAAAAGTTAATTGATTATCTTAATTAAGGAGAGAAATAACTGATTGTTTAAGGAGTAGAGCAAGAAGATAAGATTGGTAAAGATTATTTGTTGATGTGTAGGCTTATATTTCAAAAAAAGTACTATTGATGATGAATAGTATTAAGCATAAGATTATAAAAATTTATTTAAGAATAATTTTTTCCATTAGTTGAAACTAATTTTAAAATGTAAAAATATTTATTTTTAGTGCTTGGATTCAATTTGTGTTTAAAAAATTATTCAAATTAGTAAATACTGTTAATGATTTTAGAATTATTAATATTGAACATGTTTTAATGAAAACAAAAAGAAAACATTTCAAATAGGGCTATTTTTTCTCTCTTGAAAAATTATATTTTCTATTAGAATAATTAATCATTTAAACAAAGAGTTGTTTCTGAAGTGGAAATGGAATGATAACTTTTGCTTATTACTTGAATGAATTTTAAGGTGAGAAAATTAGTGAAAGGATTTATGTAGTGTATGTATAATGAGCTATAATTACATCCTTTACAGAGCAAAACAAATTTCAAATTTTTTTATAAACATAACTGTGGAGTTCAGGTTTTGAAAAAAAAAAAAAAAAAAAAGTTTCTGTCAGCTATGTATAGGCCAAATATTAACCACATTTCTGTAATAACTAAACATTATATATACATATTGAAGTACACTATTATTTATTTCAAAGTGAGCATGATGTTTTTTATCACACAATTATTAAATGGATTGCAAGTTATAAATAAAAGTGCATAATAGATATGCCAAAATATATCAAATTGTAATTCCATTTTGAATAATTTATCAAAAATAAAATGAATATATTACTCCATAAAATAATTGTAACAAAATATCCTAACACCCTCTAAGGAATGGAACTTGAAATAAACACAAACCAATATTGTAGTTTGTAAACTACTGTAAATTGAAACTATAATGGAATTCTGCAATACTACTGATTTCAATAGAAAGTTTTATCTTAGAAGTTATTTTAAGTCATAAATATCATAAACAATCTTAGTAGCAAATAAACTTTATAAAATTCTATGGTTTGTTTTCAAAATGTGAGTATCAATGTGTCTACTATAAAAATTCTTGTTTTTACATGTATTTTCGTAACAACTTGCTATATCTCTTGAATTTCTCTATACAAGTTATTATATTTTAGTTAGTTTTGAGAATAGATAGAAGCACTGATCAGACAAAAATTGTTTGTGTGGTAGAAAAGTTATTTGAGAATAGAAAAAAGAGATGCTGTAATGATGTGGAAAAAAAGTATGTAATTTTCTAAATTCTTTTAAAAATACATTGTTTTTTTGTTGTTGTAATTTAATTGGGGGTGGGTGGGGATTGAAAGCATATATTTTTCATACCTTATGCTTTAAAAATATATTTTTTAATTATCTAGCATTTTAAAAATATCACTTTTTTTTTCATTTCTGAAGGTATATAAAATATGCTAAAAAAATATTATTTGATCACACACATGCATATACACTTTAAATTACATTGATGAATAGCTACATATTTAAAAAAAAAGTCAGAAGATTTTAAACAACATTAATCATCATATAATTATTAAATATATTATTAATTCACCTTGAAATAAATAAGTCTTGTTATTGAGATGGGTTATTTGTCATAGTTTTACTTTTCTATAGTTAGCTGAAAATGTAATATCTTATTAAAATTAATATTTTAAGAAATGTTTTTGAAATTGAGTTATATATATATTGAAATGTATCAAAGAGTAGATTTATATATAATAGTCACCTGCTTTTTAAAAATTTGTAAGAAAACTATTATAAGAATGTAAGCAAGTCTGAAATACTGGAGTAAATCTGAGGTAAAGAATTGTGGAAATTTGAATTACTAATAAAAAGTGAAAAAAAGATTGGTTAGAATTTGTAAAGAAATGATAATTAATTATGAATAAAAGGCAAAATATATATATAGAAGCTTTGTGTTTTAGAATTAATTTACAAATAATATTGTGTCTTTCTTTAATGAAAATATAATTTAACCATTCACTACATAATTATGAAAATGAGGATCTTAATATAAAAAAAAACAAAAACTTCTAAATTGAATTATATTATTTAGTTGTATGTAGTGTGCAATCTTGTTATATCATTATGTAGTTTTTGAAGTATAGATTAAATGCTGATTTTCTGAATTGTTGGTTTTTGATCCATCCTAGATTTGGAAATTTTACAGATGTCAAGGTTATTCAAATACATAACTTTAATTGTAATGGTAAAGAGAAAATGTTTAAAAATATTCCTGTACTTGTAGCTTAAAAAAAAAGTGGTATTAAGTATTAAAGAAATAAAAAAATTAAGGCAAATTTAAATCCATTATTATGCAGTACTTAGATGAAGGTTTTTGAATTGCATATTTGGCAAAATATTTAATAATAAAAATTGTGCCATTTTTTTTTGTTTTACATATTATGGCCTCACATAAAAACAACTGGATATTACGTAGTAAAAAGATAAAATGTTTAAAAAAATGTTAATGTTTCTTAAAAAAATTTTTTTAAGAAAATTTACATTTAAGAAATACAAATTTTAATAAAGCTAAATGTAATTTATTAGTGATTATTGTTTAAAATTAAATATTTATTACAAATATTGTTTTAAAAAGATTTGAACAAACTTTAATTATAATTTAAGAAAAAAATAAATGAATTGATTATTCACATTTACTTGATTATAATTGAATTTTGCATTGCACACATGGCTAAAAATTTGATGATAAAATTTATGCCATTTTCGAATGCTGGTTCACAAAACTGTGGTTTTATGTGACTGGATATAAAATGATTCACCATTTTTCAATTGACATTTTGATGATAAAAATTTACCATAGGATTGCAAATTTTTTTGTTTTATATCTATATTCTATCATCATCATCAACAACCATTATCAATCCACTGCAGGATGAAGGTCTCTTCAAGTTCAATTCATGTTCTCTGATCTTTAGCTTCTCTTCTCCATATCACCCCTGCATACTTTCTTATTTCATCCATCATCTCACATGTGGTCTCTTTCTGGGTCTTTTATAATCTCTTGGAATCCAGTTTAAGATTTCAGTTGTCTTTCTATTATTATATTCTATAATATATTATTATTAAATTCTATATTACTATATAAATAGGAAAGGTTGTTTATTTTTTGTTTGTGCCTTTATAACTTAAAACAAATATTGCACTAATCTTGCAAAATGTTGCATGATTTTTATTCTTTTTTTTTTTTGTATAGAATTTTACTAATGTATACATTTTTGCTTTGTTTTTAAAAAATTATAATTTGCAAATCTATATTGTAACTGATTTCGAATGAAGTCATAAAACATAAAGAGGATAGCGCTTATTAAAAGATTATGGAATTGAAAAAATTTTCAAATGAAAAATATAGGTTTTGGTAAAGCAAGGTAAAATTTGATTTTTTAAATATATTTTAAATAAAATATATTGTGTTTGTGGTCATGTATTTAATGATAATTTAGGTTAATTATAATAAGAATTTGATAAACTTTTAGGATTTTAAATAAAATATTTATTTAGCATGTGTTAAAGTAAAATTTAAAATGATCTGGTACAATAAGAGAAATACTACTGAAATTTGATAAATTTCTACCATTTCCCTTTAAGTATGTTGGTGATAGTTTTAAATATATTTAAGAAAGAAATATTGGTGATAGTTTTAAATATATTTGATTAACATATAAGAAAGAAAAATTTTAAAATGTCATGGGGATTTGTCTGATTTTAAATATATTAACCTATTGATATGATAATAAAAAGATAGGCTAAATATAAGAAATAGAATAAATGTGTAAGCTTCCATTATTTATTTTCTTAAAAATGTCCATTTAGAATAAGTAAAAAAAAGTAACTTTTCTACAATATGATAAAAAATATTTATTTCTATATCCTTTGTATTTTATCTACCTATCCTTTATATATATGCTATGGATTTTTTATGTTATAATTCTTATCTCAATATAAGCAAAAAATCAATAAAAATAAATGCAAACAGTAGCCTAATATTATTTATATTTGAAAAAAATGTCAACTTACAATAATTTTAAACAATGTTTTATAAATTAATTAAAACAATATTAAGGATATTTACTTTTAACAATAATAGTAGTATGTGTAATAAATTAGCAAATTTTATTTAGCACTTTATAAATTATATACTTTAAGTAGTATTAAGTTATCCAATATAATATTTTAAAGAATTCTTAAAATATATTTTTATTATCCTTTATATATACAGTACATGCCTAATGTCCTATAACTTTTGTGAAATAGTTAAACCATATTATTTCAAAAGTCATTGATTCAGAAATAGCAATTCCGATAGCTTGAAGAGGATACCAGTCACTTTTTTATTTGAACACACACATTACAATTCCTGCCATTATGAATAATAATATTTGTTAATGAAGTTCATTAATCAAACCATACATAAGCATGAAATAATTAGGCACTTAAGTCAATACATAAAGAAACTACCTATCTTATAAATTTGCAGTATTTTAGCCAGGAATAGGGACATTATCAAGTGACTAGATTAAATCAGTTTTATCTTCCTTCCCCATATGTCAACACAATATTTATTAGTTAAATTAAAAATGCATGATTTTATTCAAGAGATAAATATATATGTATTACAAATAGAATGCCAGCAATTGTATTTTTTGAAACGGTACTGTGGTATTAGAGCTGAAGAATTACAATCGTTTAATCATTAAATTAATTAGGTTATTAAATCAAAAACATATTTTAAAATCTACATTTAAAAAAAAAAAACAATTTAACCAAAAAAAAAATACGAAAAGCATTAATGTGAAGAATAGTTAAAATGCATGTTTAAATCAAATTGTGTGTGTTTGCATGTGCATATTCTGCATAATCTATTTTAATACATTGTACAGGCTTACACCTGCATTTATATATGTAATATGTGCGGGATTCGAACTCAGACTTTCACACGACCTACAACTCTCAGTGCCATCTTATATTGCTGACTCACCTGATCACACACATGTTGAAAAAGATAAATATTCACCAATATACGTATTTCATGCTAAACCAGTGCTCATCAGTTGGTTCAGATTACCATCTCCACACATATATGTAATTAGTACTCAGCTTTATATTAAGATAACCAATTTTCATACTTTAAAGAGTGCTGGTTTAGCACAAAATACGCATTTGGTGATTATTTATCTTTTCAACATGTGTGTGATCAGGTGAGCTAGCAATATAAGATGGCACTGAGAGTTGTAGGTCGTGTGAAAGTCTGAGATCGAATCCCGCATATATAACATATATAAATGCAGGTGTAAGCCTGTACAGTGTATTAAAATAGATTATGCAGAATATGCACATGCAAACACACACTCAATTTGATTTAAACATGCATTTTAACTATTCTTCACATTAATGCTTTTCGTATTTTTTTTTGTTAAATTGTTTTTTTTTTTTAAAATCTAGATTTTAAAATATGTTTTTGATTTAATAACCTAAATTAATTTAATGATTATTATAATTCTTCATGTCGCAGCTCTAATACCACAGTACCTTTGAAACTTAATTATCATATATAAATGAATTTTATATGCAATTATTTAAATTAGAAATGCATGATTCTGATTAATGGAATAAAATTTATTAATAATAAAACTCTTGGGGGAAAAAATTCATATATAAATATATTATAACTCTAAATAGCATGCCAGAAACAAATTCCATGAAATTAACTATTATTTACAAATGATTACTGTTTGTAATTTATCAACTTTTTACATGTTTTTGTATTTTGATATCTCGGATATATATCACAGTTTATGCTTTATAATTAATAATACTAAATAGTTTATTATGTGAGAAATATATTGAAATTAATATACTAAAAGTTGATTAATAGTAATTTTTTCCCTTTGTGGTAGTTACATTTATATTGAATAACAGATGGGTTTAAACCTGGATACTAACTATATATACATTCGAAGATATACGCACATATAATATCTTCAAAATGTATATTGTAAACTTCAATTAAACTATATTAACCAATGTAATGATGATGATCTATAATTTAAAAATATAAGTGGTCCCAAAAGTACTTTGTTTTTCAGTTTCAATAAAAATGAAACTCAAATGCACCAAATGTTCTAAAAAGAAAGTTTACTCTTGCAATACTTTTAAAGAAATGATCATTATCCATTATTACCACCATCCCAGCATGTTTCCCAGTGGATTGCATGATTTCTCAGGGCTGTGGATGTTAAGTAGCATATGGATGTAAAAAGCATATATATTTGGATTAAGTTACAAACTAAATGGATTAATAATAGAAAAAAAATCTAACAATTCATTAATAATGAATAAATAAAACAGTTGTGGGTATACTTGTAACTATCAACACATACATATAAATATTATAGTTACCAAAGATATTTTAAGTTTAAACTAAGTTGAAGTTTAAGGCATTACAGTACGGATAATAAGATTTTATCATCTTAAACCATAGTTTTTTCAGGTGTAGTTTTTATAATATTCTAGTGTTGTTTTCCTTAGTTTTTTTGATGGTCTTCTCCTTGAACACTGATGTTAGACTAAATACAGCAGTACTGGTGGCATTCTATGAGGTATACTATCTGTAGGTCTTGCATCATTCCACTATCCATTTTTTCCTTTATGGCATTATAGAAGTATTGTATGAGCTGGTTTTTTGAACTTCAGCACAAATTTCTGAATACAACTGCATTTTCTCGCCATTTTAACTGATGTGACTTTTGGTTATCTAGCCCCGCATGATAGATGGATTTCTTCTAAATAAATTTATTATACTGACTATTGTAACTGGAGTATTGAAAAATACTTTTAAGAACAGTCAATAAAATACAGCTTACTGTGGTAAAAGAGTTTTAATCAGCAACTGTTTTTTTTGTTTGGATCACAGCAAAACAGTCCTTCAATAGTAGACTGCACTCTAATGCAAAGCAATATGAAATGAACTGCTGGGCTCCTAGAATTAGAATGACAGTAATAATAATTCTTCGCCACTTGTTTCCAATCTATTTATACCCAGCCTATGATGTTCAAACAAACATGGTTTTCAAACAGAATATAGGTCACCAGCTAGGGGGGATATATGACCTTTGTGTCAATACAGCAATAAATTTTTTGAAAAACTCCCTTTTATTCACTTCAAATCATGTTGGGATACAAATTTTGTTGCATTATATCATGTTTTTTTATAAACAAAAGAAGAAGAGAAACAAATAGCTTGTCTTTTTCTCTCTTTTTATTTACATTTCAATAATGTGAAAGGCTAAAACTTTTGAATGCTTATATGTCAGCCAGTCAGATGTAATAATGACTACACAGGAAACTTAATTCAAAACACAAGGCAGAGATTTTATGAGAAAAAGATGGAACCCACCTTCTTCGCTACTTCAATTTATATTATAAATAAGCCAAACTCAAGCATTTTGAACCAAGAGCGTGAAGCTTTAAACACTTTCACATTTATTTATTTGAATCTTTCAATTTACTATGTAGTAATTTTCAAATCTAATGAAATGACTGTAACAAATATAAATATATTAATTTCTTAAGTGCAAGCAGATGATATAATAATAACATGAAAGGCTGAAACCTTTGACAGATACATCTTAAAAATGCTTATATGACAGTCAATCAGATGTAATAATGACTGCACAGGGAACTCAATTCAAAATAGACTACTTAAATTTATATATAAATCAGTCAGACTCAAGCATTTTGAACCAAGAGCGTGAAGCTTTAAATACCTTCACATCTTTCGATTTACTATGTAATTATTTTTAAATCTAATGAAATGATCATAACAAATGTAAATATATTAATTTTTTAAGCACAAGCAGATGATATAATAATTGAGTCTGGCTTATTTATGTATAAATTTAAGTAAAGAAGAAAGTGGGTTCCATCTTTTTTTCGTAAAATCTCTGCCTTGTGTTTTGAATTAAGAGTTTCCTGTGCAGTCATTATTATAGCTGATTGGCTGTTATGTAAGCATTTTTAAGGCACATCTGTCAAAGGTTTCAGCCTTTCACGTTTTTATTATATCTGCTTGCACTTAAGAAATTAATATATTTACATTTGTTACGATCATTTCATTAGATTTGAAAATTACTACATAGTAAATCGAAAGATTTCACGTTAATTTATATATAATATTTAGTGAATTAAATGTGAAGGTGTTTAAAGCTTCACGTTCTTGGTTCAAAATGCTTGAGTGTGGCTTATTTATATATAAATTTAAGTAGAGAAGATGGGTTCCATCTTTTTCTCGTGAAATCTCTGCCTTGTGCTTTGAATTAAGAGTTCCCTGTGCAGTCATTATTACATCTGATTGACTGTCATATACGCATTTTTAAGGCGCATCTGTCATAGATTTCAGCATTTCACATTATTATATTATCTGCTGCTTGCGCTTAAGAAATTAATATATTTATTTACATTTTGTTGACATAAGAAGAAAAATTACTGCCAACATAATTTTTTAATTATAAACTTCTAAAATGTTATTAATTCTAAACTTGTAATACTAGATTAAAATTCACCATCAGATTTCCTATAGAAATGGACAAGTTGTTTAATTAAAACTTCCATTTGAAGGGTAGATTAAATAAATTAATAATTTATTCATTAGCAGATGTAAGGTTTGAATTTAGATTTTTTTAAAAAAAAAACTATGCAATTTTTTTGCATACCGAACATATTTTTTTCTTCCTTTACAGTATTATTATCATTTCCTTGGTTCTCACATATTATAAAGTAATACTTATTAATCTTTAATAATTTGCATGAATTTTTCTTTTAACCTTTAGGCAGTTTACATTTTTTGTTTCTCAAATGATCCACGCATGCATGAAAATGACAATATGTATATTTTTTAATCAATCACTGAGTTTTTATTAAACACATTTTTTTTCTTTTTTTAGCGTTGTAATATAACTATTTTATAGCTACAATATGTATTACAAATAGAATGCTAGCAATTGTATTTTTTGAAACTTAATTATCATATAAATATATGAATATTATATGCAGTTATTGAAATTAAAAATGCATGATTCTGATCAATAGAATACAATTTATTAATAATAAAACTCTTGTGGGGAGAATGCATGTCACGAATAAATTCCATGAAATTAATTATTATTTACAAATGATTATTATTCGTAATTCATCAACTTTTTACATGTTTTTGTGTTTTGACATCTTGGATATATTACATATATCAGAATGTAAGCTTTATAATTAATAATGCTAATTAGTTTATCATGTGAGAAATATATTAAAAATAATATACTAAAAGTTGATTATTCAACAGTATAACTAATTGTAAAAAGTTAAATTTTTTGTGATACTGCTATTGATAACTCATGTATTACTTCATTTAAATAGTATGTAAATATAAAAGCTGGGAAACAACCATATAGTGCATTATATTATTCTATTAATGCAAATGAAACTATGGATTCAGTTAGTTTTATTTAAGTCATGAATCAATAACAGATAAATTAACATTATCTTTTAATAATTCAAATTTTTTTTAATGAAAAATACTTATACTCTGATCACATCTATCTTATGACTGATTAAATTTTTTTTTGTGCATTGCATAATTTGATAACATCTCCATTTTTTAAATTCTTTTCTACAAATAATTGTTTTAACTGAAAATGATTGGATATTAAATGATTTACCATTGTTCTGTTGATGTATTAATGTACTTTTGATTAATAAACTCTATGAACACATTTTTTCTATTTTTGATGAATGACATAACTATGCTTGGACATTAGAAATCATTAAATTTTTTTTTGCTTTTATTTGTTTTGAAAATGAACTTTTAATGTAGAATTTTAAATTTTTTAATTTTAACTGGTCATAGACAATTCCAAATCACTATGTATTCACACAGAGCACATATAAATTCGACTTTTTCCTAAAAATATTACTTTTATTTTTTAAACACGTTTTACTATTTTGTGTTGATTGATGTAATTATGTTCAAACACAGATTGAACACCATGTTCTTTTTTCCTTCATTTGTTTTGAAAATGTACTTTTAATGTTGAATTTCAAATCATATACAGTTAAAAATAAATGTCTTACAAGCATTTATATAGAATATGAAAAAACACTTTTTGCTGCTCCTGTTTTTTATTTTTACAATTTTTTTCATCAAAGGTTGCTGTTTAGAAATTGTAGTTGGTATACATGGTATATATTTTTGTGATACTTTTGTGGCTGAATTAAAAATAAAACATAAATAGTTTTCTTTTAAGTTGCAAGTAATAATGTTATTAAATAAAATTTATGAATAAAAATATTCACTTATTTATTATTTGGATTGGATTATTTTTTTTTTTTTGCATAAACTTAATTATACTTAAATTTTTGAAAAAGATTTTTGAGACTTTTTAACATGCATCTAGAATTCTTGTTGGTACACTGTAATTGTTCTTAAATATTCAGTATATTTGATAAATTAGTAGATATAACTTGGCATACACCTAATTGATATAAATGGAAAAGATAAAAATTTACATTAAGAAAAATAATTTAGCCAATAACCATGAACTTTCAGTATTATTTTTTTTTTTAGTGAAATTGTTTAAGTCAGCATGACATTTAGGCATTAGTAGATATCTGCTATCAATTATTACCACAACTCTAAAAAATGTATTGATGATTTAATTAGCATTTTAAGAATAAAAACTCAATTTAGAGGATACATTAGAGATCATTTGCTAAATTTCAACTCTACATTACAACATGCTTAAGCTTAGAATAAAATTATAAATGTGACTAATTTTGCTGCTTATCGATCTTTATTATTCAGATTAGTCTTGATAGCAACTTTACAAGAAGTATAGCAGATCTGGGTAAATATTTATTTTATAATCATTTATATTAAGTATTGCTATTTTTCAGGTCATTAAATTTAATCCACATTACAATTCCAATGAATAATAATTGTATGTCTAAATTTGAGAATTCATTTTTTATGATTAATAACCATCTATACAAGATTAATGATCCCACAATGATTTAAAATTTAAAAAAAAAAAAAATGTTTTGATGGATTATATTGTTTGTCATACAAATACAGAATTTATTCAAAATTAAATAAAGGATGACAAAGATAACACTGACTAACAAGTTTCCTAAGGATTTTACTTTTTGGATGATGAGTTCTAATGTGAGATTCCCCCCCCCCCCCCGTTGAAGCTATGTTTATATTTTTGCTATTTAGTAAAATCATAAGGTAAATAATTAATATTAATGTTAATTTTTTTAAAAAAAAATACTATTTTCTGAGATTAGAATAGAGCATTAGACTGTTGAGATTAAAACATGTTTTTTTATATGCAGAATAGTCTTAAGTTTCTAATTGTGCTATATTGTATAACTAATATGAATTTGTCTTGGTTAAGTACTATTTTTTTAATCAATGTTATGTTAATTTAGGTGTTTAGTTATGTCTAAAAAAAATCTATGAACATTATTTTGGATATTAAGTGGGTGATCGTAGGATAAAGACTGCTTACATTATAGACCAAATAGTTCATATTATATTTATCTGTTTCATTGAACTAGAGGCAACTTTAAAATCAAGAGATTAGTGAAAAATTTCAATTTCCCATAGTGCTAAGTTCTACAGAAGATGTAGCTTTTCATATTGAGGAATCAAAGCTGAAACATATTACAATCATAAAAGATAAAAAAATTTCTGATCCAATATAATAAGATACTGGTTTTTAAATGGAGAACATGATAGTTGTTCATGATTTGGATTAATCTAAGAAGCAAACTGAAATATTAACATCAAGTTATTAATTGATTAGGAATTTATTGTGCAGTGTTTGAAAAAAATGTTACTTAACCAGCCATTCTGCTTAATTTAAAGAATCTCTTGGTCGTAAATGAAATATTGATACATTGTTCGTTTCTTTAAAAGTAACCTGAAAGGTCTTTATAATGAAATATATATATTTTACCTATTACACCTGCACATGAATTATGTGATAGCACGAAGTTGCTTTTAATAAAGATTCTGTATACAAATATTAAGTGGAATATTTATGAAGATGTAAATCTTATTGGATTTTTGTTGTGATTGCTTCTAATTTATATAAGTATTAATGCTTTTTTTTTAATAACTGGGACAAAATAGAGACACACAAATTTATTATATTTAGAAAACTTATCTAAAATGTCCTTAATGATAATGTGAATGGTCTTGTTGTTTTTGAAAAGGTGTGCCTTACACTTTTATACACCAATGTTAGATTTGTGAAAAGCTTAATTAAAGCAATGAATAAGTTTCTTTTGACTAGGAATGCCAAAATTAAAGAAAATAGCTCTGGGGGTTCTCATAATAGAGAATTTTTGATTAATGAGGCTTTAAACAAAAGAGGTGAATGAAATTGCATAAATTGTATATCAGAGTTTCAAAAGTGTTTACAAAAATATTTTGGGAAATCACATGAAAACTTTTTTTACAGATCATTGGACGAAATATCTGTAAAAGTTAATTTTTAAGACTTCTTTGAATTTTTTTTTTTAGGAAACTAGTTGCTTCAGGATATGTCTAGCTGAAATTTTTTTCCAAGGTTCCAAGTTGACTAACTGATTTCTTAAAAGATTTCTGAAGCTAAGCCATTGTTTTAATTGCAAATTTGACTTTTGATCAGATTATATTTAAGCATGTAAATATATGAATTTAATAAATTAAATTACATATCCAAAAACTTTACATAAATTAATGAAGAAGCCAGCGTGGTGAGTTTATTGGCTTTTTACCTCCGAGTTTAAGAATACTTTTTCAATATATACAATCATGACAGACAAAAATAAAGCATGGCCCTTATTCCCAGGAGGCTGTAAAATCACCAACCAAGGTAGCGGTTGGTGGCCGAAGGCGGATGGTGCTAAGAATCCCCTGATTGCGGACTCAGGCTGCCATTTGATGACGACTTTTTATTTAGGTACTTACAACTGCAGATCACTTTCAAGTGAAGGAAGATTGCAAGAGTTAGAAAAAGAACTGTCTTATATTAAATGGGACATTACTGGACTTTGTGAAGTTAGAAGAAAAGGTGAAGAAACAATTGATTTAAAAAGTGGGCATATACTCTCCTATAAAGGCACAAATATTGGAAATACAAATGGAGTAGGATTCATTATAAATAAAAAATGGAAGAATAACATTGTGGAGATTGATGGGGTATCAGACAGAATGGCAAGATTAGTTTTACAACTTAATAGCAGATACCAAATGCAGATAATTCAGGTTTATGCCCTAACAAGTTCTCATAGTGATGAAGTTATAGAAGATTTTTATATGGATGTACAAAAGGCTTTTGATTAAAGTAAACAACATTTTAAAATTGTTATGGGAGACTTTAATGCTAGAATTGGTAAATAAATGAAAGATGAAAATGCTGTAGGTAGTTTTGGTTATGGTAATAGAAATGAGAGAGGACATAGACTTGTGGAGTTTGCAGAAAAAGAAAAACTTTATATTATGAATTCTTTTTTTGAAAAAAATGTTAAAAGGAAATGGACATGGAAGCATCCAAATGAAGGTACAGCAGAATTGGATTATATTTTGACTAACCGAAAATACATATTTCAAGATTATAATGTTCTTAATAAATTTAACACAGGAAGTGATCATCGATTAGTAAGATGTAAGATACATGTTAATGCAAAACTAGAGAGACAAAAATTATTAAGGAAAACAATATTTATAGTTGATATTCCTAATCTTCAGAAACATTCTAATGAATTGAAATTAGAACTTACAAATTGGTTTCACGTATTAGTGGATTTTGAACATGATTCAGATTTGAATGACATTAATAGGAAAATAAGCGATACACTTTTAAAAACTGCAATAAAGATAGCTGGTAGAAAAAAGCAATTGACCAGTAAAATTTCTACTGAGACTAGAGAATTTATGAAGAAAAGAAGAAATATGGGGATATACAACAATGATGCATTAAAAAAGATTGAATATCTCGAATTTTGTAAAATGGTGCAGAAAAGAGTTGAAAATGTTGTGAACTAGCAAGGAAAGCTGTAGAAGAGAATAAAAGTCTAAAGAGTGTAAAACAACATTTTGGTATTGGTAGGAAATTTATATCTGCAATAAGAAAAAAAGATGGCATTATTACTAAAAAGAGAGATGACATCATAAAATGTGTAGAAGACTTCTATCAAGAATTATATAGTAATAAAGAACAAGTGCCTCCTATACCTATTATATCTTCCGAATTGCCCAGAATTTTGAATGAGGAAGTGAGACATGCAATTAAATTTATGAAGAAAGGGAAGGCTCCAGGTAATGATGGAATTGTAATTGATATATTAAAAGAAGCAGGTGAAGAAATAGAAATTTTTTTAGCAAAGTTATATACCAAATGTCTAAATGATAAAGATGTACCAGATGATTGGAAGAATGCAGTATTAATATTAATATTTAAAAAAGGTGATAAAGAAGATATTAGAAATTACAGACCTATCAGTCTTTTATCAGTTTTATACAAAATTTTTACTAAGATAATTACAACTCATCTACAGAAAACACTGGATTTCCACCAACCAAGAGAACAAGCTGGATTTAAAAGTGGTTTTAGTACAGTAGATCATATCCAGGTATTGAGGGAAATTATAGAAAGGACAAATGAATATAAGTTGCCATTATGCTTAGGATTTGTAGACTATGAAAACGCATTTGATTCTATAAACATTTCTTCAGTGATTAAAGCATTGGATCATCAAGGTGTAGATCCAGGATATTGTCATATTTTGAAGAATATTTATAAAAATGCAACAGCAACAATTAGATTACATAATGATAGTAGGAAAATCAACATTGAAAAGGGTATAAGACAGGGTGACTCCATATCTCCAAAACTTTTTACAGCAGTGCTGCAAGAAGTATTTTGTGGATTAAAATGGGAAGCTAAAGGAGTGAAAGTAAATTGAGATTATTTAAGTCATTTAGATTTTGCAGATGATGTAGTTGTTTTTGCAAATTATGCTTTAGAGCTACAGGAAATGTTGTAGGAGTTATCAGATGCAAGTAGGAAAGTAGGACTAAAGATAAATGTTAAAAAGACTAAAGTAATGTTTAATAGATTTTCTCAAAATATGAAAATAAAGATTGATTATGATGAGTTAGAAGTTAACATTTACAAATACCTTGGTCAGATTATTAATACAGATGGAAATATAATGGATGAAATTAATCATAGAATTAAACTTGGTTGGAGTACTTTTGGTAGAAATAACTTGATATTAAAAGGAAATATGCCTATGTGTTTGAAAAGGAAGGTTTTAATAAATGTGTTTTGCCAGTTCTTACTTATGGATCTGAGACTTGGACACTTAATAGAAGAGCAATACAGAGACTTCAGACCACTCAAAAAAGTATGGAGAGATGCATGTTGGGAGTAACAAGAAGGGATCGAAAACACAATGTATGGGTAAGAGAACAAACAGGTGTTACTGACCTCATTGAAAAAATTAAAAGACTGAAGTGGAGTTGGGCTGGACATATTGTTAGAAGAGATGATAACAGATGGACAATTGAAATTTTAAACTGGATTCCAAGAGATTGTAAAAGACCCAGAAAGAGACCACATGTGAGATGGATGGATGAAATAAGAAAGTGTGCAGGGGTGATGTGGAGAAGAGAAGCTAAAAATAGGAAAAGATGGATTGAGCTTGGGGAGACCTTCATCCTGCAGTGGATTGATAATGGTTGATGATGATGATGAATTGAATTTAGGGGGGGGCCCCCCAAAAAAAAAAAAAAAAACAGTGAAAAAGTATATTTTTGGAGCCTGGAATTTTTTTTTTTTCAGTATAACATAAGAATTATGACAAACCTTGATTCAATACTTATGAAAGTTATCATAATTTATATTAAATATTTTCCTTTAGACAAAATGGTATTTATGTAGTTTACCTGTTGGAAGCTTGCCATCCGTTTTTTAAAATAATCCATTTTCAGGGGTTTACATCACATATATATATATACAATATGGCTGACTAAGTTATCATATTCAATAATTATGCTTTTTTTATTTATTTATTAAGAAACACAAAAGTCCAAAGAGTTGTAATTCAAAATTTTTTTAATGTAAATAAATATTTTTAAATAAACTTAATTTAATAGACTATATATAACAAAAATGCAGACCAATATCAATTTTTGGGTGGACACTATCTTGTAATTTTGAAAATATTCCACTGCATCTTGTTCTGCTGATGAAATATTAAAATTTTAAATTATATTTTCAGTTCTATCTCTGAAATATTTCAGATTTTAATCATATTTCCAAAAATGATATGGTAAAGAAGGAATGTTAAAAGCCATGTGTAAACTAATGTTACAAAAAGTTATGATAATTTGTCATTTGTTATCTGTTAATCTCCTGTTATTAATTTTGAAAATATTCAAGTGCATCTTATTCTATCAATGAGATATTCCAAATTTTATAATTTTACACATGGGTTGCTGAATGCTTAAAGAATGACAATTTTAGCACCACAACACATGTTAACGGTTGAACATTATTTTCTAAATGGAATTTTAGTGAAAAATGTTTTCAAATTTTTTTAAAATTAGCAATCAATCAATTTAGAATTGCTCTGCTATAAATGCCATTCACAAGATAATGTGAAAATGTTAACACTTAACACGAGGTTAACAAATATGTGACAAATTATCGTAATATTTTTTAACAATAGTTTACAGGTGTTTTTTTTTAACATTCCTTCTTTACTGTATCATTTTTGGAAATATGATTAAAATCTGCAATATTTCATCGACCAAACTGGAAATATAATTAAAATTTGGAATATTTCATCGATAGAATAAGATGCATTGAAATATTTATAAAATTAACATGATGATAACAGATAACAAGTGACAAATTATTGAAATTTTTTAATATTAGTTTACATATGTTTTTTTTAAACATTTCTTCTTTACCATATCATTTTTGGAAATGTGATTAAGATCCGCAATATTTCATCGAGAGAACTGGAAATATGATTAAAATTTGAAATATTTCATTGGCAGAACAATAGATGCACTGGAATATTTTTAAATATACAGGATAGTGCATGTCCAAAAAGTGACATTTGCTTACAAATTTATTATACTTTGCTTAATCATGTTTTATTACTATTTTCTTTCTTTATTTACATGTTACTCACAATCCTTTGGATTTATGTATGTTTGAATGAAATATTTTCAAAATTATAGAATCGTTTTGGACTGAAAAGTGATGTTGGTCTGCACGTTTGTTATAGTCTACTAAATGATGCTTTTTTTTTTAAAAAAATATTTACTGTATTTATATTAAATTTTTTTTTTGAATTACAACTCTTTTGTGTTTATCATTTTAATAAATAAAAAAAAAACAATTATTGAATACGATAACTTAAAGTCAGATATATTATTTATACCACGTATTCTGAGCCCCTGAAAATGAATTATTAAAAAAAAAAAAAATGGATGACAAGCTTCTGGCAGGCAAACTATGTAAATACTAGCAAAATTTATTATGGAAATACTTTTGAGAATCACTACTTTTGGCATAAAAATATTTTACATTAATCATTTTGATTTTTCTTTATATCATATTTATTACAGAAATACTTTCAAGAATCACTTATTTGGCATTAAAATATTTTAGATTAATCATTTTGAACATTGAAGATTAGTGTTACTGGTAAATTAAACTTTATTAGACATTATCCTAAAATTGTCCTTTTTTGTAAAAAACTCATTACTTATGGCATAGAAGAATACTCCTTATTTAACACCTAATAGTGTCTATTGACTATTATATCTAAAACGCAAGTTCAGTCTTGTCAATCCGAGAACTGATAATAAATTTCTTTATATTTTCATAACTGTCAGACAATTAATATTAGCTAAGTAATATTTAAAAATAAAAGTTATCTTAATTTATATTAATATTTTTCTTTAGGTAATCTTTATTGTGGAGATGCTTTCAAGAATCACTACTGTTGGCATAAAAAACAAAATATAACAGTATAGTAAATACATTAATATGTATATAAACTAAATAAAAATATTTTCAAATTCTTAATTTTTATCAGCATTATGCCTTATCTCTGCTAAAATCAGATTACTCTTTTTTTCTTAATAAATATCTATAAATTAATAAATTACTTCATGTGAATAGCATTTTTCTATGTTGTCTTTTAAAGATTTTATTAACTGTCCTGTTTAATTTTTTCTTCTTGTTTTAGCTCATTGGTAGTATGGCTTCAAGAGCTAAAGTTGCCTGGGTTAATTCCCAGCTGAGAAAGTAAAAAAAAAAATCTTTGTCAATTCAATGCAGTTGTCTTGTTCAATTTGCCATTTGGCTGCTTGAACTTCTCACAACGTCCCAAGCACTTGGATTTTATTTTTTCATTTCTTTTATAAAAAGCCGAAAAGAGTAGTGCAGGCAAAGTTATTATCTGACAGAAATCAACTTCAAATTTTTTAAAATTAATAAGGAAAAAATTGATCAGTAAATTTTTTTGATTATAACAATGTAAAGTATTATTATTACAGTATTTAATAGTTACATTCAATATTGAACCCCACCCCCCAAACAGCATTTAAGTGCTTTAAAACATGTAAGAGAATGAGATGTATGGTTAAAATATTGCATATCTATTGAATTTAGCAAAATCACTTTTGGAAAGTTAGGAAATCAAATACTTTGGATTATCAATATTATACCTTTTTTAAAATTAAGTTTAAAAACAATTCCCCAAATATACCCTGAATTACATAATGATATCAGTTATATTTGCTGCTCTATTCGATGTTTGCCTACCCTCAAAATTAAGTCCACAGTACCATCTGCATTGTTCCATTGGTTTTTAATAAATGATCTGATTTTAAGAAATAATTAAAATATTTTGCAGTTTTTATTTTTTAAACTTGGAAAGTTACAAATTAATTATTTATTACCTTTTTAACTTGTTTAATGTCTAGGCCGCCATATTGAATTAAAAAAAATTGGTTTGAGACACAATTTTCACAATAACTTCAGTTTTAATAATGTTAGAGGAAAAAGCTTTACATTGATAGAAACTAGAAAAACTAAGGAAAACAATAAGGTTAAGATAAATAATGCTAACCATTTAAAAAATTAGGAAAAAAAGAAATTTCAACATCTGGCATAATTATTACTTTTATTGTTTGTTCGTAATTTCTAATTATTATTAATTAAGTTTAAATTACATCTTCATTGATAATTTCGTTATATTCCTCACATAATTATCTTTCAAATCATATATAATACTTTTTACCTGAGATAATCGATAGCTTCAGAATCTCCAAAATAAGTCGCATATGAATTCATTTTTATCTAGTACCCCAAAAGTTACTAAATCTCAAAGGTGTCTGTAAGAAAAAAAGATTCATCCTAATAAAAGATACAAAACAAATCATTTCCAGAAGATGGATATGTATTTGTCATCATAGCAATTGGCTTAAATGAGTTTCATCTCTTCAGTTTATATTTTTTGTGTACATCAGTGATGTTTATATTCTTTATGCACATCAGTGATGCTATCTTGTTATATTTATTGTCCCACAGGGATATAATTTATTTGCATATACCTCATTTGCTAGCTATAGAATTGAAAATAATGTGATGCAAGATGTGGCAAAATACTGACTCCACAGTATGAGTACCAAGGCATGGGTAAGAATCAGAATTTGATTCCTTGTCTGCATACAATTTCATGTGGTATATACATAACTATTGTGGTTATCTCCACACACCATTTGAAATCTTTTGGTTTTAAGTGTTTATATTTTCACATGGTACTATGCCCAATAAATTTTGTGATTGCTTTGTCAACTGCAAAATTTCTATATATTTGATAATCAGTCCTAAAATTTACATTATACTGCTCTATAATACCTTAATTTTATATATATAGACATTACTTGTTATATAAACACAAACCTGCAATTGCAAACCTAAAGACAGTAATATATAAACATAGTAATAAATATAGTAAAATAAACATAGTATAAATTATTAAACCTTTTGAGAATCATTGTCTAGAAAATAAGATTGCCATATGTAAACTACATTTGTTGTATTTGAATACAAATGTTTAAATTTATTTACATATAATAAAGAGCATAAATGATATATAAATTATATACTACTCAGACAGCAATACAAATGCTACCATTTATCAAATAATTTTTAAAAATTTATTATTCAAATAATTAAAAAATATTTATAACCCGATATTCTGATTACATTTTGAAATCCAAATGTGAATTATCGGCGAATTTTTAATCGGCTTTAGTAGACTCTTTGGCTGTTTAAAAATTTCTGTCTTTATTTTCTACACGAAAACTAGTAAACTGAAGAAAAAATAAAAAATTAAATGAACGTATCCATAAAAATATTCATAAAAAATTCATTTTTTTTCAGATTTTAACAAAATGGACATGATTAGAAAGAAAAATTGAAAAATGCTGGGATTTCTGTTGACGTCATGCTTGTAGTTTTCATGTAATTTAAAAGAACACAAAATTTCAATAGCGCCACCGTGGTGCTGTTGCCACTAATTACTCATATATAGAGTAAAAAGAGTTTAAATATATATAGAAGTAAATGGAATATTAGGTGCGAGTTAATTTATGATAATAGCAAGGAAAGTAGTTTACTATTTAAGGCTTGAACGGGATCTTTAGTAACAGGGAATTATACACGTAAATGGAAAAACATGAGTGATTTATGCAAGTTACATAAGGAAGGCATAGAAAATATTAGGCATTTGTTAATTGAATATAAATGCTTTTAAGCAGAAAGAATACAAATAATAAAGTTGTGGAAGAATGAAATATAAGGAAAATGATTATACAGAAAGTGGATTATTGATTTTTATGCTGGGTTTGGGAAAAGATAAGGGGGAATTAGATATAAAGGCCATGGAGTTGACAAAGATTATGTTGTGGAAATGGGATGGAGCAGGATATGGGAAAACTTAGGGTGGGGAATGGAAAGGGAAGGTATAGTAGTTAACAGGTTTCTCTGGGCATTGTTGTTGAGAGATTCCCGACTCCGTATAAGAAGTCACAGTGCATCACATCACTCTTATCACATGTAGCATTTAAGTGTGCTGGTTATAAAACAATTTATTTTAAAATGGTAATTTAATTTTTAGTAAACTATAACCCAATCTGATTTTTTAAATTTTATTTTATAAAACAAAATATTTTAATTTTTTCATATAACAGTTTTTAGAATATATATATAATATGTTTCCAGATAAAATAAAAATAAAAATTAAATAAATATTGATGTTTGTCAAAAAAAAAAAAATTATTGGAAGCTATTTAGATAAAAGAATATATTCTATCTATGAAATATTTATACTATAAGGAAATAACATTCTAAAAGGAATTTATGAACAAAAACTTGTTTATTGTTTTTTTTTTTGATACAAAGTAATGCAACAGAATAACTACATACACATATATACAAATTGTGTTAATTTTGCACTTTTATTTAAAAAAAAGTTAAAAACTTGTTATAAATTTTTATTTGAACAGGTGTTAATTTGATTAAATATATGTAGAGCAACATAATATCTGCATTATATATATAATGTTATTTATCTAATCTCAATTATTAAAAAAAGACAAATCTGATCTAAATTATAATAAATGTTTTGAAATATATTGTCATGAATTTGGAAGATTGAAATTAAAATTTATACTATATCAAAATAATTCTAATATGACCCCCCCCCTTCCAATAAATAAATTAACAGTAATTTATCAAAATAATATTAGAATAGTGATTAAGCCTAATATTATTAAGAGAAATTGACTCTAAAGTGATTTTTTAAAATTTTTATTTGCATATCAAACCCATATAATTACACAGATGGAACAAAATGTAACATGTTATTATTTTAATTAGTGTTAAAAAATAATAGTTGCAGACAGGAGTTTAACTGAAAGATGACCCCTTTACCTCTTTGAGACCTTGTGGGAATAGAGCAGGGCAATTTCCTAATGTCAATGCTCCTGACATTGCAGATATTATTATTATGTAACTATTCAATGAATATGGATGGGCTGCTCACTAACATGCATTAGCCAGCTTGTTGAGTTTATTGGCTAAGTTCAAAATCAAAACACACTTTGGTCATTTTTCTCACTTGTCTAATAGTTTTAAATTGAAATATCAGTTTTCTTGGAGGCAGAATGAATATTTGTGTTAATGATTTATTTTTTGAAATAATATTTACAATCATAACAGATTTAAAGTTATAATTATAAATTTTATTAAACGCCCATTATTATATTAAGTAATAATTTACTAAGGCTGTAACCTTAGAAATAAGCGTCTGATATAAATAAATTATGACCCTTAATTCCAGGAGTTATAAAGTCCCTAGTCAAGACAATGGATGGTTGTTGAATGCACAGTTTGCTAAGAATTTCTTGAATGTGGACCCTGACTGCCATTCGGTGATGACCTATTATTTAGGTACTTACAACTGCAAATCATTTTTTAAAAAAAAAGAATTTTGCAAGGAATGGAATAATTTTTTAATATTAAATTAGTTATTGTTGAACTTTGTGAAATTAGAAGAAAAAATGAAGACAATTGATTTAAAAAGTGGATATGTACTTTACTACAAAGGCAGAAACATTGGAAGCATTATTATAAATATAAAGTGGAAGAATAATATTGTGGAGATTGATGGTATATAAGAAAGTGTGTCAAGATTAATTCTTCAGTTTTAAAATTATCATGGAAGACTTTAATGCTAGATTTGGTAAACGGTTGAAAGATGAAAGTGATATGGATAAATTTAATTATGATGATAGAAATAGGACAGTTCATAGGCTTGTGGAGTTTTCAGAAAAACTATATTATGAGTTCTTTTTTTGAGAAAATTTCTAAATGGACATGGAATCATCCAAATGAAGATGCTGGAGAATTGGGTTATATTTTGACTATTTCAAGACTGTAATGTTCTTAACTGATTCAACACAGGAAATGATTTTCAATTAGTGAAATGTAAGATAGGTAGGTATTAATGCAAAACTAGAGACAATAACTGTTAAGAAAATTAATATTAACAATAGATATTTCTAATCTCTCGGAAATGTACAGTGAGTTTAAATTAGAAATTGTTTTAAAATAGGGTACTTGTTAAATAGCCACTGTACATCGCTTGGTGATATTGTTTCTGCATAAAAACACTAATACCGCTTTCACAGTCAAGCATATGGCTAATACACCATTATGATCGTAGTAGCCATTTAGCGGCCACGTGATGCAGTTTACGCATCCGAAACTATAATACTACTGATCAGTAAGAGCCATTTATTCTGCTGCATGCCGAACCTATGGCTAATAGAAAACTACGATCGTAATAGCCATTTAATTGTGCCACATGATGGTGTCACTTTCTATGCATATGCATAGAAATGTTCTGCCCAGCTTTGTATCTTTCTATGCATAGGATCAGTAATGGCATTTCTCTACCATTTAATCTGAGGCTGTGTGTACTGGAATGCCTTAGAACTGTTGAAATGTTCCACATGGTTTTGCCTAGACCCCAACTGTCATATTACCTACCACTAATTGTCAGCATATCAACAATGCTTCCCTATGCAATGTGGAAGTGTTTTAAATTTGGAAACGGCTTTGCCACAGCACGATTGTAGGTGTTTGTGAAAAAGTCCTGTTTTACGAGGAAAACAAAATGACTGAAGGCAATAGCATAATTATTTAAATGTGGGACATTCCAAACACAAAAGCTGACACAGTTGCCTTTCTGCAGGCTCAAAACATCCTGCCACATGTCAATCAATGTTTATGCGGTAAAGCTATGATACTTAGTAGACAAACTTGGCACTTTGTGTGCTCACTAGTATCCAAAGTCATTTCTGGCTGTTTGTTCTTTAAATTGTTGTAGATAGTCAAATGTTGTTCCAAAAAACGTAGACTTTCCACTTTTCAGCCAAAAACGTTTTTTTTTATTAATTACAGTCATATGTCATTAATAAATTTATTTTTTCAATGAATCTGTTTTGTTGTTGTGATTAATTTGTATGGAAATCAATTCCAAAGTTTTTTTTTTTTTTTGGTGTTCATTTGGTTTTTCTTTAAAACTTTAATTTAATATTACAACCAGACTGTCAGTGTTGAAGGGTAGAGGTGGAGGAAAGTAGGCCGGCCTAAAACAAAAAAACCAGTCTTTGATTCTTTATTTTAAATAAAAAGAAAGTGGCATTTTTTTTTGGGGAAAGGTGAAAGCAGGAAAATCAAAAAAACCAAGTCTGATTAATTACTGGGGAAAAAAAGTTCGCTTTTTAGAGTACATTTGTTGTACTATTATTAAATATATAAAAAAAGCCGCTTCTGCTTAATTACTATAAAATAAATTACGATTTTTTGAACACATTACCTGTACATTGTCAGCTAACTTACTGTTATTATCAAAAAAGGCATATTATTAAAAAGACCCCCCCCCTTTTTTTAAAAAAAAAATTAGCTTCTTTTAAAACATAATATAATTATAAAAAAAAAAGCAGCCATGTAATTAATTAAAAAAATAATTACCAAAAAAAAAAAAAAACCACCACTTTTTTAAAAAAACTAAAAAAGAATAAGAATATGGTATTTTTTAAAGAAAAATAAAGGCATATTATTTCAAAAAACATCACTTTTTTTAAAAAAAGAAAAAGGTGCTTTTTTAAGGAAGAAACCTCAAAAAGAGAATAACATACTTTTTTTTTTTTTTTTTAAAAAAAAGCCATATTAAAAAATAACGTAAATTTTTAAGAGTCTACAGACCCAGGAACATTATATTGCTATGTTTTTGCACACAAACAGCACCACCAAGCAATGTACAACAAGTACCTAAAATAGTAATAAATTTTTGAAGGTGGTTCATATTTGACTGCAATCAGTTAGAATACTGATACTCTATTATGAACTGCAACAATGATAGATATAAAAAAGTATAATATGTTAGTAATAATAATTGTAGCTTTAATTGTAGCTTATTCCACTGCACATGTGCTTTATAGATGAAATGCTAATTATAATGAATAATCTCCAAACACGATAGTCTTTTTTTGATCTATAAAGCGCATGTGCTGTGAAGTAAGCTACAGTTATTATTATAATTTATAAAAACATTGCGCTATATAAAGAAAAAAAGAAATATGAAATTTTGTAAAATATTATGAATTGACAAGAAAAGCTATAGAAGATAATAAATTCTCTAAATTATAAACACTATCTTGGTATTGGAAAGTTATTTCCATTATAAGAAAAAATGAAATTATTGCTTAACAAATATCAAATGTAAAGAATTAAAGAGCAAGAAAACAAAATGTTTTCCTATAATTATATCTTCTGAATTGACCAGCATTTTAAATGAAGAAATAATATACAAATCTATGAAGAAGGGAAAAATTCCAACAAATGATGGAATCAATTGTTTTCTTAAGAGAAACTATGAAGAAATACTAAAATTATTGGCAAAGTTATACACCAACTGTCTAAATAATAAAGATATATTGAATGTTTAAAAGAATGCTCTTGTAATATTGATATTTATGAAAGGTGATAAAAAAGCTGTTAGAAATTACAAATGTATGAATCTTTTATTATTTTTATATAAAATGCTTTATTAAGGTAATTACAGTTCATCTCCGAACTTTGGATTTTGATTAATCAAAAGAACAAACTGAAAATAAAAGTAGTTCTAGTACAGTGGATTACATCCAAATATTGAGAGAAATTATAGGAAGGTCTAATGAGTATGAGTTGTCATAAGCTTTGGATCTGTAAATTATGAAAAGGCATTTTGTTCTACAGTGATTAAAGTATTGGAACATCAATATAGACCTGTCACATGAATATTTGTTAAAATTTAATGATTGGATTACATAGTGATACTAAGTAACAGTAAGAATGTATGATAAGGTGATTTCATATTCAAAACATTTTACAGCAATTCTGCAAAAAGTATTGTATAGATAAAATGGGAAGCTAAGAGATGACATGATGTTGTTTTTTCAGAGTATCAGGAAATGTAAGGAAGTAGAACTAAAGGTAAATGTTAAAAAGACTTAGAAATGTTCAGTGGATTTTCGCAGAAGAAAACAAAGATTGATAACTGTGAATTAAAAGAAGGTAACATATTACTTACGTAATCAATGTGCATTTAATAAATTTATAATTACAACTTTAGATTATTAACACAAATGGAAAAATGATAAGTGAAATTAATCCTAGTATTAAATTTGAATGGAATGCTTTTGGTAGAAATATATTAAAAGGAAATATGCCAATGTGTTAGAAAAAAGTTTTAAATAGTTGTTTTAACTATTCTTATTTATAGATCTAAAACTTGGACACTTAACAAAAGATTACAGAGAATTCAGACCACTCAATGAAGTATGGAGAGATGTAAGAAGTAATAAGAAGAGATCATAATATAAGAAAATAAATAAATATCACTGGCATTATTAAAAGAATTAAGAAGCTGGAATGTAGCTGTGCTGGATATATTGTTAGAAGAGATGATAATAGATGACAGTTGAAATCCTAAACTGGATTCCAAGACATGTAAAAGACTCGTGAAGATATCATTTGTGAGATGGATGGATGAAATAGTTTGCTGAGGTATTGTGGAGAAGAGAAGCTAGAGAACAGAGTAACTGAATTTAACTTGGGAGGGATCTTCATTTTGCAATGATTGATAATAGCTGAAAATGGTGATGATAATGAAAAAAGCAGGTATAATTGTTTAAACATTGTTGTCAATGTTTATGACAATGGTCTTTGGAATTGTTTATGGGCAGCTTAATGAAAACGAATTGAAATTAGATACAGTTTTGATAGTGGAATTTTTAATTTAGATTAAAAGAGGAATTTCATCTTTTCAAATTCTGGATTTACAATAAGCTAATGATTGCTTTATTGTTATTAGTTCAAAAGATGATTTGCAGAATGTACTGATTATTTTGAATGCAATATCTAAAGACTGATTTTATTAGTTAATGTTCAAAAATTCATGTTTTTTATTGGCCAGTGATGGTAGAAAAATCTTCAGCAACTCTTAGCTTGGATGATTATTAAATTGGAAGTAGTTTTATAAGTAGAAATGTGACATAAATATTGAAGTACAATACATACTTCAATGTGCTGCTGCTATAGTATGTCATCACAAGAAAATAAGAACTTATTTTATACAATTTTGGACACTCCATCATTGTAATATAAATGCATTAGAAAAATTTCCTTAAGGATGCTTTGTAAAGTTTTAAAAATAGAATAGCAAGATTATAAAACCTTTAAAAAAAAGGGAAAAAGGATATATGGCATTATTGTTCAGGAGTTCATAAGTTTAAGCAACATCTTTGGGATCTCCTGATCCCAAGTGGATGTTCTACCAACTATGCCAAAATGTGCAGGAATAAAAACCAATCAATATATTTTTCAATATTCTAGATGTGAATCCACTATTGTAAAATCATATCTTTATTGGATTCAGTATGTAAAATGAATAAACAATGCAAGATTCCTAAAAGTTGTTTGATAATTAACATGGAGTTTAGTTTTCTTGGGAGAGGTAGACCATGTTTACATTACATGGATTATTTCAAAGATATTCTAAGGAAATGCGGTACTGATTGTTTTCATTGGAAAAATAAGGCAGAGAATAGAATATTTTGAAGACCTACAATTAGACATGAAATTAGAAATATTTCAGAAAAAAAAATTTCTGCTGAAAAAAATTAAAGCCAATATCACAAAAAAAAAAAAAATGAACCAACATGATTTATATATATGTGGATGTATTTGTGTTTCATGGATTGGTTTGTATAATCATTGCAAAACTCATTTCTAGAGCATTTGTTTATGAATGGTTACTATTATTTTTATTAAATGTAATAATATTTTATTTATTCATATTCCATTAATCATTTTATTAATATAATTAAACTTTTAGAAATAATATTAAAAAGTTTAATGCATTTTTTTAAATGTAATGTACTTGTATTGTTTTTTCTTAAAGAAAAAAGTTGCTTTATTTTTCAAGTGTAAGCAACCAGTCTTAATTGCCTTGGAATTTTTTTCCCCCTATATCTACCTTCATAATAAGTTAAACAAATTCGACCTAAAATAACATTGTAGATGTTCATTAATCTCAAGTTTGATTCCAGTTTCAATCAGATTTATAATGTTAATACAAGTCAATGTAAGAGTTTTCTTTTTCCATATGAAGACTAACTTTTAATTTACTTTAGTGTTTACAGGTGTATTTCTTTTAAAAACTTCTCTTTATGTTCTGAATGGTTTTGTTGGTAATCAATCTTAGTTTATGTGTTATATTAATCATTTAAAGTAAAATATGTACATTAAATTACAGCATTTTAGTTTTGTCACTATAAATATTTTATTTATAAACTCTTAGGATTATTGGATTCTATGAATTTAATGTTATAAACAATAGTATTCAGTATGAGAATGAATTTGTAGTGCTGGCTATAATAAATTTAATTAAGATATATTTATAGTGATGATAATTTTATTAATACAATTAATGAAAAATAAATTAACTTGTCATTCCTAGCAATGCCATACTGAATATTTTATGCATTTATTGAAAATGCAATTGTCACAATAACTTAATAATATGAAAAATAAATATTAAATGTTTCATAAAACTTAACTTATAAAAAAACAACAAAGCTAATAAAATATAATAATTATCAAAAAATAAAACAATAATTTAAATATTTAGAAAATTAGATTTTTTTATATTGTAAAATTATATTTATTTATGAAAAAATAAGGTTTAGAAGTATCTATCAGTCATTAGTTTTTTTTTATATGAAAAAATGTCTTTTTAACTACCCATCAGAATATATGATCTAGATAGAACTTGGTTTAGAGTGCTTTTTTCCCATAACATAATAAATATTATTTTTGATATAATTTCAATTTGTTTTCAAATAATCATTTTAATAATAATATTATGCATATGCATACAGCTCAATATATATTGAAAGCATTGTAAATATATTCATATTATTTGGCTGATTCTTTTTACAAACTAAAATTAAAAATGTAATTAATAAAAGTGATTTTTTTTTTTTTAATAAAGTAAAATAATTATTTAAAAGTAATTTTGCATAATGATACAGTTATAATTATAAAACAATGATAAATATAAAAATTGAAATTATACTTAACCTAAATTCAATATATTTATTGTCAAAGTCTTCTACATTATTTGACATTTTTTTGTTTCAATATTAAAAAATTAAAAATATCTTGCATTAAAATTGCTGTTAAAAAAAAGTATATTGTGTTTTTTTTTTTGTTAAAATCTGTACAAAATAATTTATTTTAACCTGATATAACATGGAATGTTTTTTTTTTACATATTTATCAAACATATCTAAGCAGAAAATTGACAGTACATATCATTGAAACTCTATGTGGGAGAAAGAAGTTAATTCATTGATTGTCAGTGATGAGTATTATATTTATTGAATGAGGGTTTTTATTTTTTTCAGGATTCTTGCAATAAGTTGATTTGCCATTACGAATGTATTCATGTTTAGTAACAGATAAATAAAATAAAAGTATGAGCTGTCTCAGATTCATTTGTTTTTCTATATTCATTGTTTTTCTTTTTTCTTTATCTTAATTCTGGTATATACTATCTATAATTGACTATATTTGGTTGATCTATACTCACAGTAAATTGAATTTAGTAATATATTTCATAGAAATTTAAAAAAAAAATCTCACGATAGAAATTATCTTGTTTTGATATGATGGAAAGTTTTTTCATTTTAAAAATATAAAGCCTTAGCTGAATATTTATTTCAAATTTTAATATATAATTTATAACTTCTTAGCACATGTAAAAAATATCAGTAACATAGCAAGATTTATCAAAAATAAAATTCTTGTATATTTATTGAAAAATTGTACTATCAAATAATTTTTCTCCTTACTTTATACAATAGGATCATATATTATGTTTTTCTTTTCAATGGTGTGGCAAATGAACTCTTAAGAATGAATTCTTTCATTTTTGCACTTTTTTGGATCTGGTTATTTGAAAACTTCAGAGTGAAGTTGGTTATTGTGATTAGGATACATGAATTATTTTCACCTTGTTATAATATGCCAATGCAATTTTGTTTAATTATATAATGGACCTGTTAAGGCAGCATATTAGGAATCATCTATTTGGATTTATCATTTTGTCATTTCAAGATTTTATTGAAATATCTTGACATGAACCTTTTAAAATTATACTTTATTTTTATATAGGAGAGTGGATGAAAAGTATTTCACTTGCCCTTTATCTTGGCTATTTAAATTTTTTTTTCTACCATGCCTATGACTGAAAATTTTCTGTCACAAATTGATTTAAAGGTTTTATCTTAAATAGGTAATTGTAATAATTTTTTTTTTTTTTTCAAGTAGATGGCCCATAGCAGCTCACCCAATCATTCAATAGTGGGTTGATACATGAGTATCTAGATATTCTTAGAAAACTATAATTTCAGATTAATTTGAGTTGGTTAGATAAATATTGCTCCAACTAAAAAAAAGTAAAAAAAAAAAAAAATTGCTCTGATTCCATATTTGCTTTAACTTGTTTTTGCTCATTACATTACAAAAATTTAATATTGAATTTTTAGAATAGTTGTGGATGTTTGACTAATTACTTAATTTATAAAAGTAATTTATTTATTTTTATAAATGAATAAATTATTTTGTTTACAAATTTTTACCTATTTTAAAATTTTGCTTTGTCAATCATTCTTTTATTATTTTAGCATTAAATTTGCTTTCAGTTTTTCAGTATAGTATAGCTAGCATTAATACATTTTTATTTTTTAAAAAAATTAGATCTCTTTTTAGTTTCTTTTTTTTAAATAAATAAAAAAAAGCATTGAAGATTATGAGACAAAAAACAAACAATAATTCAAATTTATAAAGTGAGTTGTTTTATATTTTGAATTTCATGAAAATAAATGAGTATTCTTACCATTTTCTCAATAGTATTTTTTTTATGGTTGCCTGGTTGGCGAGGTGGGGGGGGGGTTATCATAAATAAACCTTTATTATAAGTTTTGAATGATGAACACACATTGAAATGAATCACAACTCAATTTAATGTATATAATTTATTTGAATACATATTAGCAGTCTCAAAATGTGTTAAATGGTCTTTTAGAATGATATATATATAAACTGGTTTTTATATTGTGAACAAACTTTAAATTTAACTAAATTGTTTCAAATGTTTATAATTTTTATAACAATAAAAATAGAAATTTTTAAAAATATGTTGAAAACTACTTGATAATTTACTACAGTATTTTACATTGATCATTAGATTTATAAAATGGTTTTATAGAATATTTGTGAGATTTGTTTATATATAGGTTATTATGGTATTATTGCTATTAATATACATTACCTCACATATGAGGATGAAATAAATGCCAATTGATTATATGAATCATTATCAGTTTGCACCCATTATTTGTTAACAGTTATTTGTTTTAGTAATCTTTAAAAAATGTCTTTTTTTTTGAAGGATAACATTTTGTAATATTGACATCATTGGTTGATGACATGAAAACATCATGTTCACAAGATAATATGAAAGTTGTGCCAATAATAAAGCACTGTACTATTATTTATTAAATAAGTAAAAACAAATTGAGGATAATAGTGATAAAATACATCAAAAATAAATTGAAATAATGATTCATTTACCTAATTTTTATTCAGTATTTTATAGAAATCTTGATATATCTAAGACAAAAAAGTCTTCCATTGCAAACAAATAATTTTAGCAAAAAAAAAAAAAAATACAAATATTTTATTAATTAAAAATAAACTTCACTTGTATATAGTAATAAACTGAACCTAGGTAAAATCATTAAATTTTTATTAAACATTCTCATAACAGAAATTTTTATTTTTGCCACAATAAAAATGTTTGACATTATAAATGTAAGCAATATGCAAAAAATAAAAACTCAATTTTCAATAATACATAACAGTAAAGTGTCTTAGAAATATATTTAAAATGTGTATATTAGCTAAAATATAATTTATTCATCTAATTTTTATTTAAATCTTTGCAATAAAAGAATTATTGATTTATTCAAATATTTTTTTTAATAAAGATTAATAATCTCAAATATATATATATATGTTTTAATGGTACGAAAAAGTTGGGTGAACCTAGGATGGTTGCACTTGCCACCATCAACCCCAGTTACTACAAAATTTGAATTTATACATACAAATAATATGAGAATAAGGCATGAGCAATGCGAGATCAGAACTAAATATAAGTTCACCAGTATTACAGACAAGAATAATAATCATTCATCATCATGAATGATCAACAATAAAAATAAATCGGTCAATCTTGTGACTGGATTTGAAATGGGTCTTTTATAGACCAGGCTAACTATTTAGCTCTTAACAGCTTGGGGAATATTATATAAATAATAATTTGGATGCACAAAGTTAAGTGATAATTTATAAGAGTTTTACAAAATAATAATGCTGAGATACTAAAACATGCTCTTCAATGCCCTGGCCACGTAGCACCATTAATGTACTGGCCAACTATAAACTTAATTTCTAAATAAATAAAATGAAATGTAGTGCATGGATTTTAAAAGATATTCCCTTTGCGCCAACTAGGATCATCATCTGGATGTTCATAACACTAAACAAACCCTTTTTATATAGCAGACCATTATGCACAAATCTAGCTCAGTGAGCAAAAGCTCTATTAACTGTTACTGTGAGATATAATCCTAATATATTATGTTTATTTTAGAATTAATTAAATTCACTGGAATACCTTTAACAACGAGATATAAATTTATTAATTACAAACAATAAAATGAAATTAATGTCTGCTGTATGCTGTAAATATAAATTTAGCATTCTGATTTATAATTTAAGCTATCACATTGTGATTTACAAATACCAAATGATATGTTTACATTAAGTACCTCTAAATATAAGCACACAGACTTGCGTTATAATAATTTGTAACCATATTTGAACTGTCATAAACCTATAAATGAAATTTTTATAATACATAATGACAGTGTGCATATGGTAATGTGCGCAAACATTAGCATTTATAAATAAAGAATAAACTTAAACAATATATTCTCTCAAGACATAATTAATTCAATGCCAAAAATGTGCACAAAATTCACACATACATGTGTATATATATAAAAAATTGATAATATGAATCAAAAATTATTAATTCATTATTTCTAATGGTAAAAAAAGTTCTTTTACCATTTAAAAATATATATATTGTAATTTATTACTAAGGTAAGTGGAGTATATAGTGCTGAGGAATCGGATATTCCAATAATGCACAAATTCAGAGAAGAGACTATTATACATCACACCAGTGGTATGACGATGAGGGCTTTGCTCATTGGCGGTTACGTATAATCTAATGGTTACTCCAGAGACTTCTATTAAGATAAAGGGAAATTTTTTAAAGCAATAATAAAAATGCATATTACACAATAAGTAATTAGAACAAATTAGAAAGAAGAAAAACTAAACACTTAAAATCTAAATTCCCCTCCATCAAAATATATTCTCTGAGTAAAAATATAATATATATATATATAATAATTTGCACTAAAAATAGAATCTTTTGTGAATCTTGCTTTCAAAATATCTGCAATATCAAAATCTTTGTCCCCAACTTAAGTAATAGTATGATTAAAGCTACTCTACTCTTTTAGAATATAAATGCAAGGTACTTTTCTAATAGTATACAGGGAATAATAAGGCTTTCTTATACCACATCTATAATTACAATCTAAATAAATGACTTGGTAGTTGATGTACTAATAAATAATAATAAGAATGATCTCAGGGTTCTTTGTAATATTCAGAAGTTGTACTATAATAGTGTGTTGCCAATAAAAAAGCCTGACATCCTGGTAGACCCTAGGAGACATCCACTTATAAGCTAATGTTTGCTAATATCTTATAACAACAAGAACAATTATCCAAAGAGGTATCTAATCAAATGAACAATTTCATAAGTAAAACATAAAATTTAGAATAATTATGGCCTTTTATCTAGGATATTATTCTAAATAATGGAAGGAAAAGGGTGCTTTTTATGTCTTTCCATCACCCATCAACAACACAATTTAAATAATTACATATGACTGTTGTAACTTTTTAATTTTGAATAAACAAATTAATATTGTACAGTCTGGAAAATTAGTCTCAATAATCATCCCAATTTTTGGAATTAAAGCATTTATGGAAGAATTTCCATTTAAAATATTAAAATTTGGATCTGCAAAAATTTGTTATCTGTTTACCCAGATTTCTTTTTGAAATCAAAATTATTAAAATAATAACCATTGTAAACTTTGAGAACCCAAGACACATATAGAAAAACAGAAACTCAACTTTTAATAATAACAAATACATTTATTAATAATTTATAAGTAACATCAGCAATAAATAGTAATATCAGCAATAAATTCTGTACAACAAAATTGAAGCTATTGCCAAAGAAAACAATAAGCGCTGTTACATTAATTTGTAGAATGGTACATAAAAAATGTATCCTAGCCTCACTAGCAAACAATTTAAGGCTTCAAACAAAATATTTTTAATAGACTATTTTTTATTTTACCAAATACACTCACTAGAGGTATTGGTTTAACACTGACTAGGGTATTTGATGTTAATCTTAACTAATTATCCCATTTAACAAAAGTTGGGTTTAAGAAAAATGAAAATAGCAATGACTCCAGTCATAGTTGAGCAGTAAACATTTAATTAAAATACACCTTAATTAGGAAGACGACTCTAGTCACAGTTGAGCAGTAAACATTTAATTAAAATGCCCCTTAATTAAGCAACAATTAATATTATATCTTTCTGTAATTTGAAATTACTGTTAATCTAAATTATATACGGACTAAGTTTGAATATAAAAACTGTCATGATAATAATAATCAGACTTAGACAAATAGATTAATATTGCCTGGCTATATTTTAGTTTAAATTAAATATAAAGGAAGGTATGGATCATTTACCAGAAGTCATGTCACGCATATTATCTAAGTTACTGTCCACATAATAATAATAATAGTTATCTAGTATTAGATGACTTACAAATCCATTGGCGAAATGCTCCAGATGGTGAAGACAAATACATTGAAGATTTGTATTGCCTATTATAACGTGCTAAGCATATGCATTTAAATTTGGTAGTTTGCTTATGGATAACTGGAACAATATAGTAGCACAATACAGACATTGTTATACTTGACGCAGCACTACAAACGAAGTGCAACCTGAAAAAACGACTCTTTAATACTATCTTATCATTGCCATGTCATCTAATGCACAAATAACTACACCTATGGTGGAAAAGAATATTTAATTGCATTATGAGGGATAGGCAGGCTCCGCAGAGCAAACAAACATGAACAGTGTGGTGGCTTCTAATACTTATATCTAAGGCACCAAGTATGTGTCAACTTAGTCTTAGCACATAAGAAAATCAGAAAACACCAAAATGATGATCCTCGTCAGAGATCTAGGTATTTTAATAATGTGATAACAATCACAAAATAGAAAGCACCATCAACTCATAGAATAAAACGTGAGCAATGGGGAGAGCGTCTCCATCCCGTAAAGCACAATAAACATGCTATATCAACTAAAGTCTAATATTTTAAGGCAAATATATCAAACTGAGTGATGGCAAGATAATAGTTTATCACTAATAAAGCTGACAATTAATAAACACAGTAAAAAAAGTTACAAACAATAAGCAATGTCTAAAACCAACAATATAAGAACAAGTCAAATGGCTATAAAAATATTTAAAATTATGGCTAAATAAAATTCGGCATAAAATAAGAAATACACACATATATACAATGAATAATAAAAGTTCATAAAAAGAGAGTGGAAGTAAATGTAAAATACATGAAAATATTACAAAACTAATGAATACTTAATTATATTAGAAGCTAACAGTAAATCATCATATCTTAATGATTATATTGGACTTCTTATAAACACCCAGGCTGTTTCTGTTTTACTGATGAGTGAATGAAATACTCACAAACCTTTAAAAAAAAAGTGTGAGAGATGAATATCTCTAATAAATAAAGCATTTTAAAATTTACTTTAAATAAATTACCAAATATCAAATTCACCTGATAATATGTAGTAAGACCTACACATTTTGTCATAAACCCAATAAAGACAGTAATAATAATAGTAAGATTTACTTTGACATAAAATGATGTCATAAGAGTAGTAAAATTATGAAAACAATTAATTAAAAAAAAAAATGCATATATATATTGTAACGGGCACATACACCGTTACATTATTTTTCTAAAAATTAGACATGAAAAATAAAAGTTCGCAAATAAAAACTTCTTTTTTAAGAATTAAAAATTGAAAGTTAAAAATCGTCTAAACTCTAATATATAAAATCGCACAGATGAAAAATTACTAAAAGAAAACTTTATTAAAAAAAAAAAAAGTTTTAAAAGATTTAAAGATAAAAATATATCTTTAAGAATGCACAATAAATTAATTAATGCTAATGTAAAATGGAAATGATTGTTTTAATTAGTTAAATGTAAACTAGCCCTTGGGCATCGCAGAAATGTATAAGTAAAGGTCAGATAGGAGAGAAAAAAACAATAGAAACTAATAGCCAATAAAAGACACCCCTCAGGAAATGGTCCTCAATGAAAGGGTCTTCATCATCGTGACATAATATTGATTTAATCCGCAAAATTAATATAAAAAGAAAAAGTTTGCAAATAAATTTTAGTGAAGAAAGAGCTGGGAGAGAAGATAGAGATGTGACTATATGTGTTAGTGCAGAGAGAGTTGAAGAAGGGATTGAAAAGATGCACTCTTCAATCCCTTCAGTTTTGCTAAAAGGAAAGAGAAATGGCATCGTTTTTCCTATATTGAGGACCACAGGACATCGGGGGAATTAACGCTGGCTCCATGCTAAGCATGAGCATGGATTTTTAAAACAGTAAGAGCTCTAACTAATGAACCTTAATTCTAAAAAAGAAACTTTTCCAATATGTTAAAATCTTAAGAACATAGTTAATTAATGAACACTAAATATAAACTTTCCCAGTATTTAAATTATTGCAATAGAAATTCCTATCTGACCAAGCTTAATCAGTTAGTAATAATTGTTTATTGAATGTATTATCATTTTTTGTAAATCATTTCCATTAATTTATTTTTTCTGTTTTTTTAAGTTTTTATTATGATTTTTTCTTCTTTTAAATAGCTTATATAAATGTTAAATTTAAGTCTGGCGTGAATAGCTGCATAGATTTGTAAAGTTATATATGTTAGTTTAAGGGAGGGTAATCTTAGGTTATTTGTTTCATAGTTAAATTCGGTCAATGGATTGGATATATTGGTGTAATTTGTAGATGTAGTATGAGATTCGCTACATGCAGTTTCGTATCATATGCCGCTCACCCCCTTTTTGCCTATGGAATGGGATAGTAAGACGGAAAACGCAGTCCCTTCCTATGGAGTTTTTTTTTATTGCTCTTCTCGTTAGATGTAGTATTCCTGTCTGGATGAGAGTCAATGTTTTCTATTAACCATGCAGTTCAGATGTGCATTCCTAATGGTGTGGTACTTGTGCTGTCGTATTCGTGCTGCATTGAATACATCGATATATCAGATAGATTGGCGTTGGTTTGACTGCGAACTTTTGGCCTAAGGTTAAATAAGGGATAGAATTTTTTTTTTTCAAATGCAATCTATGTAGTCTATTCATACTCGACACTAATAAATATTAAACTCATCTATGCGAACTTTTAAAATAAAATAAAAACATTTAAATTGTAAATTAAAATCTAAAGTAAAATAAGTTATAATGTTTTGTAAAAAAATAAAAGTTAGACTAAAATAATAATGCTAAATTTTATATATATTAAATAAATGTTTGTGTGTGTTATTACTGGCAGTGGCTTTTATTTTTTTAATATTGAAAATATTTTTAGATAAGAATTCATATTTTATAAATCTCTACTGCTCTGCTGAGCTAATGGCATTGGGCTAACGGTTGGAATAAAATATATGTGTAAAAGTTGGATCTTTAACAGCATGTATCTGCCTAGTCTATAAATTTTCTAGGTTCAAGTAGCCTAGTGGCGCTCTGTAGTGTAGATACGGTAAGACTAATGATCTCCAGAAACCCCGATCGTTATAATATATTTTTAGAACACTAGTTCATTAACAGAACTTTCCCGTAATGAGTGGTCTGTTGAGGGTGCGAAGTCCTTCCTTTGCAGGTTGTCTGTGTGATGAAGATCCTGTACCAATTGAATTAAAAATATATATTTTTTGAAAATGTAGCAAGTATAGCTTCCCAATATGAATAAACAAATATTAACGCAGTTCTTAATTCTAACTTAAATACTAGGTTTGAATTCTTATGAAGAAATTTGCCAATAAAAAATAACTAAGCTAGCTGGAGAATATTCATTTGGTGATGTCTAAAATAACACTTTTTGGTTCCATTGCAATTTCTGGAATCAACGGTTCCATTGGAATAATTAATACGTTTTCATTTTTTTTTTTAAGAAGAAGCATATTTAAACTTAAATTAATTTGAAACATAAGCAAAATTCATTTCCAGGTATTATTTTTTTTAGCAACTTTTCTTTTGGAGACATTATTAATTTTAATAGTCTGCGTTCATTGTAAATTATTTTAGCAGACTATTTTCTTTTAAAACAATTAAATTTTTTAATTTCTCTCATTCGAAACATTTTATAATATATGAGAACAAAGCATATTCAAGTTGTCATATATTTCTTTTCTTTCAACATTTTATCAAGTTCAACTTCCTCTCAAATACTCTTCTTAGTGGCACCTGTTTGGAGAAAGCGAACGCATTTAAATAATTTTCCTTAAGCTAAAGACGACAGGGCTATTTTATCATTATACACTTCATTTTTTTAATAATCATTTATCATACTTAAGTTGTCTCATAATTAGTAGAGCAATTAATATCACAGTATTATTCATTTAAAATTGAAATAGTTATAATTTTCAACATAAAATTTCAATTTTCTTTTAAAAATAACAGACATAAGTTGTGCATTGGTTTTATAAAATGGAATGGATAGTTGTAGATAGCTTGAACATCTGAGTTAAAGTCCCTTTTAATTATATTTGAATCTTATTTTTGCCTTGGGAAACTTATAATTTTTTTTTTAATGAGATTCTTGATTGAGAGTGAAACCCTTGTAATTGTTTTTTTTAATGAGATTCTTGATTGAGAATGTCGTTCTTAAACGTTGTTCATGTGAAAATCGTACATATAGTTAATGTCTTTTTATAGATATTATTTAAAAACCAAAATCATTTACTGATTGTTTAGTGCGTATTTAAACTATCAATTTTTTTATGTAATGCTGTCATTTAATTAAAATCGCAAATCACATTTTTTTTTTTTGGATTTCAAATGTTCTTAAAAGTTGTTAGTGTCCAAGTCATACATATTTGAATGTCTTGTTATTTAAAAACCAAAATCATTTACTGTTTGTTTAGTGCATATATAAACTAACAATTTTTTTTGCATAATGCCATCATTTCATTAAGATTTCAAATCACATAAATGTCTTGTTCAAAATTACGCATTTATTAAAAATGATAAATATATTTATTGTTTTTACTTTTAGTTATTTTTAGTCCTGCAACACGGAGCATGTATTAGACCTGTGTTCTTTTCACATTTGTATCAAATCCCCCCCTCCCCGGAGTGTAAAAAAATATTCATGAACAAGATCCATGTACACATTTTTTTTTTTGCCAAAAAAGTCGTGTACAAGATCCGTGTACATATTATTTTGGTCAGATCCCAAGATTACAAAATTATCAGCGGATTGATATGAATGTGAATAGACACAATAGGTGTAATACATGCTCCGTGTTGCATGTCTAATACCAAAGTACCTAATATTTGAATAAAGGTAAAATTTTGTACATTAATTTTTGAATAAATATAGATTCTTATATATAAATAAATATAGACTGTTGTACATGAAAAAAACAAGACAACCCCTGAAAATAAGCCATAGGGTATGTTTTGTAGCAAAAATTAATATAAGTTTTTTATTTTTGAGCAAATGTGGTATATTTAGAAAAAAAAAAGATTTACATTTGTGATACTTATCTTTAGTAATATCATTGCCTCTTACTACTCCATCACTATTATTATTTTTACTATTATTATTTCTACTGCTGGAATGAGTAATTTTTGAAGCAGATTTCTTCTTTCATTTTTCAATTTTTACAAATTTTATTCAGGAAGTGAATTCAATAAACAAAATTAGTCTAAAAAATAAAACATTAATTTGAAAAAAAAAAAAAAAAGAAATTACTCTTAAAAAGAAATGAATAATAAAGACTTCATTTTAGTCTGGAGGATATAAAAATATTTTAGAATGAATACATTACAATTTTTACAAAAATTAATATTTTTCATACATCCCTGAATAAAATACTTCAAATAATTAAAAATCTTTAAAATAATTAAGTCTCTTCAAAATATTAAAATTGATCTTATAAAAAAGCCAACAATATATTGTATGAACAATTTAACAGAGGGTAATTGCATTTATTTATTTTCTGACATAATAAAGGTATATTTGAGTAAGTCTAATTAAATGTTGCCAACATTGCATAAAATTCAAATATAAATTTCATGTATTTAGTTGCACATGAATAGTTAATAACTTTACAAAATAAATAATAGAAAGAAAATAAATGCATTATATGTAAACATTTTCTTTGTTTTCATAATGAGAAACTCGTGCACTAGTATTTCTTCACTGCTACCTTTTTCTCATTAACTCCAAACAATTTTTTTTTTGTTTGTTTGAGTATTTTTATACTCTGATATTAAAACATTCTATTTAGAACTAATAATTCACTCAAAAAACATCATCACAATTAAAATTTCTACTGGTAGAAGCTCAAAATGGATTCCAGTTATTAATAATTGATATTGATAGTCTTAGCATCCCTAGATGATTAACTGAATAATTGCATAGAACAGCGTTTCCCAACCTTTTTTGGCTCGCGTACCACTTGATAGTACATCACGCTAAATTGTACCACTTCGTAAAAATGATTGTATTTCGTGAAATTTGTTATTGCGAGTGTGTTATTTTATTTGCATTATAAATATTATAGGGTGACCATGTATGTATTTACATCTCATAATGAGACAAATTACATTGAAATACTCCTAAATGTAACGCCAGATTATAAACTCACTGAAATTATAAACTCACTGTAACATATTTATATGTATGTGTTTGTTCAAAGTTTCATATTTTTTCCAAAATAATTTATTAAAGATTACATTATTACGTTAAAGGTTATTTGGTATATATTTTGTACAGTGTTTTCTCATTCCTTCATTTGGTTTTCCCGAATTTGAGTCTGTTTTCTCTTTTTCGGAGCATCTTGCTATTGATAGGGCCATGGAGAGGATAAATCCAGCATGTCCCAAGTCATGGTAAAAATAACCTCAGGGGTTATCAGGCTATCTCTTGTTCTTGTTTTCTTTATATTGTTCAGCATGAAGTTAATAGGATTAAAATTTTGATGATTAAATACTAGCTTACATCTAGTAATCCACAATAGATGATCAAGAATTAACAAGTCTAATTTCTGGGTATGATGCTTTTTTGATACATTCTTTCAAATTAAATAATTTAGATTGATTTGCTTTTTTGTCATATTTCGTTTACTAATAAATGGTTTTAATAAAAACACAAAATTATAAAAAACCAATTAATATATTTTCTTATCATAATCAAATATTTTTATAAAATAAATTTAATGAGATCTTTGTGCTTGTTTCGAACAACATAATTATTTGAAATTTGGTTCAAAAGATGTGAGGTATACCCTTAAGTCTACAGCTGCGTTCAATCTGTTTCGATACTCATTTAAAAAAAAAAATATATGAAAAAAAAGCTCTTCCTACTAATTCCGTACTTGTAAACGGTAATAATAATTTAAGAGCTTTCTCAGAAAGTTGTTCATATTCTTTAATGTTTAACCAAAAATTAATTAGATTGTGTCGTTTGAATTCTACTTGTAAAGTTCTGTCACATCATAATTCTATTAAATTTTTTTTATCCTTTACTGATAATGATGTAGCTTTTTCTAAATTTTCTGCATAGAAGGGGTTTGAAATTCAATTATCATTTGTGTTTTCGGGTTTTGGAAAATATTCCATGAAAGACAATTTTAATCCTGTTAAATGTGCTATTATATTTTCTCGTATATCTTGAGACAGACTAACCTTATTTTCAAACAAAAAATATGTAGTTTCGAATACTTCCAGTTGATTGTTTTCGATACTTATATATATTACTGTTTCCAAAAATTTAATTTCTTAATCATACTTTCAATTTTATCATTAACATTAAAGATCGTTATCGACTGTACATATTAATAACTTTACTGTATAATATTATTAATTAAAATAATTTATATGAATTATAGAAAAAAACGTTTCTATGATATTTTTATGATTTAATTTTTTTTTTTTTATGTCTGCCATTATTGATTATTTTTCGTGTACCACCAACCAACAACTCGCGTACTACCAGTGGTACGCGTACCACAGGTTGGGAAACACTGGCATAGAAGATTGAAACTTTTTTTTTGTATTGTAATGGGTGCTTATATTGTAACCTAAAAAAAATAATAATACTATAGTTATTATATGTAATAAATTATTAATAAACACTATAATTAAATTTTTAAAAAAAGTTTAAGTATTTTTTATCAAATTGCATAAAAATAAAATGAATTAAAGATGTCTAACAGAAAAAAAGTACTTTCTGCTAAAATAAATTTAAAATTAATAAGTTTTGAAAAATAATTGTATAAATAGCAAGTTGGATTGAGGATGTTAATAGAGATCAATACTATCAGAGAGTGATTTGCTGTAAAATGTAATTTTAGTAATTTTCTATTGATTACTGATTTTTTTAAAAAGTATATTCTAATAAGAGCCTCTTTTGTTTTCACATAGCAGATATTTCATTTACTTTTGATAACATTTAAACTGTAAATACAGTATTTTGTTTAAGTTTAGAAGGCAGTGATATCATATTGTACAATTATCTAAGAACATTTTTTATATTTGTTTACAGAAAATATTTTAAGGCACAAATTTCCAAAGTATAGGTTGCGAGGTGATTTTAGGTGGGTCACGCTAAATATTAAAACATGAAAGTAGTTTATGTTTATTAAAAAAAGGAAAATATTATGATAGTATATATCCATAATTCATATATGTTTATATATCTCAGTATGTATCTAGTAATTAAAAGTATATATATATTAATTTTAAGTGTGATCAATAAAAAAATTAAAAGTAATGAACATATTTTTATTTACCTCCCCTGTTCCTTTTTAAAATATTTATTACATATGAGTGGATCCTGAAAAATTGTTTGTCTGTGGGTTTCGACCTGCTAAGATTTAGGAAATACTGCTCTAAGGTAGGGGACAACATTGTGCATTGTCAAGGGATTTTGTTTGTCATTTTTCTGTCAGTAATGTTTTTTTTAGTCCTTCAATGAAACTTTTTATTTTCTATAACTACTATAATTGTGATTGTGCAAAATCATGTTCATTGCAAAAATAATACATTATAGGTCCACTTTATATACTTATATTTATGATTAAATTTAAATATCAATACAATTTTTTCAATTCCAAACAATTATTAATTTAAGATTACTCTTTTATTGAAAAATAATTACAGTTCTAGAAAGCTACTAATATTTTAATATTTTTTTTAAACAAAATAAATTATTATTTAAAAATTATTAAAAGACTTGATATAATCATTATTAATTTATTCTCCTATATTTCTTCAAATCCTAAATCCTTTGAAGAAATTACAAATGTGAATCAACATTCTTTTAATATTTTGTCTAGTGAAATGAGTAGATAATATATAATCAGTATATGTGCTTTTGGACATAATGGCTCTTATGATATGTTTTTGAATAGGACAGACTACTACATTTTAAAAAAATCAGTAAATAGCATTCAATCAAATAATTTCGATAATAAATTAATCACAGTTATGAAGAATTTGTGTTGCTACACAATATAAGTGCTGATATAATATAATCATCTGTGAAAACTTTACAATTTACTAATTTTTATTACAATGATTTTGGATTAATGCTCATAAATATAATTAAAATTAAGTTTATTTATTTAGACTTTGAAATGTTAACTAAAATAATTATATAAATAATATAATTATCAATAATCATTCCACAGTTGAGGAGTGTAATTAATTTAGTATTAACATTATATTGACTAATATATTTATTGTCAAATGGATTTTAAAACATATTGTAAAACAATTATACTTAGCATTGACATTTGATATAATAATGAAATGCACATCAGATGCATTAACAACAGATTTTCCTAATCTTAACTTTAGAAATATAGTATAGGTTGAGTATTATTTTTCTGAAGTCTTTCAGATTAAGAAATTTTGCAGATTTTAATGAAGTTGTTCAAATAATTATAAAGATGAAAAGTTAAAATGCTTAAAAATAGTCCTATACTTGTTGTTTTAAAAAGGTTATTAATACTAATTGTACAAAATTAAATATAGTTTATCAGTATAAGCAAATATTACTTAAAAAATTTAAAGTAGTAATAAATTCCTTACTTATATTTACTTTATTGTGAAGAAATTTTATATTGCATATGTAGCAGAAAATACTATATTGAAAGTTATGTTTGTGTATATATGCTGATTTAAAAGTGATAAAATATTAGATGATTCACCATCATTTTTGAATTATCATTGTTTTCTACTGATGTTTTAAGAATAAATATTTATTGTAGAATTATACCTTATTACTTCATATATAAGGCCCTTTTTTCCCTCCAAATTTTAGACCCATAAAAGAAGGATGCATCTTAAATTCGAACCTAATATTTTTAACACTTTTTCTGCAGGTCTTTGCTTTACACTATACATGCGCATAGTATTACGATCACAATCGTTGATATCCCTATGTCGAATAGAGTGTATTGAATCTTTTTTAATCAAAACAAAAAAGATATAACATTAAATGTTAATATTTTTTTGGATTAATTTTGTAAATGGCTTTAATTCTCTCTCAAACTTACTTTTAACGTTATTTTGCCAACTTTACTGTTATTTTATTGAGAAACTGCTGAATAACTTTTAGAATTTTTTTTACAATTAATAAATCAATACAACAATGAAATAAGAAGTTGCTGTCGCTCTGATTGGTTATTTCTTGACCTCTATACAAGAGAGTGCCTGTCAACAATTTTAACAGTTCTTATATCTTCGTTTTGATTTTCAAAGTGAAAGTGTATGTTTTAGAATTATTTTTTTTTTTTTATATATTTAATTTTTTTCAAAAAATATAAAATTTATGAAAATATTATTTTAGAAGATTCAGATTTTAGTAGAAAAATTTATTTTTACACGAAAACAAAGTGAGAAAGAAATCAATGATATAAGGCTGCAATTTGTAATTGGATGGCAAAAATATGTTTTATGTTGACCACTATAGATTATTTTAGCTAATGTTATGAAGAGAAATTTATTTTTAAAAAAACTTTTCGTTGACTTTAATAAGCTGACAAAAATTAGCATTTTAGAAAAGGTTTTTAATCAAAAGAAAAAAGCTTACCAATAACATTAAATGTCAGTACCATATTTTAAACTTTTTTTTTCCTTTGGGGGAAAAACATTATGGTTTTTAAAATTAAAAAAATGTTTTTGTAATGCAAACAATATATGTATAATTTTGAGTGGGTTTTGCAATCTTGGAAAGATATACTTAAAGAAATTATAAAAAAAAAATCTTGAAATGTTACATTGCTAATGATTTAAATGATCGTGAAATGATGTAAATTAGAGGAATAGGGAAGATGAGAATTCAAGTTCTGAAAATGAAGTTTAGAAAGTAAAAGTATATCTGAAGATTTGCAATAAATTAGGTGAGCTTATTCTATTTAAGTAAATAAAAATGTTTTTTATTTTTCGAGCATAAAATTCTACTGCATCTTAAATTCTGTGGCGTCTTATATTCAAAGCAATATAGTAATTTTTTTTATAAATTTCATTATTTCCTTTTTTTTAAATCAACTTTTTATTAAAGGAGTTTTTTTTATCTATAATATTTGCATGCTTATTACATTGTGATAGTAGGTGTATCAAATGAGTCCAGATATTAAATTAGTATTATTTTTGTTTTTCTATTTATTTGTTTTGAGAATAAATCTTTAGCGTAGAATTGTAACTTTTTACTTTACATTCCCACATAGTTTAGAATCAGTGTAGACAAACATGTTTTAACCCAATTTTTTTTAACAATTCAATTTTGAATGTGCTGTGGAAATTATAGCCTTTGGGTATATTTTTGCTATGCTGCCTTGTTTATTAATCTAAAAAAATTTGAATATTAAAAGTTTTCAAATTGTAGTGTTGGTGTTCAATTTGTAAATACACAGCTAACATGAAAATCACCCAAGAATGTAATCTGCATGCAACTTCACATTCCGACTTCACATGATCAAAAAGTTTTTCTTTTTATATTCTGCTAAACTCAATTAGATGCGAAAGACTCTTATAATATTTTAATTACTATTATTGATTGCAATAAAGGGACAAGCTAGAATAATGAGAAGTTACGATTTACTTACATATATATATACAAAATCATCAAAGAAATAACAATCAACAGAATCCCTCAGGGAAACATTGACCTATTGCTTTTTTAACTGGGATTGAATTTAGTATAACAGCACTTAATGATCTATTGTCTTATCAGGTTTTATTTAACTCCCCTAGCTAGTTTGAACAAAATTCATATAACTAGCTATTAATTGCCTCATTATGCACGGATGGACGATATATGGCCCTATGCATTTTAATAGTCCCTGGATTGATCCAGACTCTGTATAGACTAACTGTAAATATTATTACCTATTAATATAACTGGTCACAACTCAGATTCAAAACTCAATTTTGCTCACAGCTTTAGGATACGCTAAGCATCATTTCTATAAAATATATTATTAGGAGGCTGAGATTAAATTAAAGCATTTCAGGCTGCAGTGCATAGAAAATTTTACTAAGCAACCAAATTATAAATGAATAAGAGAACTAAATACCACATGTGTCAGACCATCTTTAATTGTCTGTTTTAATAACATAAAAACAAATATCACCAAATGCTTGGGTAAGAAATTATGCATCTACTTGTCATTAATAACCAAGACTTAAGAACTAAATAGTAGGAATGGATATCTACCTGATAACTAATGATAATAATAATACATCAAATGTAAGATGGCAGAAAATGCATCTGCTTTACACTTGTACAAACAATCAAAGATTATATAAAACATATGATATATGGTAGGAATGGGTGTCTCCCAAATAAATATGGCTCAAACTAAGTTGTTGAATACCAGCGGCAGGAAAGGCATCTATTTCACTCTCTTTTCTGGACCATCAAAAATATATATAAATAAAGCAGCCTGAAATAATATTACATAAGCTCAAGACATTGTTTAAAGAAAGTTTAATAAAAAAATATCCTCCCTATGTCTGCCTATCCCAAACCTGCAAGGGCATTTATTTATATTACAATTGTAGACTAGTATAATGATGACAGGTTTTCTTAATTTATTCAATCGGTCTATGCAGCCTTTTGCTCTATCCAGAGGCTATTAATCAACATTATTTACACTATAGGTTAAATTATTATTCTTACACTTATTATACTTCAGGTTAGTGGAAATGATCATTATTAACTAGTTTTAAAATAATTAACTAAAATAATGCTAAAGAAACTTTAGTGAATGATATTGGCTAGTTGTTTTATTGTAAATATTTTCCTTTTTATGTTATCAGTTTGAACTGTAGTGTAACTAATAAAATTAGGCAATCCATTCTGATCTCTAAATATATATATATACATAAAATAAATGATAATCTATACAAAATTTTCAGTGGAAATGAAATATACATATATCAGATTAAATATCTAATTTTAGTGAGATAAAGTCATATTAGTATATAATTAAAGTACATAAATTACCCTTTTCATCTTTAATAATTCATTTTCTGAATTCAGGTACATGGAGATCTTTTTCAGAACAGTAGCTATAAACATAGCTATGTCTGGTGGTCTTCTGCGAAGCTTCTATGAGATCATTCTTGCTGACTGCAACAGTCTCCATTAATACACGTTTTTATTTTATTCATTGAGCAGCATCTATAGTGTTTCTCTGGCTGAATGATGGCTGGTCTCTTCCCCAAAGTTATAGGACAGTTTAAACTTAGGTGGCATAAGTTTGCATATAATCTGGACACATAGATCAATGGGATGGTTTTACATTATTTACTTTTCTTTTCAGCAACCCATGATGGTCTTAAGCTTGCACTAATACCCTGATGATTAAGACAGGATAAATGAATGAATCAAACAAAGAACAAAACAGTCCTCTTTTTATAGTTCACCAAGCTGCTTTATCTATAAAATCAGTTTTCATTGTGGTTCAATTTCACATATCTATTCATTGGTTGTAGATATTCATAAACTCCTCCGCTGTGTGGTCCCTGGCTTACTGACAATTACAGACTTACCAAAAACTACTTTTGAAATGGGATTATAATAAAATAAAATATATTTTGACTATATAATGTATAATATTAATCTTCTAATTAGCTGGTCTGATTATCTATTATTTAATTACTTGTATAAAATTGTCATTTCCTCCCACCTAATTGTAATAATATAACTTTACAATTACTAATTAATAAAATATTTTATAAATTTTATTTTAATTACTTATAATCAATTTAGAATTAATGAGGAATAATATATTTTATCCTTTCACATACTTATATATATATTTTCTGCCTAGTAAAAATGTAAACTCTTTAATTTAAAAACTCCTAAGGAATTTTTTTATTATAAAATTATATATATGAAGCACATATAGCAAAATTTTCTACTTTTCTCATTATGTTTGTTTGATATTGTATATCAAGATAGTCTTATAAAAGTTCATAGTACAATACCATTTATAATTATATTCATTTAATTGTTATTAAGTCAGATAATTAATTTAGTCCCATTATTAAATTTGGAAAAAAAAAGATTAGCCATTTTATTATAATTTTGCAAATTGAAAGCTTATGGTTAAGTAAAATATTAAGTAATTACATTTTGAATATTAGTGTCAAACAAACTCAAGCCACATCTTTAACACCATCCACTTTAGATAAATACAAAATTTAATTAAAGATTAATATATCAATTTTTTTAAAATTAAGCAAACACATACACACATGGATTTATCCACATTTCTCTTTCCCAATGTTGTAATAACTTTATATTAAATAACCTCAATACTACCACATATTCTTTTAAATTCATATAAATAAGGATACAGTAAAAGACTAGATGCATTTCATGCTGAACCACTATTCATCAGTTGGTCCAGGTCACAATCTCTCATATATATATATTATATGAAAAATATGTATCTATATTAAATAATTATATTTTGAATTACAAGTGGCAAACTAACTTAACTCACAACTTTGACACTATCCACTTTAGATAAATATAGTATTGATTATTACTAATCATTTACTAAATTAGAGATTGTCTCTAGCATAGATATAAACTTTAAAACTCAATTAAAGATTAATATATCTGATTTTTTAAAATTAAGTATACACACATTGAGTTATTTACGTTTCTCTTTCCCATGTGTAATATCTTTATAAATATATTTAATAACCTCAATACTACCATATATTTTTTTAAATTCTTATAAATAAAGATCATTTGTCTTTTATTGTATCTTTATTTATATGAATTGAAAAGAATATGTGGTAGTATTGAGATTATTTGATACTGATTTAGTATGTACTCACAGCCATTTTGAATTCTAAGAACCACTCAAACCCCCCACTCTGATACATCCAAGCCATAAATGACATCAATTAACATACACATGGTCACGATATGACTATTCATTACAAAATTGCAATTTGCATCTACAATTAAAAAATTAAAACACAAATTTTATACAATTCTGTTTCATCTAATCATTTGATTAGAACATATAAAGTCACAATTTACATCAATAATTCTAAAATTAAAGCACAACTTTCGTACAATTATGCAATCATGACCATTCATTACAAAATCGCAATTTACATCAATAATTAAAAAATTAAAACTCAAATTTCATATAATTATGCTTATCTAATCAAGTGACTAAAACATACAAAGTCACAATTTACATCAAAAATTCTAAAATTAAAACGCAACTTTCGTGCAACTATGCAGTCAAATTTTAACTAAGTACAACAAGCACATGTACAAAAAAATAATTACAACTTTATGACATAACCATATGAAATAAAGCGTATTAATTTTACAATTAACCATATGAAATAAAGCGTATTAATTTTACAATTAATAGGATTTTTTTTGCTTACCAGAAAAAAAGTCTGATGTTGCATGCTTGCTTTGTTCCATGTAGTTAGAAAAAAAAGATAGAGATAAGTAAAAATAGTGTTCACATTTCATCTCCTGACATAGTCATTGGATTTACTCTTGATCAGATTAGGTCCTTATAAGCTCATGAAATCAATACAAATCTATATTCGTGATTAAAACATATAAAGTCATAATTTACATCAATAATTCTAAAATTAAAGTGCAAATTTTGTACGGCTATGATCATTCGTTACAAAATTGCAATCTACATCAATAAGTAAAAATTTTAAATGCAAATTTCACACAATTACACTGATCTAATCACTGACTAAAACATACAAAGTCACCATTTACATTAATAATTCTAAAATTAAAGCGCAACTTTAGTACAACTGTGTAATCATGACCATTCATTACAAAATCACATTTTACATCAATAATTTAAAAATTGGAGCGCAAAGTTCGTACAATTATGTTTGATCATATATCCAATCACTGTTGTGTATTCTGAAATGAATTTATATGAATACCAACTAGTTAAAAGAAAAAAAAAACAAGTCAAGAGAAATTAACAATAGTAAGAATTAATTTCCATTTATTAATCTTTAAAAAACATAAACCAGCATTTTTTTTTATCATTTCATTTAATCAGTTTTTTACAATTCTCTTTATATATACAATGTTATCTTTTTCACAAATATTTTAATGTAACATACATGTACTAGTTTAATTATTATTTCACATTTATTTTATCTTTAAGCAATCTACTTTTGCTGCTCTCTACTTAAAATCACACATGTATAAAGTAAACTTTACTTCTCTTTTGTTTTTTTGGAGTCATTAAATATGACTTCCCATTTTATAAATTATTAAACTTAATAAATTATATTTTTAACCAAATACAACCAGCATATGTATAAGTAATGTAAAATTGATCATATCAACAGTATAATTTCGAAAAATTAAATGCTTATTAATGAGTTCACCATTACAACTTAAAAATCCATATTTTTAACCAAATTCAATCAGCACATGTGCAAATAATGTAAAATTGGTCATACCAACCTTATAATTTTGAAAAACTTAAAGCTTATTAAACTTAATAAATTCATATTTTTAACCAAATACAATATATAAGCACATGTACACAAAAATAATTACAAATATATGACATAACTATATCAAATAAAGCATATTTTACAATTATTGGGATTTTTTCTTACCAGAAAGTCTGTGATGTTGCATGCTTGCTTTGTTCCATGTAGTTAGAAAAAAAAATGGAGATATGTAAAAATAACGTTCACATTTCATCTCCTGACGTGGTGATGGGATATACACTTGATCACGTGAGGTTCTTATGAATTCTTGAAATCATTATCTTTTTCACAAATATTTTAATGTAACAAACATTTTTTACATAACATATGTTTGCTAGTTTAATTATCATTTCACATTTACTTCATTTTTAAGCAATCTACTTTTGCTGTTCTCTACTTAAAATAACACTTCTATAATTAAACTTTACTTCTCTTGTTTTTCTGGAGTCATTAAATATGCTTCCTATCTTATACATTATTGAATTTAATAAATCCATATAATTAATAGGATTTTTTTTTTACCAGAAAGTCTTAATGTATGCTTGCTTTGTTCCAAGTAGTTAGAAAAAAGGAGATAAATAAAAATAACTTTGTTCACATTTCATCTCCTGATGTGGTCATCGAATTTACATTTGATTACGTGAAGTCCTTACGGGTTCTTTTAATCGATACAAATCTATATTTACATCCAAGTGATTACCTTAAAATATTTGTGAAAAAGATAGAGTTTGTAAGGACCCACACGATCAAGTGTAGATCACAGCAAGAGATGAAATGTGAACAACTCTATTTTTACATATCTCTTTTCTAACTACATGGAACAAAGCAAGCATGCAACATCAGATTTTCTTTCTGGTAGAAAAAATCATATTAATTGTATGAATTTATTAAATTCAATAATGTATAAAATAGAAAGTTATATTTAATGACTCTAGAAAAACAAAAGAGAAATAAAGCTTAATTATAGAAGTGTTATTTTAAGTAGAGAGCAGCAAAAGTAGATTGTTTAAAGATAAAGTAAATGTGATATGATAATTAAACTAGCAAATGTATGTTACATTAAAATATTTGTGAAAAAAGTAATGATTTCAAGAGTCCATAAGGACCTCACCTGATCAAGTGATCCCGTGATCACATCAGGAGACAAAATGTGAACAACGCTATTTTTTACTTACCTCCATTTTTTTTTCTAATTACATGGAACAAAACAAGCATGCAATATCAGGTTTTTTTTCTGGTAAGAAAAAATCCTATTAATTGTAAAATTTATATGCTTTATTTGATATGGTTATGACATACATTTGTAATTATTTTTATGTACATGTGCTTGTTGTATTTGGTTAAAAATATGGATTTATTAAGTTTAATAAGCTTTTTGTTTTTTGAAATTATAAGGTTAGTATGATCAATTTTACATTATTTGTACATGTTGTGCTGGCTGTACTTTGGATTTATTAAGTTTAATAGTATATAAGATAGAAAGTCATATTTAATGACTTCAGAAAAACAAGAAAAGTGAAGTTTACTTATACAAGTGTTATTTAAGTAGAGAGCAGCAAAATTAGATTGCGTAAAGATAAAGTAAATGTGAAATGATAATTAAACTAGCAAACATATGTTATATTAAAATATTTATGAAAAAGAAAACATTTTATATTTAAAGAGCAAATATATAAAACATTAAATGAAATGATAAAGAAAAATTGCTGGATTGTATTGTTTAAAAGTTAATAAATGTTAATTACTTATTACTATTGTTAATTTCTCTTGACTTGTTTGTTATTTCTTTTAACTAGTTGGTATTCATATAAATTCATTTTAGAATACACAGCAGTGATTGGGCATATAATGAAGCATAATTTTACGAACTTTGTGCTATAATTTTTTAATTATAGATATAAATTGCAATTTTGCAACAAATGGTCATGATTGCATAGTTGTATGAAAGTTGTGCTTTAATTTTAGAATTATTGATGTAAATTGTAACTTTTTTATGTTTTAGTCATGTGATTAGATCAAGCATAATTGTAAGAAATTTGTGTTATAATTTTTTAATTATTAGTGTAAATTGCAATTTTGTAATGAATGGTCATAGTTGTATGAAATTTGCACTTTAATTTTAGAATTATTGATGTAAATTATGACTTTCTATGTTTTAGTTATGAATATAGATTTGTATCGATTTCAAGAGCCTGTATATGATCATGTGTAGATTCGATGACCATGTCAGGAGATAAAATGTGAACGCTATTTTTACTTATTTCCATTTTTTTTAATTCCATGGAACAAAGCAAGTATGCAACATCAGACTTTCTTTCTGGTATTTAGAAAAAATCCTATTAATTGTAAAATTAATATGCTTTTGTTCATATGGTTATGTCATACATTTGTAATTATTTTTTTGTGCATCTGCTTGTTGTATTTGGTTAAAAATAGGTATTTATTAAGTTTGATTGCATAGTTGTATGAAAGTTGTGCTTTAATTTTAGAATTATTGGTGTAAATTGTGACTTTGTATGTTTAATGTCATGTCATTAGATCAAGTATAATTATATGAAATTTGCATTTTAATTTTTTAATTATTGATGTAAATTGCTATTTTGTAATGAATGGTCCTATCGTGACCATGTGTAAATTAATCAAAGTCATTTATTATTTGGATGTGTCATCGGAGGTTTTGGGTGGTTCTTAGAATTCAAGATGGCCCATGAGCACATATTAAATTAGTACCGGGTATTTATTATATTCATGTGATATTAAGCAAATGGTTTATTATATAAATTAAATTAATTGAATGGTAATTGTTTTTTATCATTTTCAAATGTCTTATATTGATTACTTTATGTATTAATCAAGTTTAAAATTAAATATTAAAAATACATGCCATCATTTATATATATTTCTGTAATAGTTATCTTATTTTGGCAGTTTCTTTATTTAAATTATTAGCATTTTAATAAAGAAAGCTCTTTAATGTTTTAGATTTAGCACTAAATATTAAGATGCTAGAATAAAGAATGATAGCAAGCAATAACTGACAGAAGGATGGTTTAACTCAGTCCTAGCACCTGGATTAAAGTAAAGAATTTAGCATCAATACATAATAACAGTGTTTAGTTTTTCATTGTTTCAATTATTTGCATCCTAAATGTTTTTTTTAATAATCAATTCTTCACAAATAATATACATCTTATAATTTTTTTAAATCAATATCACCATTCCAAACTAAATATTCCAATTAGCTTATTTATTTATATGTAGGATTCAGAAGCTATAATCATATTCCATTTCAAAAGATACATTAGTTTGTTTATATTATTTATGATTGCTTTTGTAATTTTTTTTTTTTTAAAAAAACCTACTTAAAGATCATTATTTAGTTGTATGTATAAACTGCTTTAATTTTAAACACTGAAATGAAAAATACATTATTTTCTATAATTAATATTTTTTAAATCAAAAATAAATTTGTTTTTCATTCAAACTGAATATTATTAAGTCATTATAAATGATGTTAATTAATTATGGCTGGCAAGAAAAGCATTGCTTAGAAATAAATAATTTTTAATTGCTTGTTCAAGTTAAATTAACAAAAGCATTTTATTGGAAATTAGTAAAATCAAAGATAGCTGACAAGATAGGAAATAAACTATTAATTTGAGCTAAAATTCTATTTTTTTTAAAAAGGAAATTATAATTTGCCTCTAAAATTTACTCTAATGATTTGATCAATATATTGCTTAGTCATTGATTTTCTAATATTATGTTTAAAGTACTATTTCTATTGTATTGAGTTTGTAGATATATGTATTTATAAATACATACATTTTTTAACACATATTTTTATTTTAATATTAGAATTAATATTTAATATTAGAAATTTTTTTAGGAAAAAAAAAGGTAATTTATCTATATTTATTTAGAGAATGTTTATAATATTTGCAAAGATTTACAATCATTGAACATTATTCTTATATAGTATGAATTCCATTAATGGTTATTTGAGTTTTTTTTTACAATTAAACCTTTATTCTGTATTATATTTTGATAATCTTTATTATTATAAGTTTGCAAACAAAAAACATTCTAAAAGATAATATTTTAAGTTTACAACTATTGAAAAAAAGTAATAAAATGAATAATGTAATAAGAACAATAGCTTTTTTTTTTAATTTGATAATTGCCATATTGCTGTTTAAAAAAATACTAAATGGAATGTGTTAATTGTATTCCATTTTTAAAATCCAAACAAATTGTTGTTAAGATATCATAAAGCAACAAAATTTTGTTTTAATTTAAAATTGCTAGTGTTTATGAAAGCATTTTGTTTTCTGTGAATCATAACTTCCACTTTATTGTAATTTCTGTTTTATTTAGTTTTTTAAAAACTAACTGTTCAAAAATATTTTTTTTTAAACAAAATATTTTACAAATATGTTGCAAAAAAAATCATAAATATGGAAATAAATGATAGAAAATTACAGTTTTCTTTTCAAAATTTTCACAAAAGAGAAATAAATGCTCTCAAAGATGCTCAAGGCTTAAGAACGGTCAATACTAATCAACGGTGTTGTAGACTCATTTGTAATAGATTCTCTGTATGATACTGATACTTCAGATATTCTTTAGATTAATGTATCAATTTTAATTTCATTTTTTTCTAATAAATGACTTGGCAAACAAATATTACAGTTAGCCGCAAGAGAGAATGTAAGCCAAAAGCAATGGCATTGCTTTAATAATAAAATCTATTGATGTGGATAATAAAATTTTTTTTACAGCAAAAAGTAATTTTATTAAATTTGTCATTTAATATCACAGGATCCAAGGTTTGTTTAATTTTTTTTAGCATAATATTTTAGAGTTCAATATTTTTGAATGCTTTTTTATTTATTATGTATGTTCTTTACTTAGAAGGCAATTATAGTAATTAAGTAATAGAGTATTATGATTAATAAAACTAGAAAATCATTATAGATAAAATTTAATTTGCATATTTTTACAAAAATTATTTTGAAATTAAATTGAAAAACTGCAAATCTTTTGCGCTTATTATAATACTTATCTGACAGCCAATCAGATGTTATGATAGCTGTCTAGATAATGATCAAACCGTAAATACAAGACAGAATTTTACAAGAAAAGGGCATCCACCCTTTTCTTTACTTGTCTTTCTATATATCTAAGCCAGTCTGAAGTATCTAGGTTTGAAAGCGTGAAGCTTTAAATATCTTCACATTTAACTCACTGAGTCTAAATTACCTTACATACAGCTCGAAATTCTACGACAGTAGTTTTTAGATGTTATAACTTGCAGTAACATATGTAAATAATATTTTATATAAAGCACAGATAGTTGAAATTAAATTGAAAGGCAAATCTTTCGTGCTTATTATAATACTTATCTGACAGCCAATCAGATGTTATGATAGCTGTCTAGATAACTATAAAATCGTAAATACAAGACAGAATTTTACAAGAAAAGGGTGTCCACCCTTTTCTTTACTTGTCTTTTTATATATTTAAGCCAGTCTGAAGTATCTAGATTTGAAAGCGTGAAGTTTTAAATATCTTCACATTTAACTCACTGAGTCTAAATTACAAACATACAGCGTGAAATCCTACGATTTACTATGCAGTAGTTTTTAGATGTTATAACTTGCAGTAATGTATATAAATAATATTTATTTTATATAAAGCTTGCTAAGATCAAATTAAAAAATAAATAAATTAGGTTTTAATAAGGTTTTTTTTCTCTGATATAGGTTTAAAGAAATTTATTATTTGGGATCATTCACACTCTTTTTCCCCAAAAAAAGTCTAATGCAATACTCATCATTTTGAAAATATAGATGATGGTTATCAAACTTTAAGAATTTCACTGAAATCTTATTCAATTTTTTGTGTAAATGTGCATTAAAATCTAGTATATGAATCTAATTATCAGATGCATTATTACTGAAGATAAATCTGAGCCTTAAAGCTATTAAACTAAATTGAAATTTATGTCTTTATAAATTGATTTGAAAATGATAGGCATCTCACAAGAATTATTTCTATACTAATTTGCTGCTGAGACATTGCATTCTTAGTATTTATTCTGTTTTGGTGAAACTTTAATGCATTTTTTTCTGGTCAAACAAAAAAGTTTGTAAGGTCTTGAGAATACCATTATGTGATTACTTTTTGCTGATCAAGATTTTTTTTTGATAGTATAGAAATTAACCATTTTTATTATTGATTATATTCACAAGAAATTCAAATATTTCATCTACTTGTAAATAGATTGGTTTTTTGTTAATAGGCTCATCAGAAAATTTGGTGGACATTTTAAAAAGAATATATTTTATTAAAGATTTGAGTTTTTTTGAAATCAATAAGCATTTGCTTATAGAAAGTGTATTTTCAAAAATTTTATTTCAGTTCTTAAAATAATATTTAGATTGAAGTTTAATTTATCTCTTTATTGTTTGAGCATTGTATGACTTCCCTGAATAACAATAAATAATAATAATAAAAATTAAACACTAGGACTTGAAAAATTGATTTTCAAAATTTCAAAAAAATTGTTTCTATATTCTGACACTTTAAACAGTTTATGAATATTAGCGAAAATGTAACAGACTCGCAAAAAAAAAAAAGGTTCTTTAGTATTTTCTAACTGATGACGTATTAGACCCTGAAGCCATATCATTCTGATCTTCCGATCTTTAAGATAATGTCTCCAAGTGATTTGCGAACAAATGCAATTGCTAAAATTTGTCAGCAGATCACGTGGACCCGGTACGTTAAAGATCACAAGATCAGACTGATATAGCTTCAGGGTAATACGTCATTGGTTGGAAAATACGAAAGATGACCGTTGGGTAGATAACGAGCACCACCATGTTTGTTGGTCCTGAAAAAAAAAATGTACATACATGCGTCAAAATAATTTAGAAATTAAAAGTAATTAAGTGTAAGTTTGATAATTTAGAAATTGAAAGTAATCAAGTGTAAATTTTATAATTGCAGAAATATGTATAAATTTTTTTTTGTAAATTTAAAATAAATAGACAATAAAGAATACTTTTTCTGATTTAATACAATTCTGGTATTATTAATAGCGACCTGGACAATAACGTACTCTATATTACGAATTTTTATAAGAAAAAAAAAATCAATAAAATGTACTTGCATGAAAAATTATCTTATTTTTATAACATTTCAGATGGTATTTAACTCAATATTCATATTAAAAATATATATAACAAACTGTTTGAAAGTATGTCTCATTTTTTGACTGAAAATTAGAAAAGTCAGCGTGTAGTGCTGGAATGGGCGGGGGGCCTCCGATGTCTTTGACAGGCTGAAGGCACGGCCAATACATGCTCTAGTCTCAAAAAACCTATATTATGATTTACAAAACCACCGACAACGCCAGACATTGTATTACTCTCGTAGCTGTAATTTTTATAATTGCGAATGAATTTCCAAAAAAAAAATTTCTGTATAATTCAGAAATTAAAAATAAAATTAATTAATTGTACTTCTTATAATTGCAGAAGAATTTATCAAATAATATACATCGAAATGACATTATTTATTAGAAACAAAAATGAAAATTACTTACAAATAGCGTTCACTGTGGTGGACTGTTAGCCAAAAGCACAAAAGACAGACAAATGACAAAATTTGCCCAAACCTCTCTCCGATTTTTAAATCTTGCGGGTCAAAAAAATCCAAAAATTGACTCTCTCATGGATTAATCATGTCAGTGTTTTGGTTGCCATGACAATGTTGTCATGTCATCATCGTCGATGTCTACCGGAAGGAAAATTGGTAAGTGTAAAACGTCATTGGTTGAATAATACTAAAGTATCAAAAAAAGTTTAATTATAATGGTAAACTATTTTTAAAGTAACATAAATATTTCACATACAGTTTTGACATAAATTAGATGAATTGTTTTAAATCTTTTTTTTTATATTTGCAAATGTAATATTCATTTTCAAAACCTATTCATTTATTTTTTTTATTTTTACATAAAGTATAATCATTTAGCACAATTTCTTTAAATTTATTAACAGCATAAAGCATTTTTTTATATATGCTTTTTCTTATTAATCTCTTATGTTTTTATATTTTTTTGATTTCACACCTTTTTTTACATAGAAAAATGAATGTATATATTTGTTCTTATTATTTTAATCTTATAATTAAAAAAAAAAAATATTGATGGTTATATCTAAACAACTTGTATATTTAAAGAATAATAAAATTGGAAAAGTTTTAAGGAGTAGATTAAATTGTTTAAAATTTTAGAGTTTAAATCTATTATTTAACTCTTTCGCTAATGAAAACACCATATTGATTTTTTTATCCATTTGTTGAATATGTAATTTTCACAGTAAGTGTATCATGTTAAAAAATATAAAATATTAAATGATTTATAAAATCAATGCATCCTAAAAATAATCATCATCAATAATATTCTGTCATATGGACAGGCTCAGAGAACAGTTGCACACAAGTTCATCCATTTCTCTAGTCCATTCTCTTCATTGCCCAGATCTTCAATTCCACATATCTCTTTCAATCTTTTATATCAAGCAACAATGTTAAATCTTCTCAGTTCTTTCTTCTTGTTTCCATTTATCCCCCCCCCCCCAACAATAAAGCTAAGAAATAGAATAATGAGCATAAAATAAAAAAAAAATACTTTAAAATAAATTTTTAAATTGTATATTTAGGTTTATTAGTTTTAAAATTACATTTTAAATATATTCTACACTAAATCATTGTTAAAATAACCTATAAATAATGGTAACTTCTCCCCCTGTACTATATTTCTGTTAAATTATAGATGGAGTTGAACCTGGATGCCAACTATATATATAATTAAAAATATACACATATATAATGAAATCTTCACAATGTGTACTGTAAACTTTGGTTCAATGGTTAATAAAATTCAAATAAATTTTTTTCAATTATATATTAACTAATGTGATGATGATTATCTACAGTTATTTTGGTTGTTTTTCAATTTCTTAAAAAGAAACCCAAATGCACCAAACCTTTTAAAAAGAATGTTTACTTTTGGAAAAGTTTTTAAAGAAACGATCATCCACTATCCAATATGTGTCCCCAGTGGATTGCGTGATTTCTCAGGGCTGTGGTTATCAATTAGCATAAGTGTGTAAAAAGCATAATTTGGATTGAGTTACAAACACGAACTAAATGGATTTAATAAAAAATAATAATTTATTAATAATGAATAAGTAAAACTTGCATATATAGTTGAAATTATCAACATATGCACAAAAATATTATGGTAACAAACCACTAAACATCACATAATCACTATTTCTTATGCTTGCTTATAACTTATTAAAACAAGCAAAACTCTCCATATAGTAGTGCCACTCAGTGCAAACCAGAGTAATCAATGGATGCCAGAAGGCTTGTGCATAACATCCTTATCTAGTGCCTACTCATTCAATATCACCAGACTAGTTTCTAGCTTGTGGCTTTCATCAGTGAATAGCCTTGGATCTGAGAGCACTGCATCGTGCAGTGCTGTCAGATCCAAGGCTTCTCACTGTCATGCAGTGCTCTCAGATCCAAGGCTCCTCACTGATGAAAGCCACAAGATAGAAACTAGTTTGGGGATATTGGATGAATAAGCATTAGATAGTGATTTTATGCACATGCCTTCTGGCATCCATTGATTACTCTGGCTTGTACTGAGTGGCTCTACTGTATGGAGAGTTTTGCCTGTTTTAATTTTGGTAACAAAAGAAATTTTAAGTTTAAGCTATCGTTCAAGTTTAAGACCTTATGGTATTTATAATGATAAAATCTCACTATGTTAAATATTGAAAGTCACTAATCATGGGGTTTTTAGGTACTGTTCTTTTATTATTTTACTGTTTTCTTCCTTAGTTTTTCTAGTGATGATCTTCTTGAACACTGGTGATGTTAGAGAGGATAAATATACCTATGCTAGTGATGTTGTATGAGGTATACTATCTGTAGTCTTGAGTAATTTATACAGCACTATTCATTTCTTCTTTCATGGCATATAGGCATTGGTCAAGCTGGTTTTACAAACTTCAGCATCAAAGTCTGGATCTGACTGCATTTTCCAGATTTTGACTGGTGTAGTTTTTGATTATCTAGCCACATATGGTAGATGGATTTCTTTTAAATAAATTCACTATACTGACAGTTGTAACTGTAGTATTGAAAAATACTTTAAAAACAGTAAAATATGGTTTACAATGGAAAAAAAAATTAATTAGTGGTTGTTTGTTTTTCTAGCATGGATCATGACAACAAGATTTCAATAGTACACTGTACTCTAATGCAAAACAATAAGAAACGAACTGCTGGGCTTCTAGAATTGGAATAATAGTAATAGGAATACCTAGTTGCTTGTTTCTGATCTATTTATATCTATTTCATATTGTTCAAACAACATGGTTTTTAAACAATATATACATCACTAGCTAGAGTTAATATGACCTTTGTGTCATCACAACAATATATTTTTGAAAAACCCCCTATTTACTCTATCCAAAACATGTTGTGGGTACAAATTTTAGTACATTATATTATGATTTTTATACATAAATATGTGAAGAGAAGGAAAAAAAAGTTATTCTCTTCCCTCTCTTTATTTACATTTCAAACTTAGGAAGAAGGAAAATTACTGCCAATTTTAACATTTTTAATTATAACTTCTAAATTATTATCAACTTTAACTAGCACCCATCATCTGATTTTCTGTAAAAATGGACAAGTTGTTGAATTAAAATTTCCCAGAACAGTTGGTGATTCAGACCTGGGATCAACTAAAAATTTAAGTTTCAAGACATTCCGTTTCATTCTATGGACGATGCCTCTGACCTTGTCAGGACGGATTCTCCCCCTATTGCTGTGATGACAGGGATGGTATGACCTACCTCCTAACCATCCTATTTGAACTGTATTCCTGTAAACCCATTGCAAACAATGCTTGTTAACAGCAGCTCTAACTATTACCTGTATACACAATTATGTACCTTACTCTATAATTGAATAAAATATATTTTTTGAAAGTAAAATTTCCATTTGAAAGGCAGATTAAATAAAGTTTGAAATGCTTTAAATTTTTCTAAGCTACACAATTCAAAATTCTCTTGCATATCAAAAACATTTTTCCTTCTTCCTTTATAATATTATTATCATTTGGTTTTTTATATATTGCCAAATAATACTTAATAAATTTTTAATAATGTGCATGAATTAATTTTTCTTTTAATCTTTAGGCAATTTACATTTTTATTTCTCAAATGACATGTGCACACACATAAATGGCAATTTGTATATTTATTAGATTCTATTAAACACATTTTTTCCCCCTCTGCATTATTATAGTATAACCAATCTGGGCTACATCGGATTTGTTATAGTTACAATATATACCTGTTATTAATATTTTTTTTCTTCTGAAAATTGGAATGTATCTAATAATCTTTCCTAACAAAATAAATATTAATAACTAATAATTTGTTTTTGAATATTTATTTAAAGATGGAAGAAAGTATAGTATTTAATTGTGTCATTTTATTTTTATATAAATGTTTACATGTACTTATTTGGCCACTTTCTTTTACAAACCAATATTAAAAAAGTAATTACAACTAAAAGAACATGATTTTCTTTTTTATAATTAAAAGTAGTTTTGTATTGAAACAATGCTTTTTAATATAAAGCTACTATGACCAAACTGTGATTCAGGAGCTACATACAGCTCTCTAGATGGATCACTGTTGCTTTCACAAAACTTGAAATAAAGTCATGATATAATTTATATTAGCATGATGTATTTATTTTTTAATTTGAAACTATATATACTTTATTATTTTATAGTGGCAATTTTTTAATGATTATATACATTAACTTTTTGCTACTTTTATAGTTACTGTTTTCTGGAAATATATTGTTTGAACTTATAAGAAAATTATAAGTCAAACATTTGCTTCTGTTGAATATTTTAAAAATTTAATTGTGGCTTTTAAATATATCTCCATTTTGATACAAAGTAAAAATATAATAATTAAAATTATATATCTTAGCCCATCTGTCAATTTATATTAATGATCTTGTATATAAATTTGCAGTACTTTTTTTTAAAAAAAAAATAAAAAATAAAAATAATTTTTTAAAAAATATAAACATTTGGAAAAATTGTAATTCAAACTGCTAAAGTTGCAGCAGCATATTTAATATCATTAAAAACTGCATGAAATTTTTTACAAGCTGGTATAACATATGCATGCATAATGCACAGCCCCCCCCCCCCAAAAAAAAAAAAAAAGACTCAAAAATGGCTAATTCTACAATTACTTTTACCACCCTATAGCAAGATAAATAGTTGAAAATCAAAATCAAAAATATTTTCAATAGATAAGTATTCTGTTTGATGAAAAATTTGTTTCAGAATATTAAAAACAGATAATATCAAAGGAGAAATGAATGAATTTGAGTGTAAACAAAATTTGTGGTTTGAAATGAAGCTAGGTTCAACTGATTGCAAAATGAGCCAATATTTCTTTGTTGAGAGATTGCTGTATCCACACCATTTGGTTTTGAGCTTTTATATGGATTCAAAAATTATGGGTAATGCTGTATTTACATTTTTTATTTATATACAGTACAGATATTTTTTAAAATTTATATAAATAACTATGAAACAATTTAATTTAAAAGTAATGCACAAAATTACAATAGTACAATTATGAAAAATACAGTAGAATACTAAATTGAAAGAGAACATACTACATATATATGTAATTGTACTCAAATGTAGATTTATACAGATGTGAATGTGTGCAATTTTATCAATCACTCAAAAAATATATATACATTTTTTTTTTTTTTGTGAGGAAAATTGATAATGGCAAAATGTAAAAAATGTCATGCTAAATCCATTAATTTTATAATTGTCTATACAGATGGTTGTTACTGTGCTTTTTGTGATGTTTTGTGATTGCAGCAGTATTTCCGCCGTGAATTAGAAAATTACAGTTTTGTTTAAAATAATTCAAAGTACAAAGTTAATGCCCATATCAATTTCAATTAGTTTTTAAAAAAAAATCACAAAGTGCTTCATTTTTAAATTCATATCTAGTTTTGAATTTATATATCCATTCTTTACTTGGAGTAAATAGTTAGATACAACTTTTTTCAGTGAATTCTTTGCTAAAGTCTTCTATTTAGTATTTTCTGATGCAATATGTAATAAATCTTATGGATGTTTTTAATCTATCAAATACTTATATATTGTAGATGCAGCTAGAAATTTCAAATGTATACATAATCCTAGTACAAATTTCTCTTTATTTTTTTACTAGTTTGTGATTTAACAATTCATTGTTATTAAATATCTGCCAGCATCATCCAATAACTTTTTTTTTTTGTAAAACTAAATCAATTATTTGTATTTTATTATATAAATAAAGCATTTCACACAATTTCTTATAGGAACTGCTGTCATCATTTATTCTGTAGATTCATTTTAAATAAAATTTCAAATTCACTACAATAAGTGTAATGCTATGCTATGATTACAACATCACTATATTAGGCAAAAAAAAAAAAGATTGCTGCAATCCTATATAAACAAGTATATGTAAAATTTTCAATTTTTTAAATTTGGTATTTAAACATTGGAGAACTTTTTTAAAACTTGGGATATTTATTGTTGATAAGATATTTTATTTATGATTTTAAAACAAACTATTATCAATACTTAATTTTCATCTTTTTTAATGAAAAAGTTGTATATGGAAAATTTCTTTTATTCAAAATTAATATAAATAGCTTATCTATCTCATAAAAAAATTTCCCAAATAATTTTTTTTCACGATTTTGTTCAAAGTCAAGCAGAATGACATCCAAACAGACATCCATGCCTAATTTTTAGCTACTTGGATTTTCTGAAAAAAACATCATTATGCAATGCATCCTTCTATCTAGCTACCTTATATAATGTAGCTAAATGATGAAAAATGGCTAATATTTTGATATTTGTATATAATTTTACAATTTACTTTTATAATTCTGTTTTACATTAGGATGCCATTTCCATGACTCCTCTCCCATATTGGTAATATAATTGATTTTTAAAAAATATATTAACACAACATATTGCAGATTAATCACCCCCCTCTCCATGTTTTTCTTTTTAAAAATAATTGTAGTATAGTGCATCTCTCCAGAATGCTAAATAACTAGAAACTAATTATTTGTGTTACTATTAATGTTTATTTTATGTGATTAGTTCTGGAATGTAGTTATCTTCATTATCTAATGTGTAAAAATGTGAATTAAAGATATATGTATTTAATTTTGAAGCCATTGCAATTTTTTCATGATCTTAGTTCTAATTAAATATCTAATTTCATTATTATTAATCTTTAATGGTAATTTATTTATGCAATCACTTATTTAAATACAATTAATATTATTTTTATACTTTATTTATATCAATATACTATAGCTTTTAATTTCAGCCTCATTATTTGAAAGGATGAGTCAGTAAATAATTCATCATCTTTGTTAGTAATCTTGATTTATTTTATCAAAACTTGTAAATATAATAAATATAGAAATACTAATATTCCTACCATTTGAGCTCATATTTTTACAAATACTTCTAACTCATATTTTCATTTTTAAATAATCTTTTCTTAATCTACAGTTTTCACTATATATTTATTAACAAAATTTAACATCCCCCTCTTATTTTAAATAACTTTCAATAAATTGACTTAATTTTGTTTTTAATTATATCAAAAAGTATTATTGAATTCAACTTATTTAAAAAATTGTTGATCAAATTAAATAATATTAACAATTACATGTTATTGCTGGTACTGGTTAATTAGCCACTGTATATCGCTTGGTGACACTGTCTGTGCAAAAACATATTAATATAATGTTTCTGGGACTTCCCCCCTCCCCAAATTTACGTTATTCTTATCGAAGTCAAAAAAGCGAAAAAAAACTTATTGTTCTAATAATAAATTAAACTTTTAAACAAAATTAAAAACAAACAAAAACACTTCATTAAAAAAGTAATCAGCCCGACTTTGTTTTTTACACCAATGAAAAATCAAAATACAAAACCAAAGACTTTTCTTTTTATTTCCAAATTTACATTATTCTAAACAAAATTAAATAACAAACCCAAAAATATCATTGAAAAAATAATCAGCTGATCAGTTTTATATTTTATCAGCCGATTTTGTTTTCAAGTATGTAATACAAGTGGGACAAAAAAGGATTCGGATTGATTGTGTTTCGAAGAAATCACAACAACAAGCATTGATTCCAATAACAACTACTTTATTTTCAAATTTCAATAACACTAAAAATATGTTATTCTTCTAATAATAAATTAAACGTTTAAACAAAATTTAAAAACAAATAGAAACACATCATTAAAAAAGTAATCAGCCTAACTTTGTTTTTTGGATGCCGATCAAAAGTCAAAAACAAAACCAAAACACTTTTTATTTCCAAATTTGTTATTCTAAATAAAATTAAATAACAAACCCCAAAAGTCACATCAGCCGACTTTGTTTTTAAATACGTAATACAAGCGGGATAAAGAAGGATTCGGATTGATTGTCTTTCAAAGAAATCACAACTTTATTTTCAAAAACAACAACTTCTCAATAACACAACTTTCAATAACACTAAAATTTCTTCTGAAAGTGAATCGTTTGTCAGTAATACACGAGCCATAATCCTTTGAGGAAGGGCAACCTCGAACTTAAATGTTCGCTATTGCCTTCTGCCATTTTATTTATCTTGTTGAGAACGTGAAATTTTGCATGAATCTGCCACATCGTACTCTGCAAAAGACTTTAAATTTCTACCAGCTTCCAAAATGTGCAGGGAAGTGCGCTGACAAGGTGATAATTATTACTATAGAATACTACTCAGTTGGTGTGTGAGACAATGGTTTTGAAAACAGATTTCAAGAGTTCTGTGAAATTGAACAACAAATACCCTCATATCAAATAGTAGTGAACTGCCATTACTGAACATACACATAAAGCGTGGCCACACATAAATAGGTGTATGATTTCTATGTGTTTGCATAGAGAATGCCATCGCGCGGCACAGAAACTTATTATGAAGATAGTGTTGTAGTAGAGGTAGGTTCGACCATGTAAATGGCATATTTTTGTGTTTTTGCACAGAAGCAGAGCTATCAAGCGATGCACAGTAACTAATACCTTATTGCTTTATGGAACAGTTTGGTTAAAAGGATACAATCCACATTTTTTAAAGCATGCCATTTAAAAAAAAAATTGTCTTTTTTTAATTTTGTCTTGCTTTTTTATGTTTGCTTTTTTTTTTTATTCTTAATATTTATATACAGTTGCAGCAGTAATCACAACTATATAAAGAATTGAACATCATTTCGAACTATGGCAAAAATGCAATCAAACTTCTCTACATTTTATATTGAAAATTTTATATATAGGCAAAATACCATTTATCTGATCATTAGGGAATTCAGTGCAACTTGATGGCTTGTAATAATAATATCTGTCATTAACTAAATTAGAAATATGAATATATTTCAATAATGAAGTAGATTTTTTTCAGGATTTTATTTTATCAAAATCTTTACTTTAAAGGGCAGAAATATTATAAATATAGGAATGCATTTCATCTCTTTAAAAAATACACTCATTCACAAAATCACATTAAATAATATTAATTTATATTAAAACCCTATATATTATGTAACAGTAGCTGGGTTCAAACCCTCTTACAAGGAAGTTACATAAGATCTCATAACTGCCTAGACCAGCATGAGTCCAATAAATTGGATTCAGTGTGCGAGTATATATATATATAAAGAATTAGATATATATGTCGAAGAGAGAGATAAGGTTGAAAGTTTTTCTTTATTATTTACAGAAAAAAGAAAAAAAGAGGGAGAAAGATATATATAGTTATAGTTATTTGTTTTAAAATATATTCATAAAAATATGTTAATATATTATTGGAATGCAGTTATAGGCAAATATATAAAATTTCTTTTTGTATTATTAATTATGTCAAATGTATACTTTTCTGTTGTTTTATTGTATATCGCATTTTAATGAGAGTAAAGAAACAACTTTTATATGTATACCTGGAGGCAATTTTGTGTCTTTTGTTCGATTACTTAGTCACTCAAAATTTCCAAGGAATTTTAAGTAAATGTATGGCAGAGAAAGAAAAAAATGTTAAAAGAATGTCTAAGAAATAGAGATCAGCATACTGATAAACTATTTTGGGAAACAAAAAGGAATTGGAGAAATTAATGAGTTAAAAAAGAAAAATCAGAACAAGCAAGAGTGGTTTTTCGAACTGAAATGAAATATTAATATTTTCTTGTTGCTAAATTGACTGATACGGCTATGCTCGTATTATAAAATGAAACATTAAAACAAATCCTTCAATCAACCATCAGGAGAAGAAAATGGATTTAGATATAGTAACTCAGACCATCGCTACAATCAGAATGCAGGGGTAGAACAATATGTGTAAGGCCGCCATTCTAAGCTACGAATATGTAGCTGGTGCTATTAAATGTTTGCCCCTCTAAGAACCATAGGAACCTCATCGATACATCGCTAAAACAATACAGAAAGGCGAATTGTGTACAATAAGAATGCCTCCAGTAAGCCGTCATTATTTCTTAAATCCAAGTAATACCACAAAATGGACGTTCGTGCAAACTTTTTGCTATTAGCAGAAACATTTTGTTTTATTGTTCGATAGTAAAAGAATACATATATTTCAATTGGATCGTCAAAATCAAGCTTATGTGGAAATAAACTTATCCCTATTAAAAATCTCTGGTACTTCAAGGTAACTATAACTAGTTTTATTAACTTACAAGAACTGAAAATTGCCTATCGTTACTCTCCAAAAGTTCAGTCATCGTGTAAAATTATATATTTTAATTTACAACGTATAAATGCATTCCTACACTCATGTTTAATTATATATTCTTTTTTATTTAATTAATTCCATTCTTTGTGTTTTATGTTATTATTGATATATAAATTATATATATATGTTTTTCTTTCTCAATATTTAATTAGCCATAGTAATAAAATTGTATACTTACGTTAAAACAAATTGTCTCATTAATGAACATATTATCACCTATTGGCCTAGTTTCCTTCCTGGCAGAATATCGGAACGAATGAAGTATGCTTTTCAGAATTGCCAATTGTATTATATGTAATTTTAAATTCTAAACCAGAGTTGATAAAGAAATAGATCGCGTATAGAGGGAATGAAAGAGGGAGTTCAACAGTAGCTAATTTTAAATGACGCAATCTAATTTAAGGGTATAGAAAAGAAACCATTACTAATACGTAAGTTTAAATATATGCAACTTAAGTCGAGAAGTATATAAAGTAGGGAAAGCTTGTTTCAACTATGCAAATTTAGTCAGTTACCTCCGTTCAGCTTGATGGGTATTGTTACCTCCCAGCCCTGGGATTTGAGCTAGCTGAAAGAGCCGGGCACCTAATTATCGATAGCTTTAAGATTTCTTAAAAGGGAAAAGTATAATTCTTACAGTACTCGTGAGATTGACGCTTGGGGTCAGTTTATTAATTAACGCTCATAAATATACTTTTTCCAAAGTAATTGTTTTTTTTTAATGAAATAATGGCCACTAGGTAGATTTTTTTTAAAATATATTTTTAACGTACATCCTGATATAGGATGCATAGATTTTATTTCGTAAGATATATTTAAGGAAGGGGATTCGTATTCGAACCCAATACGGTGGATAGTATTCAAATTCTATCTGCAGGTGTTATGGCAACTATACAGCCATAGTTTTGCATTTACTACCCTATGGGGTCAACAGATTCAACTTTTTGATAGACAATTATATAATCTGCTTTGTTTATACATTATTTAGAATATGGTCATAAAATAGATTGTACTAAAAATATACTAGCATTAAATTACTTGAAAAATGTTAATAGGCGAAAAGTATATGAAACTAGTTATATTAAAAATAATAGTAATAATTGTATGAACATTTATAAGGGTTCAATTAATTTGACTAATAATTGGTTAAAATTAGATGATTGGATAGATAAATAAGAAGGATGTTAATATTTTAATGTTTTGTGTGTTTTTTGTGTGTTTTTGAGTATATATGAATATACTATAATTAATGAAGGAATATATTTTATATATTTTTATATTTTTTATTTTATATTGTATTGTATGTATTCATGAAATAATTGATGATAATAATTGTTTTTTGTTGGTTGTATTATAAATAGATGTCGCTATATGTATGTTTTACGGTAATCGTGAGTAGACATATTGAAAAGGATACAAATTATATGTATCGAAAAAAGCTTTTTTATTGAAAATTTGTTATTTTCATGTTTTTTGTTGTATATATAGATATTTTATATATCTTATAATAAACTTTTTACAATTATATAAACAAGAAACTTAATACCGGGGTTGACTTTTTTTTTTTAAGTGTTATTTAAAAAAAAAAAGGTAAGGATTTTGTAAGAATTTAAAATAAAAAATATTATTTTAATTAAATTTAAAAAATGGGTTTGGTTTTTCATTGAAGAATATTGTTTGCATAAATTTTAAATTGTTTTTAATGAATTTTATATAACAAGAACTTTTTTAAAATAGTTGAAATTTTTTGAAAGCTTATTAAAATATATATTTTTAAAAAAGTTCAATATGGAAAGCATATTTTCATTCAGAATCATGGTTTGCTGGATCTAAATAAAGTCATCTACTTTTTAACAGATATGTGATTTGTTTTTATATTAATAAAAAATGATAAGATGGATTATTTAAGGTCAAAATTTATGATACTTTTTTATTTTATACTTTTGTATCATAAAAAAAAAAACATTAAAAAAAATTAAATCGTAGTGAGTAAATTATTTAATAAAAAGTATTCATTGTTAATATTAATGAAATTTCTTTAACCGGGTACTCTTGATTTTTTGGATTAGCAATTTTTTCAGATTAAAAATAATTCAGTAATGCACTTATTTTTCTATTATTATAAGCAATTCATTCTTTAAAGCATCCATAATATATTGTTGCAAATTTGAATATTAAATATGTGTATAAATTTGAATATATTATAACAGGGCTGAGTTCAAATCTTGTTCTAAGTCAGACGGTAATATTACCGAGCATATATATATCTAATTAAATCAAAAGTAATGTTAAGTAAATTATTTTTCTTTTTCGTTGTGGTCTTGTATGCGAGTGCATATATATATATATATTTAAGTAATTAAATAAAAACAGATTGAAATATAAGAGGGACGGGGGATTATATGGTTTGTGCTCTGATGTTTATTTATACGCATGTTTATATTGCTGCATGAGTGAGTAAATGTAATAATTTCGTGAGAAGAAATAGTTATTTTAATTTAAAAAAGAAATATTCCAAGATGGTCGATTAAAGGAAGAATGTCGCCAATTATAAAAAAATTAATTAATTGCAAAGAAAGCACCCGAAAAGTTACAGATCACTATCTTGAGACAAAGACATTTTAATTAATAAAATAAAATGTTAAAAGTAATAGACAATGAACGGTCGAGAGTAGATCGCAAGGTAAATTGGAAATTTCTAAGCTTAGATAAGAGAAACAAAGAAAGAAAAGTATTGAAAAGATTTTTGTTTCGCAAACCACATGGTTTAATTAAAGAAGAAAGAACAATAGCATGATTAATTAGAGTTGAGAAAGCTGAACTGAGAAGGACTTATATAGCTGTGACTGCCACGAGCAGGATCGTAAGAAAAAGTTGGTAAAAAGAAAAAAACTTTATAATCGAAAAATCATGAACAGGCTGGGGTAGAAGAGCAGAACGGGCCAGGCTATGCCATCCATCCTGCGGAGAGACTACCATCACTGTAAATGTAGGAGCGAAGCCCTTCTTCAAACCATGAAAAGAACAGCATTCACCGGACGCCATTGATTGCCTTATGGAAATAGACCAAAGAAAGAAATCTTTTAATCGTACAGCTAATAATCTACACCCGGGTGAGATAAACCAAACATTTTTTCGTAAGTGATACTAAATATTTTGAATGAAAGCATGTCCTATTAAATAATGCATAAAAGGGTTAAAGTAAATGAATAAAATGTTGAAATAATACCCTGTATACGCCTTAATAGACAATGCCTGATTGAAATTGTTTTCAAGCTATGATCTGTAGTTTTGTGTATTGCATTTATAAACTTGTGCGAGTGTATTTACATGCGGGTTATTTAATTATTCGGGCACAAACCAATATCCAATTCTGGGATTCTATGTGTTTTGTTTTATTATTTGTTTTATATTAATAAATATTAATTAGTATTATAAATTTAATTGTGTGTGTTAGTGTTAATTTCTTAAAATAATATTAAAAAGCAAAAAGTAGGAAAGCAAACGAATAGTTCATGCGCTACATGCGCATTTTTATATGTTCCTTCCACCTCTTTCACACGGTCACCGACTACTACCCCTGAGTGAGCTAGCCAGAGGTACAAGCTCTAACCACCAGAAATAGATACTCATCCTCTCCCAGCATTATTCTTATTTATTCGTAGGTAAGATTGGCGTTTGAGGTCATTATTGATGCTATAAATATGCTGGGCGAGTAATTAGAGGGCATCGCAAAAACAATCACACATATATGTGTTCATATTATAAATTTCTGTTAAATAAAAGAGCAAAACTTAAGTTTAAAATACGTAATAAACGTGTATCACATATATACGTGTTTACGCCGGAATAAACGGTTACAATATATTGAGCTGATATGTCCAAATGATATGGTAGATACAAAAAAATATTTAAATGAAATAATGCATTCTTTAAAGCACTATAATTTTCTGCTGCAAACTTGAACATTAATGAAGTTTAATTTATATATATTGAGATGATATATATATTCAAATGGTATTGGAGATAGAAAATGTTAAAATAAGATGATGATAATAATAATAATAATAATAATGAAATAAAGCTAATCAAAACTAGCAAGATTAGGAATTGGGAAGAGATAACCAAAATAATAAGAAAAATGAAGAGAATTTAACACATTGTTAAGAAATAAAATTGTAATTAAGGAATAAATTGACATAATATTAATAATCACCTTTTTTTTTTTTAAAAAAAAAAAGCAAATAAAATGTAATTAAAGATTAAAATGGAAAAGAATATATTTGAAAAACATATTTGTATATTGACAACATTATATTATGAGATTATATTTTTCAGTTTGTTTACTGTTTAAAATAAAATTTTTATCAAATAATATCCTACTTTCTGAGAGACAGACTACCATAAATACCATCAAAAAATATGCAAAAGTATCTAAGTGCTTTCAAAAGTGTCTATACATATTTGCAAACACTGTTTAAAATTGAATAAAATGAGAAAAAAACAAACTACATTGTTCAAAGTTACATTTAATCAATATTTTGAGATTCAAAGAAAATTTATTTAAATAAACTTATTTTATGCCTGGAGAAAACTTATGCTGAAAGAAAGAAATTTATTTATGCTGGAAAAAAAATTGTTTATGTTGAATGAAAATTTATTTAGCCGAAGAACATTGAGAAAGAGCATAACTTCTGTGTAAAAGAAAAAAAAAAACTTTATGTAGAAGAGAAAATTTCAAAAAGCTTCTTCATTCTGGAATTATTCACAACTCAAGCAAAATTATCTTGCTATAAGAATGAATTATTTTAGTATTCAGTTATAAAAATCTGTATATTGAATTTTGTAACTATTATTTGGACACTTTTGATTGTAATGTCATTTCATACATCTAAATCAAAATATATGAATATAACCAATATATATTATAAGAAAAATATGCCTTTACATTTAAAGTAAATTGACATTTCTAAATTAATGATAGATATTTTATGCATTTGGTAGAGTTCCTTATTTCAAGTGGATGAGTTAAATATGGGTAGTTTTTTTTTTTTTACCTGTAATCCATATCACTGGTCAGACAGAGGGTACAAAATATACGACTTGCAGTCACATTTTCAGGCTGTTTAACTCTTCCATAGCTGCAGGAAGCAAGCATTTCTTCTATGGATATTTTTATTTGCATTGGGATAATTCCCAGGCAGCATCTCAAAAGAAGTTTTAAAACTTCCAGTATTCATTTTACTGGCTAGCACAAGAGTATGAAACTGGCTTAAATCAGACAATTAGAGCAAGTATATTTATATTGCATGTATTTAATTAGCTCTAAATTTACTTAATATTATTATATGATACTTAAAATGTGTCAAATTAACAAATTAAAAATAACATGTTTATTTACACACACACAACATAAAATTAAACATTAACATAATAATCAAATAAAAATGAAGTAAATTAATTATGGCTTTCTTTGCTAAAGATTAGTTCATTTCTAAAGTAAGGATAAGCAACCCAATTGGTATTTTACATGTACCTAAGTTTTTTGTTGTAGCTTCATTTCTGGAGTGATCACCCCCCTCTTCCTCGAAGGTAGTGGAGTTAATTAGTGGCACACCTAGCTTCTTTTCACAGCTGTTTGTTCCTCTAGTTTGGGTTGGCACATATCTTGATCTTGTTTGCAATAACATATTTATAGGCATGGATCTCAGCAATGATAGACAAAAGACTTTACTACATGTCAGACATCAGATGTGGAAGAAAGCATTAGTGTTTAGATGTCCGCAAATATTGTTATACATTATTAATTAAAGACCAGAAACTTTGTATAGCAAACCAGCAAAATGAATGATTAATGCACACTACTGACAACTGACAGCAAAACTCAAGCAAATTGCAGAACTTGTCAGAAGAAATAGGAATAAGAATAAAACAATAGGAAACTTGTAGCTTATTTACCTTTGTCATCCATTATCTGATTATCTATGTTATTAATTAGTTTTTTAAATTCTTTTAATTAGTTAATATTCTCATTTAAATTTTTTTAATTACATTTTGATCAAACTTATTATCTAATCACTTGGAAATACTAAATTTTAATAAAATCGAATTCCTGTTGATCAGATAATTGACACAAATTAAGAGATCTTTAATTAGATGCTATTCAAAAGTAACTTTATGGTTACTTTTACATAGTTAAATTTATAATTTCTTTTGTTTTTATGATCCATTGGAATTATCTTTTTAAAAGAGGGCAGATAAGCTTCTTTTAAATATTAAATTTATAAATTTCTACATTTTAATAGCCTTTATCCTATCTTTTGATTTTATTTAAAGAAAAATATATTTCCATTTTTACCTAATAAATTAACTGTCTTTTTTTATTTTTTATTAAAAAAAAGTTTTTCTCTTTTATTTTTAAATCGTTTTATATAACACTTATGTGTTACAATATATATATATGCATACAAATAAAAATTGATAAAGTTTCATTATAGATCAGTTTTTTGTTTGTTACTGGATAGTATTATACATATATTAGCAAATTTCACTTCTGTGTTTTGAATCAAGTAGATTAAAAAAGAATGATGTTAAATTGCTTAAATAAAATCAAAATGTATTGATGAAGATAGACTTAAATATTTTTAAATTTTATTGATTATTGTTTCCATTAATCACCATTAAAATTTAAATACATTAAGGTTTTCTGCTTCCTGAATTACAACTATGATCTATGTTAATGAAATGAAGGAAGAGTGATTGGTGCAATTAGTTATCAGATTAATCCAAAGAATAAAGGGGGGGGGGATATTGAGACATGTAATATATTAATCTAGAATTGTAACTACCCAAGCAAGTTGCTCACTTTTTTTTTTTTTGTCATATATCAATTTCAAGTACACATTTAAATACTCTGACATATTCTTTCTATTTATATGTTATCAAACCACCTTATCTCATTATCCTTCACTTCATTTTTCCTTTACATTCTAAATAATTTTACTGTTAGTTTTTCACATAATGTGAAATTTTAATGGGAGAGTTACTGGTTGAATAAATTCTATTTATTTGATCAAATTGAAGGCTTTTTTTTTAGTTAGCTGAAGATTATTAATTCAAGAATCTTTAGTTCTTGAGTTAGCTATTCTCTCAATCTGTTAAACTATACACAGAATTTTCTATATTTATTTTTATATAATGAAAGAAAATTTATAATGTCATTATTATCTTGGTTTTCAACCATGAACAATCCACTGCAAGGATGAAATTATACCATTTCTCCAATTTATAGTTTGTCTTTACATTATTCTAGCAAATTTCTCATTCATTTACCTTACATGTGACCTGTTTTTATATCGTTAGAGTCTCTTCAGATCCAGTTCAATAAAGTAATCTATCTATTATATATTTTAGTAATATAGTTGGTACTGTGGTATTAGAGCTGCGACATGAAGTGAAGAATTATAATCATTTAATCATTAAATTAATTAGGTTATTAACTCAAAAACATATTTTAAAATCTACATTTAAAAAAAAGCAATTTAACCAAAAAAAATTTACAAAGCATTAATGTGAAGAATAGTTAAAATGCGTGTTTTAAATTAAATTGAATGTGTTTGCACATGCATATTCTGCATAATCTATTTTGATACATTGTACAGGCTTACACCTGCATTTATATATGTAATATATGCATGATTCGAACTCAGACTTTCACACGACCTACAACTCTCAGTGCCATTTTATATTGCTGACTCACCTGATCACACACATGTTGAAAAGATAAATAATCACCAATATCTGTATTTCATGCTAAACCAGCACTTGTTAAAGTATGAAGATTGTTTATCTTAATATAAAGCTGAGTACTAATTGTATATATGTGTGGAGATGGTGATCTGAACCAACTGATGAGTGCTGTTTTAATATGAAATATGTATATTGGTGGTTATTTATCTTTTCAACATGTGTGTGATCAGATGAGTCAGCTATATAAGATGGCACTGAGAGTTGTAGGTCGTGTGAAAGTCTGAGTTCGAATCCCGTATATGTATTAAAATAGATTATGCAAAATATGCACGTGCAAGCACACACTCAATTTGATTTAAACACACATTTTAACTATTCTTCACATTAATGCTTTTTGTATTTTTTTTTTGTTAAATTGTTTAATGATTAAACGATTATAATTCTTCATGTCGCAGCTCTAATACCACAGTACCATATAGTTCAATTCCATTTCAACTAAAAAAAGTTTTCAGTAGTGTCAATGATAACCTGGCTTTTTTTCACCCATATATTGCATTTTTGATTTCTCCTTGTAATTTTTAATTTTTATATGTAGTTTGAAGTTTCTGTCTTCTGTAAATAAGTAGAGGTAAACACATTTATTAAAAGATTTCCTTTTCATATGCAAAGGCATATATAATATTTGCATTAAAAACTTTCCATCCTACTTTAATTCTATGATATTAATTTCATCCCTTATTTTTTTTTTTATTATCTGTATTATTAATAGACCAAGAAGAAATAGTTTTGTCATTTATGTCTATTACTATCACTTTTTATTTTCTTTTGAAAAGTGATTGAATATTACTTTAGTTTTTTTTTTTTTTATTAAACATTTATCATTTGTCTTTTTTTTGTTTTGATCTAATATCTCATAGACTTTCTAAGGCTTTGAAATATTATTTTGAAAACTATCTTACAATTAAAACAATCTTAAAAAAATTCTCCATTTATTTTATTTTATTTTAATTCACAGAATAGTTTTAGTAAGATGGCTATAAAGTTTTGAGAATTAAAATCACTTGATTCTACAACTTTATCAATGTTAATTTTAGTACCACCATATAGTATACCCCCCCCCCCCGAATTTAATCTTGCTCTGAATTTGTTTTCCAAAACTTAAATAATTTTCAAAATGCTTGTAAAATCAAAAGCCTTTTCATAATCTACAAATCCAAAACACAATTCATTTGTACTTTCTCCATTTTCTCTTATAATCACTTAAATCCAGCTTGTTTTTTTTTTTTTTTTGATTGGTTTGAGTACTCTCTGAATGGATCTTAATAAAAATCTTGTATAAAACGGATAGATATGTAATTTGCTAAAATAATAAAATTTGACTATCATGAAAATTCAAAAACCTCTTAATATTGCGCATTCAATAGACATTGCTAAATTATAGAGGACTATCTGTTGGATGTATTCTAGTGCATTAAAGTAAATTATCACTTTTCAATACTATCATGAATCTTTCACATATGGCAGGGGTCCCCAACCCTATGCCCGCGGGTACCATGGCGCCCGCACACCATTTTGTGTGCCCACTGCTATCCGAACACGATAAAAAATTATTTATCTGATACAAATAAATTTAATTTTAAAAATTTCTTATAAATTAGTGTATTATACTGTAATCAAATTGTAGGGCATACTATACTTTTACAGCTTAAAAATATAAACGTTAATTATGTTAAAATTTTATTTTTGAAATAAATATTTTTTTGTACATTATGTGTATTATTAACAATATCCAACTATAAATTTACATTGAAAAAATAAATGGGGCCCGTCACCTGGTTGAAAAAGTAAATGGTGCCCGCCACCTGGCCGGTATTATAGAATGTGCTCTTAAGTGCAAAAAGGTTGGGGATCCCTGACATATGGCATTGCTTTTTTGATTTCGCTTTTTTTTTTATAAAAATATACATGTATTTTTTTAATTCTCATAATTCTTTTCTAACTGGTTCATCACTATTTTAATTTTTCGATTTTGGATTCAATGTATCTTTTATTTTTAAATTCATGTTTACTCAGATAATATACATAAATTGATTTGGATTAGATGTTTAACCCATGAATCAAGCTTAAAAAAGATATTCTGTAATATACTTTCGTAAAGCTTTATGTAGAAACTTATGCATGTAATTTTGGGATTCCTAAATATAATTTTTAACATTAGAAGATTGACTACATATCTATTTAAATATATCCTATTGAATGAAATTGTAATTGTCAAAATAATTTGCAATTCCTCCCCTCTCCCATTATAATATATTATTACATTATTAAAAGTTATCACTACAAATACTTGGTTGATGGCTTAGATTTTACCATAATGGTAAAAGAAACAAATTTTAATTAATTGTTTGTTGATTGAGGAAAGAAAAAAAAAATCTGTCTTTAAATAATTGAAAATTTTGAGCTCATCCTGTTAATTTAGTTCTACAATGTTACATGACACTGTCAATAATTATTAAAATGATTTTTCTACATTACAGGCTTTTTCATACCTGCACTCCAATATGTATTGTATAGGGGGTATGCTATTTCATACTGCTTACACACTTGTCAAAAAGATAATTACCAATACAGGTATTTTGTGCTAAACCAGCACTCGTCAGTTAGTCCAGACAATTTTCGTATTAGTTATGATTTATCAACTATGACTATTAATTTGATTATTTTATTTATTGCAGTGTTATATTTATTAGATCAGATTTTTGAAGATAATTCAATCATTAAAAGATACAATCTTGTGTTATTTGATACAGAACTGTAATGGTTTTTATTTCATTTCATTGGCCATTCTTTTCATATTTATGTATTAACTGCCCCAGACTAATAATAATACTTGTGCTGCTATCCATTATTTTTAGTTTTTTTAAGTTTTATTGCAATTGTGTACTATTATTCTGAAACTTACAGATTTGAAAATTTATAATATTAAAATACTTTTAGATCCGCTAATATAAACAAAAATACATACAAAATCTACAATTTTCATAGTGCATTCATTTATGAAAAAATTGGTTTGATAAGATCAGATCAGAGCATTTTCATCTGTATTGTATGTGAATACTCATAATACATAATGATTTTTAATTATTTCAATTTTATGTGCAAAGTAATTGATAACAGAAAACAAAGATAGTATATAATCTTTTAATATTGATCACTTTTACAAAGAACTCATTTATGAAAAAATTAGTTTAAAAAATCAGATCAATTTATCTGTTATTAATTATCAACTGAGTACAAATTATAAAGGAAAAAGTTTGCAATTCTGTGTTAAATGTTTATATTCAAAAGAACAATCATCTTGTTTTTTAATATTCAATTACTTATGTCCATCATCATAATTTAACATATACATAGATTACTATTTTTATGAGACTGATGAAAAAAATTGAACTGTTAAAAAAAAAAAAAATCAAGTGAATTTATTCATTTTTGATTTAAGATTTAAAATACCAGATACTCTTATACCTGGAGCCTAATTGTAAATATAGGGGACTTGAACTCAGACTTTCAAGCCCCTTCACTATCCACACTATCTTATACTACTGATACACATGACCAAACATGCAGAAAAAATAAATAATCACCATTATATGTATTTTGTGTTAAACGAGCACTCATCAGTTGGTCCGGATTACCATCTCCCATACATATATGTAATCAGTGCTCAGTTTATATTAGGATAGCAAATCCTTACACTTTAATGGACAGGCTTTAACCTACTACAATCTCCAATTCTTTAGCCATCCATACCATTAAAAAATCTGATGATAGAATTCCCCAATCCCATGCTGATGCCAATATTGTCATGCCCGTGTTGACCTCAATTCACTCTGACCCCTTACGTATAGGACAGTATTCATTTAAATACATAGAAGAGAGATGGGCACTGATGAGTGCTGGTTAAACATGAAATACATATATTGGTGATTATTTATCTTTTCTGCATTATGTGGTCATGTGTATCAGTAATATGAGATAGTGTGGATAGTGAAGGGGCTTGAAAGTCAGTTCAAATCCCCTATATTTACAATTAGGCTACAAGTATAAGAGTGCCTTGTATTTCAAATCTTACATATTAAGCCTGCATTCTGCCCACACCTCTTCTATGTATTTAAATAGATGCTGTCATATATGTGAGGAGTCAGAATGACTTGGTCATCATGGGCATGAAAATAATATTGGCATCAGCATGGGATTTGGGAATTTTATCATCAGATTTTCAGTGACTTGGTCATCATGGGCATGAAAATAATATTGGCATCAGCATGGGATTTGGGAACTTTATCATCAGATTTTCAATGGTATGGATGGTTGAAGAGTTGGAGGTTGGAGTAGGTTGAAGCCTGTCAAAGTGTAAGGATTTGCTATCTTAATATAAACTGAGCACTATTATATATGTAGGGAAGATAGTAATCTGGACCAACTGATGAGTGCTGGTTTAGCTCAAAATACATATATTGGTGATTATCTTTCTCTGTATGTGGTCATGTGTATCAGTAGTATGAGGTAGTGTGGATAGTGAAGGGGCATGAAAGTCTGACTTCAAATATTTTTGATTTGCAATTTTTGCATTGATTGTTTAACTTCAAAATATTTTTTAAAAAACCTTTATGGTGAATCATTTAATATCCTTTCAGTTTTATGTCAAGTGTTTACCCAAATCTGTCAAACATCATTAGTGCTGTTTGAATTTATTATTATTTTTATTTATTTAAAAGGATAAATTTTTCAAAAAAATTTAAATCTCCTTTTTCACTATTATAATTGTTTAAATTCTAAAATTTTCTAATCCAAAAAGGAATTAAGAGCAGTGTGTATACAATCTGTATTTCTTTTATTTTGGCTTTGAGATTTGTTCAGCTTGGTATACTCTGTTGATAATTACATTTACTGGCAAGGGTCTCATAATTATTGTAGCACACTTTATCCCAAAGTTCATTACTAAGATTTTGAGAGTGGAAATTTTCAATCCTGAAATGAAATTATTATGCTACATTAATCATAAAGATAAAGGGTTATTGATAGAAGGGGCATTGAGTGGCATATTAAGTAATATATGTGAAGAAAATGGAAAAAGAGATGATGGATGAGATTGGTCCAATAATGTTAAAAAGATATGTGGATGATTATCTATTAATTTTTAATAAGAATGAAAGGCAAATAGATAGGTGTTTAGAAAAAGTTAATAAATTAGATAAAATATTACATTTACAGTATAAAAAGAGAAAGATAATAAGTTGTCATATTTAGATAAGAGTATGTAGGACAAAATTAATTATTGTTCAAATGAAGAGGAGTATAAAAAAGAGATAGAATTAATAGTTAAAGAATTTAAAGAAAAGGAATATTCAAAGAAGGTAATAGAAAAGAATGTAAAATCAGAAAAAAAATATAAAGATGTTAATAGAAAAGAAGGGAGGGGTAAATATAGGGAAGGTAGCATAAAAAAGGAGTATATAGATGTTAGAACATATAATAATAATATAGTTAAGAGTGTTAATAAAATTATTAGAAAAATTAATAAAAAAGTATAATAATATAATTAAATATAAGGTAGTATATTAATAAAAAAGAAAAAAATGTAATGAATATATTAAATAATAAATATATTAAATGAATAGGAAAATGTATAAATGAGGTATATCAGATAGTGTAGATTATGTAGGAATAATAAGATAAGGATTAAATATGTAGGAAAGATGAAAAATTCAATTTTTACAAGGTTAATTTAACATAGATATGACAAAAAGTCACCAATTTATATGCATACTATGGAAACAGCATATATTTGAGATAGTATAAAGATGATTTGGGTATACTAATGAAAAAAGGGATAGGAAAATAAAAGAAGCAATATTAATTAAGAAGATAAAACCAAATTTGAATAGAGATGGGGGACGGACGATGACATTATTTTTATAGGAGTATTATTAGTAATAAAAGATCAGTGTATATATATATATATATGCATAGGGATTGTATAGGCATATGAATAGATGTTTGAATAAAATAAATAAATGTTTTAAAATAGTATTAGTTTATAGGATTATTATTAATAAAAATAAAATAAGTATATAAAAGGTTTAATATGTGGATATATGTAAAAAATTGTAAAAAAATATATATAAAGGTTTGTAAGATTAATTTTTCAAATAGAATTAAAAGTTAAGGAAATTGATAATAGAGGAAGTTGAATTAAAGGAGTATATATAAAAAGAAAGAAGAAATTTAAAAAAAAAAATCTGTTATTTTAAAAGGTAGAGGAGATTAAGATCGGTAAGTTTAAATGAATAGGAAACTTATCAAAGAGAATAAAAATAAAAGTTATTAATAAAGATTAAGATTAGAAATATTAAAATGGCAAAAGTTAAATTTATAGGTATTCTAATAAAAAAAGATGAAATAGATAATAATATAAAATGATAGATAGGAAGAAAAAATGAATAAAAAGTAGAAAATAAAGTTAAATTGATAAAGAAGTAATAAAGGGTAGTTTTTAAAATTTTTTTAAATAATTAAAAATAAAATAGATTTAAAAATAATAATATAAAATTGTATATTTGATATATTTATATATATATAGGTTATATGTGTGTGTGGATGCATATGTATATCTTGTACCCTCATTTCCAGGAAATATATAATAAAATGGGACTCAGATAAATAGTTATGCTCAGCTATAATGCATATAATCGATAATAAAAATATTCTACATTAATATTAATTGTTTAACTAGCTCAAATTAATAAAATAATAATATACTTATGTTTTATAAGTTAAATAAATATATATTTATTAAATCATGAGACTATGAAATGAGATACAAGTGGTAATATGAATTACATTGAGCCAATATCCCACAGGATACCACCTCAATGGCATAAAAACACTACCCCCTTATTACTATCTCAATAAATTTATAGCATTCTTACGACTTTAACAATAACTAATAATTAAGATAATACTGATAAATAAATCTTAATCTCTTTATTTAAAATAATCTAATTAAAATAATCTCAAGTTCTTAAACTAATTCAAGTCAATCAAATTACGGTAGTCAAGCATAAGGGATTTAATATCACCCTCAACTACACCTAACTAATAATAATAATAAATAATAATATTAATAATCTTCAATGTATGATTTTTTTTTCTGTTTTCCCCTATTATAATTCTTATCAACAATAATAATAAAGAAATAATATAGCATAATCTTTTAGTTTTCATATAGCATCATAAAGAAAATATGTGGTAATATCTTATAATCTGAAAATATATGTGTGGCAACGGATAGCATTATAACTCTGTGTAATATTATAATAATTAACTTATGACCATAATGATAATGTAAATGAAATTTCTTAAATAAATCATCTTAAGAAAATATTATAATTCTTAAATAATACTCTTGTTCTTACTGTGCAAATATTATGTTTTGGTTCAAACCCTCTGTGATCATCTGTTTGCAATGTGGAAAGAAATTAGTTCAACACACAAATTTATAAAACAAGTTTAACAAATTTTATTACAATAAAATTTAACAAATAACTTATTTACAATATTTACATTCTAAATGAATCTTGTATCATTACAATTTTCATTATTCTCAAAATAAACTAATAAAATAAAATGTAAATGTTTAAGTCTTCACTCTGACTTTTAAAATAATTTATCTATTTTAAATATTCATCTATATTCTAATAATAATCGTAATCATTGACATACGTAACATTTTAAAAAATTATTTACCATTAAATGTCACTATGATATGCTTCCCTTAAATATACATCAATTATGAAGCATAAAACCCCCCAGAAAATACAAAAAAAATTAACTACGCTAATATGCATCTCTCAATTTATTCTTAATCACTTAAAATAGCTTATCATAATAGTGTTGTTGTTGTTAAACAAAATATATTTATTTCGGTTCATTAACAAAATGAGTGAACACAATTAATAATCTAATTGTCACATTATATCTCTTACTTAATATTGATCTAATATAAAATAGATGTAAGTGTTGATGTATTTCTTTAACATTAAATAATAACTATGAAATATATCAACTTGTTTCATTCTATACTGTTTTGTTTTAATACACTATCCATTGAAAAATATGCAATACCTATAAGTTTTAAAATACTTAAAGTTATTCAAAAATTCGTGAACAACTTCTTTTATCATTTACATACTTTATAAAATATAGTTTATTAAAAAAAATATAGAAAATATTTTATGATTCTTTATTTTTATTTTTGTTTGATTCTCAATTCCATTTAATCATTTAAAGTAAGAAAACCTATCTTATCCTTTTCCAATAATGATCTTTAAACTCCAAAATTATCATTTTCCATTAAAATACAATTCTGTATGATGTAATGCTAGAAATCATGATAGCGAACAGATGCATAGGTATAAGGATAAACTAGAGTCTCAACTCAATAGTACATATATCAGATAGTCATCATGGTAACAGTGTATAAATAAGAGAGGCATGACTTATCTGTCTAATAATCTCCACTAAAAATAACAATGCCCAAGCTATTTATTCAGTTTTCTGGAACATTAATATTCAATATAAAGGTAAAACACTGCCCACGGAAAATATACAAGTGACAGGGCTTTGTTATCTGTACCTGCATAATTACATAAATCATAAATTTATTCCTATTCCCATAACAAAAACCTACATTAAAAGCACCTCTTTGGTTTCATTTTAAATTACTTCCAAGTCACTACCCTTTAAAAATTTCCTTATAGATTTATCAATCTACATCGACAAAAATTCTTACAACTTATTCTAAAATAACAAATAAATTCACATATAAAGATAACAATCTAAACTGTTCAACAAGAAAAGGTTACTTCACTTTCTTAAAAAATTCTTGAACAAAAATACAAATGACTATTATCAATACTTTAAACATTTAAAAATATAAAATTCTTTACAAAAGAATCATATAATTATATTCATTATTAAATTATAATATATTAGTAATATGGAATAAAAGTATGCATATTTTTATAATAAATAAATTCTGACTCCTATAAATTTTATATATGTACAATGTATTCACACATACTCATATGTTCATACAATAACATTACATAATACGTTGACAATCTAAAGAAAAGAAAGAAAAATACATCATAAAAATTATTAATATTTTACAACTATTACCTAAGTGATATTTCTACTTGTTAATCACTTATTTGACGTCTTCTGGTCCACAATCAAATAAAAAATTGCATAATATAACATTCATTCAATACTATCGTCCTTAAAATATTAAAAACTTTTTTAAAATTATTAAAATCTTTTATAGAAATTATAATATTATTAGTAAGTAAGTAATTTTTATATACCTTTCCTATTCCTAATTATAAATAAAAAAATAATACTAAGGTTAGTTTTAAAATAAATCAAAACATAACTACGTGAACTTTAGTGATAAATGTTTTTTTTTTTTAAATGTTCTTTTTTCTTCAGGATTTATTATCACATTTCTTTTCAGGCGATTGAAACTCCCCAGCACTTGTTGCTATAAATTGTCTGAACACTTCAAGACAACAAGTTTTTCCCCGATGCGACACATGCTCAGTAGATTCCAAAAAATAAATAAATAAATAAATAAAATGATGAAAAAATATTAAAATAAATGGAAACGAAAGAAAAGTTGACTTCAGAAATCTGGATTTATTAGTAAAAATAATCACTGATCTGTTATTGAAAGTTCATAAAAATAATAATTCATTGTTTCTATTATTCAGAACAGTGATTATTGAAGAATTTCAACATGTAATATTTAGAAATAATACTTCAAAGTTTTTATTCCAATAGGATTCTATGCTGGCTTATGTAGTGTCTTTGACACGGCGATATGAATTCGGGCATCCGGATATGATTCTTGCACATTTTTCAAAAATATTCCATGAATTAATATTTACTTATTTCTCATAATATTATCATATACAGGGTTTTACTGTCAGGATATTTTATTATTTATCCAAGGATATTTTTTTTTCAATTATTAGTTTCCAATTATCGTTTTTTTAAATATTATAAAAATACAGTCTTTTGCAATAATAAAGACGTATCCTGTAAGATATTTTAAATAAACGTCTTCATTTTACCATCATTTTTTATGACAGTTTTAAAATAAATTATCAATAATGTTCTCTTCAAAAAGGAAAATATTTTCTGCATTTTTTACTTTAAAATAATATTTACTTTCACCTTATTGAAAGATTTAAAGTTTTATCATATTATTTTCTGGTCTCCAATACAACTATCTTTCCAAAAGAAAATGCATTATTATTTTGAATTTCCTATCAATTTTTCTGTTCAGCTTCTTATATAATGTCCAGCATGTTAACTTGACTAATAAAATATTTCTCCCCATTAACAGTACTAAATTTATATTTTTAATTAAATATTTTACTTCTAACATCCTTTTATATAGGTAGATATTTCTTCTTGGTACTTCCATGTTTATGAGATGTTTTAGATTAAATTTCGATAAAAAGTTTGGTAAGGGAATTTAGCTGCTTAACAGTCCATCTTTAAAACCAAATAACTTTATAGTTTTTTAAAATATACTCTTTTTGTTAAAATAATTCAATTGGTATACTTTTCTGTTTTAAAATAAATTATTAGAGAGTTATAGCAATGAATTGACTAATTTAAAGCAAACTTAATTAACAAAAAGCAAACTTGACTAATCGAAAGCACACTGAAAATAATTGAGCATCTGTATTTATATCCAAATAAAGCCATCTTTTGATTGGTTGATTAGACCTTCACCTGATGGCTTAATTTACATATAACTTTGAGATTACACAATTAAAATTAAAAATAAAATGATGACTCATTCTTTTAAAAAATATTAATTCTAAATTAATTTTATACTTTATTAAAAATAACTAAATATTTTAAAATGACTTTTAGAAACAATGTTTTATTAATTTATTCAACATTTAGTTTTAATGTATCTATTTTTCTGTAAAACAAAATATTTAATTTTTATTAACTGCATTTATTTTAAAACCCTAATTAAATAGTTACAATAGCTAATTTTATATTGTATCTGGTGGTAGATAAATAAATATTTTTAATTCTACAGTGCAATTTTAAAGCAATTTTGAAACTTTAACAAAAAAAACTTGCAAGCACCCATGTACTAATATTTACATATCATTTGACTTACAATCTCAGACAGAATGTATCCAATTATGTCTGAAATAGAATAAATGTTTATTTGCAACAATTATTATATTAAAAAAATATATAATTTAGAATAATTTTGATACTATAAAATTAAATACACATTTCTCTACCACAAAGACTACTTTTAAAACTTATAATTTTAAATACAATGATTAAATATAATTTATACTGTAAAATATAATATTTATTTAATTATAGATTATTACTTTTAAAATTCAACTTTTAATACTTATTGTAAAGACTTGTTACTACACTATTTTATTATGGCCAGTTTTCCCAACCATATACAATTATACGTTTAGCTTTATTTAACTGTTTTAAATACATTTAGCACAATTTTAGGCATTAAATATTTTCATCTTACTTTAATTAAGCTTTTTTAAAAAGATTGTCAGCATAACATAGTCTTCATACCAATATAATACTTCTTACATTTAATTTTTTTTACTAAATTGATATAATAAATTTATTCTGACCTAAAGAAAAGGGCAGAATATATATATGGATTTTATATGTAATGTAAGTTTTGAGAATATATGTTTGTATTTTTGATATACATATGTATGTATATATATTTTCATATGTATATGAAGTAATGGTTATGTTTATATCATTCAATATTGTAGCTCTGATGAAGACTGCAGGACAGTCAAAACTGTTCAGGAAAATAAAGTAATAATTAAAAAATTTTTTGCATTAAAGTGTATATGAGAGGAGTTATTGTAAGCAATATATATGAAGATTACATTAACAGAAGTTGTGTAATAGCATAGTTTTATTACAGAAAAAAGAAAAAAAATCAATTAAAACCATGAATATTTTGCTAATAATGTCGAAAGAATAATAATAAAAAACAGTTAGTTAACTCCTTAGAGCAACTACAAGTATCATTATAAATCAACCAGTATTATAATAAATAAAAGTAAGTAAAAAGTAATACTTGAAAGAAATAACCATTCATCATCATGAATGATCAATCAAAATACATCAGAATAAAATCAATCCATTTTGTGGCTCTGCATTTGAGCAATACAAAATATAAATCAACAGTCAATCTGGTGACTAAATTGGAAATGGGGATAGACCAAGCATATGCCAGCTTGGGCAATTATTTAAACATACCTTGGATGCACTAACTAAGTGCTCATTTATCAGAATACATAATAATCAAAAACAATAATGCTGAGCTATTAACCTATCTTTCTCTCTTAATATTTTTATTTCAGCTTTAGTGTCTACAAAATTCTAATTACTCCAGTCCTCAAGAATTATGCCTTATTTTTTGAAAGATGCCTAATTAAATTTATCCCAAGCTTATAAAATCAATATGTATATATTTTTTAATAATATTGTTGGATGGAAAGGAATTGGTATAATCGATTCCTATATGTATTGGCAATTTGTCATATATCATTTTCAACTATAATGTTTTTTACAATTAAAGTTTTTTTTATTTTGTCAAAAATATTGTAACTATTTTTTTAATTTTTCCATGCCCTTACTTATCCTGTATATTGCATATATTACTTATTAGAACATATCAAAATAAACATCATTTTGTAAAATAAGTTGTTTTTATATCTTATAATTTTTTAAATAATTTTTTCTTTGAAAAATGAGTGTGTTTATGTATAAAAATGATATATTTTTAAATGTATTTGATTTAATTTTTAGTTAGTCCACTAGAAATATTTATAATAATTTATTTATCAATTTGGGTATAAAACGAAATTAAATCTAGACTAATCTTGTTATTTTTTTAAATCTATATTATTACTGTTATTTTAGTTAATTAATTTCAAATAGGAAGAACAAAAAATAAATAAATTTCAAAATGATTGGCATGGACCAATGTAAAAGCATTGTTTAGTTTGCCATTTTTAAAATTAGATTTAGATAAATCGTTTTTCATTTTGAGAGAAATTTAAATTAGATTAGATTTTAAGTGTAGTTGTTCATTAATCCTTTGTGAAGAACTAGGAAAGTGAAATGTAAAATCACTTCCATTTTCTTTTTTATATTTATATCTATTTACAATCACGCATTTATGTGCTCTTTTTGTCAAGCAACAAATACAGAGCTAAAACGTTTATGGGCATTTCCCATTTATCATTGTTCTTAGCATAATTAACAAAAAATAGATCCAACTTCATATCAATTTTAATTAATTCTTTCTATATCTTGTCTGTTTTATCACAAAATATGGTAGATATATGCATAACATGGTCAAAATATCCACAACTTTTTTTTACTATTTGATAAACAGAGCAAAACTCTCCATACAGTATTGCCACCTGTGCTAAACAGAGTAATCAATGGATGCCAGAAGGCTTGTGCATAAAATCCCTATCTAATGCCTACTCATCCAATATCCCCAGACTAGTTTCTGGCTTGTGGCCTTCGTCAGTGAGGAGCTTAGATTGAAAATATTTTTTGTGTTTTCAATTTCATTCTCATAGTTTAGTAGTTAAGTAGAGATAAAAGGTGGTTGCTAGAGGGTTGCATTAGATCCTACGATCTAGATGCAGTACTCTCAGATCCAAAGCTCCTCACTGACGAAGGCCACAAGCCAGAAACTAGTCTGGGGATATTGGATGAGTAGGCATTAGATAGGGATTTTATGCACAAGCCTTCTGGCATCCATTGATTACTCTGTTTAGCACAGGTGGCAATACTGTATGGAGAGTTTTGCTCTGTTTATCAACAATTAATGTGCTAGTATAGGAAATGTGATCATGTGATGCTTAATGGTTTAACACCAATCCTGCCTAATAGGATAGTGATGGCTATGGTTGTAAAAGAGCCTAAGACACCAAAATGTATGGGTGCTGAACTGAGTTCAGACCCATATGACTATATAGGCTATTGAGCTTAGATTGAAAATATTTTTTCAATTTCATTCTCATAGTTTAGTAGTTAAGTAGAGATAAAAGGTGGTTGCTAGAGGGTTGCATTAGATCCTAGGATCTAGATGCAGTGCTCTCAGATCCAAAGCTCCTCACTGATGAAGGCCACAAGCCAGAAACTAGTCTGGGGATATTGGATGAGTAGGCATTAGATAGGGATTTTATGCACAAGCCTTCTGGCATCCATTGATTACTCTGTTTAGCACAGGTGGCAATACTGTATGGAGAGTTTTGCTCTGTTTATCAACAATTAATGTGCTAGTATAGGAAATGTGATCATGTGATGCTTAATGATTTAACACCAATCCTGCCTATTAGGATAGTGGTGGCTATGGTTGTAAAAGAGCCAAAGACACCAAAATGTATGGGTGCTGAACTGAGTTCAGACCCATATGACTATTCTCATAGTTTAATAGTTGAGATAAAAGGTGTTTGCTAGAGGGTTGTATTAGATCCTAAGATCTAGATGCAGTGCTCTCAGATCCAAAGTTCCGCACTGACTAAGGCCACAAGCCAGATTTAGTCTGGGGATATTGGATGAGTAGGCATTAGCTAGGGATTTTATGCACAAGCCTTCTGGCATCCATTGATTACTCTGTTTAGCACAGATGGCAATGGAGAGTTTTGCTCTGTTTATCAACAATTAATGTGCTAGTATAGGAAATGTGATCATGTGATGCTTAACTTTTTTTTATTTATCCCCATCTTTTTTTTAACTCAACATTAGTTGATATTAATTTCACTGAGATTCGTTTTCATTTGTTTAAGTTTCAGTGTTACTACTTGTTCACACTATAATGATCGAACTTATAAAATCATGTTGTTCATTTCCAATTAGATAAAGCAGTACCTTTTTTTTTAGATGATTCTCACTGTTGAAATCTATTCAGCTATTTATATTCAACAAATTAATCAACTAGGAAAGTTTACCATCCATACAATGTTAATGAAAATGTCAAATCTCTTCAATTACAGTTATACTTATTGCTTTTCTGTATCTTTTGCATTTGAATCACATATTTTCTAAATTCAGTCTCTTTCCAGTGTTACCAAATCATTTGTGAATCTGTTTAAAGCATTGTGCAGATTGAAATTCCTTTTTCGGATTTACCAACAGCAACTGATTTTCTTTTCCATTATTCTAATTTTAGTTTTTATTGTTTCTTTATGTTTATTTTTTGAGCCTGATTTGTATATTCTAAATCTTAATTCAGATCATTCTCTATCATATAGAATTTTTCTCTAACAAAATGTTTTGCAATTGCTTCTATACTTGTTAATAATAAGTGATTCAAAAATACATTTTTTGATGATCACATTCCTATTTCAAAATATTCATTAGCGTTGACAGTTGTCTGGATAATTTTTCAAAAATTATTGCTAATTATTTACTTAGTTCAGTAAAAATACAGTATGCATGATAATGATTGTATATACATTAAAATATAATTTTCAAATTAATTGATTAATAGACCTATTTTTTAAATTAATATATTGGATACTGTAATTTTGTATATAAATTTGCCATCAAGAGATTATGTTAAGTGATTTTTTTCAAACATTCCATTCTTTTTCCATCTGTTTTCAAATCTTTCTTTTCAGGTACAGTTGAATTTTTCATTCGCGAGCCATATGTGCTTCTTTGAATATATATATGTGGCTCTTCAGTAATGTCATATTTTCCCACAGAGTCTAATCGGAACACATGTTTAAAAAAATCAACAAAAAAAAAAAAACGAAAAACAAAACACTGCACATACAAAATAAAAAAAATCATACGAAATAAAGATAAAACCAACACAAATCTGGGACATATAGACCCCCTACTTTGTAGTAAATTTGAAAATAAAACTATCATAGTTTTAATTTATATTATTTTTAAAAGATCGTATTAACATAAGTAAGCATACTGTCACCCTCTAGTGGACAAGACAATGTTTGCAATGGCGGAATGTGAATATGCGTAATCTAGAAGAGGATTGTATAATTATTTTTTGTGTAGTTGTGCAAATGTGGATATAACATATTAAATAAAATACAATAGTTAAGTGTTTTTCAACATGACTACGAAGAAAAGACTAAGAAAAACATTAAATAAGTATTGTGATTTTTTAACCGAATGGACTGAATTTTTTGTGTTTATCACAAACTTACGGGGCCTTCCAACTTGTCTTATTCACCAAGAAAACATTGATACAAAAGAAGTCTAATTTGGAGAGACACTTCACGACAAAACATGCCACATTTGTTATAAAATATCAGTGACATGAGAAAAGGAGCAATTAAGCAAAAAATATTGAAAAATCAAGTTCTGTATTTGATTAAGCTTTGTAGTAAGTTAGGAAATCTCTAAGAGGGGAAACCCATCACATATGGTGAATATATAAAATATTTTGTTAAAGTATCTGAAAAACTTTTTCATGATTTCAAAAATAAAAGAGATTTAAATAAAATTAAAAACATGCCACTATCTGCCAAAATAGTAGCAGATAGGGCAGTGAAAATGGCTTTAAATGTGGCCAATCAACAAGTCGAGGACATTAAATTATTTTCAGCTTGATCAATTGCAGTGGATGAGTCTTGTGACATCAAGGACAGCCCAGATTTCCCTTTACGTTTTTGGCATATGTCATCTGAGGGTCCAAGAGAACTTTTTAAGATTATTGCCACTCAATGGCCAAACACGGGGAGACGACATAGCAAATGCTGTCATTGAATGTATGGAAAAAAAACAACATATCATACTTGATAAAATTGTGTTAAAGGACAATTAATTGGTGCAAAAAGTATGATGGGATCGAAACAGGTGTTTGTTTCAATTTTAAACATTAATCATGAAGTTATTACTTTCCATTGTATGCTTTACCAGAAAGTACTTTGCGCACAAACATTTCCTGAAGAAATCAGTAAAGTTATGGACTTGGTAATTAAGATTATTAATTTAATTGCAGCAAGAGGACTTAACCATCTACTATTTAAAGAGTTGCTATATGAAATGGAGGGAGTATTCAGGTCTCCAATATAACAGGGTTTGATGTCTTTCCAGAGACACAATGTTGAAATATTTTACATTTTGCACAAATGAAATTAAACTATTTCTCGACAACAAGGGTGTTCAATATTTAGAATTAACAGAAGCTCGGTGGTTACAAAAATTTTATTTCGTGGTGGATGTTACATCACAAATGAATCAGCTCAATTGTAAATTATAAGATAAGGGAAATACTGCTTTTATACCGGTAGAAGAAATTATTTTGTTTGATAAGAAATTGATTCTATTTGCTGAAGATTTAAAGAGGGGAACTTTATTATTTCTTTACCCAAACTTGTCTCAATATCATTGAAAAAACAGTGCCCTCATTAACAAAGATTATTTTAAGACAACAATTTTAAACACGAGAGAATCTTTTCTTCAAAGGTTCCAGAATTTAGAAATGATAAAGCAACTCTAGCTTTTATTATGAATCTTCTTAATACCAATGTGAGAGAATTAAAATTTTCGCCATTTAATATTGAGGCAGATAATTTTGAAATACAATTGCTGGACTCGACAAGCAAATATTCATGGAGCTCCACATTTGTTCGTCTTGGTATTGAAATGGAAGAACTGGAAAAAGAAAAATAGTCTGCTTTTACAGAACCAGCAGAGTGCTATAAAAAACCTACAGGAGGCAGACTACGATTTTTACTACTTGGAATAATCTTCCAGATTCATATCATGAATGGAAAAATTTGCATTTGCTATTCTCAGTATTTTCGGATCTACAAACTTATGTGAATAATCATTTTCTAACATGAATTTTATTAAATGTAAATTGAGGAACCAAATTACTGATGCCAACTTAAATTAAAAAACACTAGTTATCAACCTGTCATACAGAAACTTTCTAAGGAAATGCAAGCTCATTGTTCACACTGATTAGAACCAATGCTAGCAATTTTTCACATGATTTAATCTATATTTAATAAAGATGTAATTAATATTATACCTCATGGCTCTCGAATAATTTTTAAATTGTCACGAGTGTCAGATTTGGCTCTTCAATCTTAAAAGTTTGCAGATCCCTGCTTTAGATTATTTTGACATCCTTGAGGTTTGCAATTTAAAATCTCTGAGAATGTTTTCTGTTCTTAATATCTGCTCCGTACATTATCATTTTTGACATCTAATCACCATTTATTAGTTGTTGTTTTTTTGCTGCTGCTGCTTCTCTTTTTCCTCCTCCTTATTCTTCTTACTATTATTATTATGATTATGTTTCAAAAAGACCTATTGGACACAAATATTTCAGATCGCACATATATGTTTACATATGTAATTAGTTGTTTTGCAGAACATTGATTTGTATATGTATATAGTATATATTGGGGGAGGGGGTAACAATTTTGAAAAGGGCAATACTTATGATGATATGACAAAGTTTAGTATTATAATTCTAAAGATTTCTGCTTTGATTGATGTGAGAGATCCGTGAGGATTAGATTTGTGGTTGTCCATTTGCATTGAGAGAGGGATTACAGTTTTGAAAAGGTGACACATTATATAAAGCTCACCGTTTGGTTCATAAAAGTTCACAAGTCTTCTGTTATAGTGCTACCATCTGAAATTGATCACGAACAAGGTATACATTCAGAGATTACTTGTAATGAATTCTATATGGCTGCAATATACAAGCTTGTTTGTTTTCAATAAATATGCTATATTAGAGTTCCCTATTTAGTTATTTCTATTTGCAGTTCATGGTCTTTGAATATCACTTATCAAATCTCTGTTTTGTTGTAATGATTGTGTGAAGTAGTGTCTTAAATTTTTGCGAGTATCTGGGATTAGTTTTTATTTCAGCATCCAATATGGACAGCAGGCTGATCTGTAGTGATTTTATTCCAGTTTGTGATCCCCCCCCCCCAGTGATAATTATGTATTTGTGTAACTGGTTATGAGGCTGCTTGTTTGAGTAGTGACCAAATGGCTGCATGTATATCCGGATGAGCTATTTTGTTATCTCTGATTTTTAACTGTGACAACGTATTTTGAAGGGTATGCGGGTTTCATCTTGAATATTGGTTAATGCAAAGTGTCGGGCATTTGTAGATTAGATGCTGTGTTTTTTTGGCATGATGGCATAAGCTACAGAGTGGGTCAATGGTAGTGTACAGTTCCCAATTTATGGTGGAAGTAAGTTGTTGGCAGGGCATGGAAATTGATTTTGATTATGGTGTCAAACAATTTAGGCTCGAGTGACCATTTTTTGAAATTGTGAAGTAGCTTTTTATTGTTGATCCCCATATTTGGAGGATTGTTGTGGGTTCTTAATGCAAGAGTGTGTAGATCCACCAATATGTATATTTGCTAGGGAATTGGGCAGGTATCTGGGTGGCTGTTGATTCTGGATTGATGATAGATATGAGTGCTGTGGGGGAGGTCTGTCAGTTGGTATGATTTGAAGTAAGCATTGTAATCTTATGAACCGTTTTAAGATTGCTGCTATAAAGTTTGTGGTCTTTTGCATTTGAAAAATGTTTACATCCTATAAACCAAATCCATTGTTTGAAAATGGTTAGCTGGGACATCTAGTTGAGATGGTAAGGTCTTTCTGCACCATATGAACTTATTGCAGTTGGATTTGATTTTGGATTTGAATGCCTTAGAAAAGAGTATTAGTTATGATGAGTTGGTTGAATAGCTGTATTTTTGAGAATATTGAGAGGTATACCATAGCGAATTGATCTGCTCAGCTTCATTTTTAAGTTTGTCCGTCTATAGCATCACATTGTTGTAACCCCTAAGTGAAATGGAAAGCCAAGAAAAGCATTTGGTTTGGCATGTATGTGTGCATGCTTTACCTGTAAAGAGTGAACAGGTAGCAGTTTTGTTTGCATTAATTTCAGCTTGTGTGTGATTGTGCTTGTAGAATTTTTTTATAAACTGAATAGGTATTTTTAGAAGGTAGAAAATAGTCACATCATTTATGTACGCGGTGCATGTAATGCATTATGGGGTGTCTGGTATTGATATGTATGTGAATGTTTGCTAGATTTTTTGTAGAAGGGGATTAATGTACAGTGTGAATAAGAATGAGCTGAGTGGTAGTGCTTGCGATATGGACTGTGTGGGTACAAATGATGGAGAATTCTTGTTGTTTAGTGTGATATGAATTTCACAGCTCAGTAGCAAATTTGAAAGTAAATATAGCTGAGTTTTGGGAATTGTGGTACAGCCTAAACTTGTCTATAAGTACATGGAGATCACTAGAGTTAAAAGCTCCCTCAATGTCAAGCTAGACTGCCATAGATGCGTATCTCTTCAGAACCACTTAGAAGATTAGTGCTGCTTATGAATTTTTCTTTGTGAATTGCATACTGGAGATCGGTGTAAGTATATGTGGTTCTATTTTATCCTCGATGATTTTCTCATTTTAACAGGCAATGACCCCATGAATATGAGTCAGAGGTTGGTAAGAGAGGTTGGTTTTTGGTGAATATTACTGTTGCAATGGGGTAAATGCCTTTTGTATAGTTTGGCATTCGGTCATTTAATATTTTGATTGTTGATTATTATAATTGAATATTACCCAATGTAATGTTGCCATAAGTTGACATTAGAATTTTTTTTATTATTATTATTAATAGAATTCATCCTTGGAAATGGAATAGTAAAATGAGCTAGCATATGGGATTACCAACCATATCAGGAATTAACAGTAGCGGATTATCTTTGTATGTATGCATTCATTGCATAATTCCTTTGGAATTGGGCTTAAGACTAATAAAATTCAGTATTTATAAATATGCTTAGAAGGAAACAAAATAAATATAAATTAGGTTTCAATACATTGATTATTACTTAGAAGATAACCAGAAAATATAGCTAAATAACATTATTTTGATTCTCTTTATTTTTATGAATTAGGGACTCCGGGCATATATATTTTGATAATGAACTTTTAAAATAAATCATATATAAAGGGAAAAGGTTAATTATTGTCTAACTAGTATAGCTTTGCATATATATCCTGTTGACGAGTGAGAAGTATAGAAGGGAATGTGATAAGTAGGATAATATATTAACTAAATATATACTATTAAGAGGATATTTTTTTTCTCTGTAAAATTTTAATTACATTTGTTAATTATATTTTTTAAATGGATTTTTAAAATTATTCACTTTGAAAATTATATATATTTAACTTTTATTTTTCAGTTATCTTTTTTAGTTATCTTCTTTCTACTCCCCACCATTGTTATTATTTTTCCGATTATAGAATAAATTCACCCCTCCCCACTAAATTATTTTTATTATATTCTTTATAAAAATAATACTGTATACATATACTTAAAATAAAAATCAATGTTGTTTAAATATTTTAAGTAAATTTACGTCATTACTTAATTGGTTAAGTCAGCCAGAAAGATTTTTATCCCTGCTTGCTGTTATGGAAACTTGGCTACTTAGCAACCAGTTATTGGTTTTAAAATTATTATACACTGTATATTATGATTACTCAAATCTTTGAAGATCATAGATTCAAATTAACTTTCTTTGTTTTCAATTTCAGCATTTATTTTTGGATATGAAAGAATCTTTTTTTATATAACAATATTAAAATCATAATTTTCTTTATTCTTTTTTAAATTTTTTGCGTACACACACATCTATACATTTGATGGAAAAGTTTCAAATGTAGTCATTATATAAACAAATTTTTCTTGATAAGTATGTAGAAGTGAAAAATTGTCAAAAAGAAAATTTACTTTTTAATGTACTAGTGATGTTTCAAACTACACTAATAATAAAAAAAATGTAAACAAACTAATAATAAAAACATTGAAATTTATACTATTAAATTTTCCAAATCTCATATATTTTTTCCCCAGTAATTTTTAATCTCAAAAAATGAATTTCTTTAATTTGTTTTCTTTTCAATTTAAATACAATTCAATGCCTTAGTTAAAAAACACCTGTACAGACATTTTTCTAGTACTTATGTATTAGACCTGTTGCCCATGTTTGCAGTGGCAGAATACCATATTAAAATATCAAACTTTTAACAATATAAAAAGTATGAATTTATACACAAAAATAATAAACACATCACAACAGCAAATATAAACAGATAGTTGTGCCCTTTTAATATGGTAGTTTGTCATCTCAAACACCCCTCCCCCCAAGTAGAGAAAGTATGGCATTCTGCTATTGCAAATACAGGCAGCAGGTTTAATATGTAAGTACCATTTTGCTTTGCATTTTTTTTTTTTTTTTTAAAGTTTTATATTGTATATAGTACGTATTATATCTTTAGTAGTATTTATTGCAGTTCAGGTATTGTAAATACTTTCATTAAATGAGGAAAAAAAAAGTGATTTAATAAGAAATAAAAAATCTGTCATATGTTTCAAAAGGACGAGTCATTGATCAGAGAAATTATGAAAAAAAAAGATTTATGCCATTGTCACTTGTGCTCCTGGATCAACTGAAGTAGTAACTAAAATAAGTGATAATTTTTTGGCTAAAATGGAAAACACATTAAAACTATATTTAAATGATATTAACTGTAAGAATATAATGTGTGACAGTGTTGTACTACAGCAGTAATTCTCTATGAAGAATTTAGCTAAGAATCTGAATCATACAATTTCAAGCTATTGACTGTAAATAGAGGATGGTTGTATAGATTCTGAAACTTACAATCTTAAAAATATTAAAATAACTGATGAAGCTGCTGCTATATTTTCATTAGAATTTAAGAAAATTATTGAAGAAATAAAATGTCAAAACAGGTATTTAATTGTGGTGAAACAATTGTGAATGATTGAATATATTCATAGGGTAAAACTGACTTATAGCGGTCTCGACACTTAGCCCTCTATTTTTAAAAACTTAAGTACATTTTTTTTCTACTAACTATATCAAACTTTAATCAGTGTATCTAATTCTAAATAAACTATATCTAAGTATAAATGCTAGTAAAAAAATAAATAAAAAAAACTTACATTTTGATGCGTAGTTTTCACTTGTATATGTGGCGGTCTTTATTGTATATATAACTATAAATAAATAAACAAACTATATTAACTATAAATGTTTTTACATAAAGATGAATAAATAAAAAAAAAAGAACTTACATTTCCTGCAGGCAAAATCCGTGTTTCGAGCTACGTTATTCTCACTATGTAATTGCAAAGTATATCTAACTAAATGTATTTTTTACATGAATATTAATAAATAAAATGTAATAAAACTTACATTTTTATGCTCTATGTAGAGATATATTTGTTGCCTGGCAAAAGTGCGACCAAAAAGTCCCTACTGTCAAAATTATGAACTACTTTTGTCACATGTAATTTTTGCCGCGTGTAATCTCCCCAAAAAGATTCAAATCAATGTTAAAACAGTTGTTCACAATTTGACATACTTGGTTTTAACATTGATTTGAATCTTTTTTCAGCAAAAAGTAAATGGACGGGGGGATTACACGTGGCAAAAATTACACATGACAAAAGTAGTTCATAATTTTGACAGTAGGGACTTTTTTGGTCATACTTTTGCCAGGCAACAAACATATCTCTACATAGAGCATAAAAATGTAAGTTTTATTACATTTTATTTATTAATCTTCATGTAAAAAATACATTTATAGTTAGATATACTTTGCAATTACATAGTGAGAATAACGTAGTTCGAAACACGGATTCTGCCTGCAGGAAATGTAAGTTCTTTTTTTTAAATTCATCTTTATACAAAAACATTTATAGTTAATATAGTTTATTTATTTATAGTTATATATACAGTAAAGACCACTACATATACAAGTGAAAACTACGCATAAAAATGTAAGTTTTTTTTATTTTTTTTATTTATTAGCATTTATACTTAGATATAGTTTATTTAGAATTAGATACACTGATTAAAGTTGGATACAGTTAGTAGGAAAAAAAAATATAGTTAAGTTTTTTAAAAATAGAGGGCGAAGTGTCGAGACCGCTATAAGTCAGTTTTACCTATTCATAGTGCTATAAGTATATATATGAAAACATATTTTCTCAATTTATTATTTTTTAAAAATTTTGGTTATATTATAATCTTAATTTATATTTAAATATTGAAAAGTATTGCTCTGGCACAGTACAAAGATAGTAATTACTGCATTATAATCAGTGCTTGTCAACAAAACATGAACCATTAAATGCTATACATGTTATATGCAATAGGAGTTTAGCAAAATATAGCATGATTTGCAGCTCCACTATAATACTAATTTTCAATAATATTGCAGTTTCTATTGTGGGCTTTGATAATTTACATATAAATTTAGAGTTAGATTTCGCTGTCTAATATTATGGGTGTTATGTACCCAGATATCAAGATGTAATTAGTAATTTGAAAGTCTGTTATATGTGTTTTGCTTTTAAAAAAGCTTTTTTTTTTTAAAAAAATATGTCTCTTTATAATAGCAAACAATTATATTTATTCTTTAGAATGCCCTACATTGTTTAGTGGAATGATAGAGTGAAGGAAATAGATTTAAGTTACATAGATTACAAATCCATCTCTTTTACTAGAAATACTCAACTTGTTATGAACCAAGGAGAAAACTATTTTTTAGGGTGATAAAGTTCTTTATTATTTTTAATTTTTTAAACAATTTCAGTTTTTTTTTTTGCTTCAAATTGATTTGGTATTGCTCAGGAAAATAATTGGTATATGTGAATGCAAATATATGTACAGTTTTGTCTATATATATATTAAACTAAACCAAATCTTTAAAAATGCAAAAAAATATATGTATCTAATAAGAACCACTATATATTTCTGTTAAGAATTGTTTTTTTAACTTAACAATTAAAAAAAAAAAAAAGGTTTTAAATTTAATTAATATTTGATTTAACTTTTTTTTAAAAAAGGCAAAAATAATTAGTTTTGTGGTTTTTAAATTATGAACCCTGCTCCTGAATGTTGCACAAATTATAGAAATTATATACTATTAAATTGTGTTATGAAAATGAAAGCAGTTATCAATTTTTATTACCAGGAAAATCATTGTCAGAACTGAGATTATAATATATGAGATTATATTATATGTTTTTTAATAATAATGAGAATAAGAATTATTGTATAGCATGATATCAGAATATGCAGAATTTTATTTTTTGTATTCTCAGTAATGCAACAGCCAGATTAAACACTAATTATGATACTACAAGCAACAATATTTGGCCATCAATGTTTATTATAATTATTCATTAATTATTTAGGAAGTTTCTGCTTACAAATACATATTGATTTCAGTCGACATTTTTAATTGCTTTTACTACACTCTACCACTATTTTGCAGACATACTACAAAAATTGAATGGTTCTTGCTTATGACATTGTAATTTTTGAGTATCAAAATGACATTTGAGTTTTGATCCATGATTAATTATTAAGTTGGTCATGCTGCCACAGCACTAAATCATACAAAATATATTCAGTGATAATGTAGATTTTCGTTTAAACTAAAAATTGCACAATATTGAATGATTTTAATGAATAACATAAATGTATAGAGATCTAATTTAAACTGTAATTGCATATGTTAATATATTTTTATACTAAATTCTGTTTGTGAATATAAATATCAGTAGTGAATCTTGAAAAGCCATATGAGAAATTTTACATATATAAAGGAATTATCCCTCTCTTCTTTGATCTTTATTCACCGTGATTTTTTATTACAAAAGTGCAGCCAAATTGTTATTTATGCATTATTGTATGACATAAATCTTTACAAATATACAAACTTTGCTTTTGGAATAAATTTTGTAATTATTTTTTATAAAAATATTTGAAAATCTGTCCTAAAATTTTATGTATTTATTACTGCCTTTTTTTTAAACATAAAAAAATTGATTAAAAAAAAAATTAAAATGAAAGGCTTATCGAGTTACATAAAATCAAAAACTTCTCTAATTATTAACAACTGACTCTTTATAATTGTTTGAAAAACTTTGCAATTATAATGCATTTGTCATTGATATATTTTAATAATTTAAGATGTAGTTTTGTCTCTTATCAAGTTGGAAATTTATCTCTGCATTTTAAAAATTACTCCATGCTATAATAAATTTCAGAATGTGGTGAATAGGTAAAGATGTTTACTTTTAGGACTAAATAATGATAGTATAAGAACATGGTAACAATTGAACATTGGTTTAAAAAGTAAAAGATCAAAAAGAATCAGGTGATAAGAATATTCTTCAAATAGAATGTTTTAATATAGGATAGATTTAATAACAGCCTTAAAAATGTACAAACCTTGGAATAAATTTAGATCGTAATTTAGTGATAGAATTGAATTTATTTTTTAAAAATAAGAAATAATGCAATGAAAAAATGGATTAGTAATGCTTTAAAAGATAAATAATTTTAGATTTATTGTATAAGAAAAAAACAACTGAATTCTAAGAGGCTGATTAATGATGTATAAAGAGGATAATTAATTTAGAAAGCTATTTTTATAAAAGATTCATAAAACATATACTATGATAAAGATGTGACTTCTGTATTTACTATTAGATTGTTTGAATTTTTTAATGTATTACTTTAATGTATTACTTAATATTTACTAAGGCTGTAACCTTAGGAATAAGCGTCTGAAAAATTCAAAGGTAGGGACCTCTACAGATCTTAGCCACAAGCTTACGCTCGGAAGAAAAGAAGGAAACCCTTCTTTACTTCAACCTACTTTTATATATGAATAGGTGAAGCTGAAGTGGTTCACTAATTAAGTCCACAATTCTTATTATACATAAATACTCGCAAAATCTTACGATTTACGATGAGTCAATGGAAAGATCTTATAGTAAGAAATCTATTACGATAATTTAAAGTTGTAATTATAAATTTTTTTATTAAACGCACATTATTATATTAAGTAATACTTACTAAGGAATATGTGGACTTAATTAGTGAAGTATTGAATAGCTTCACACTCTTAGATCTAACCATTCAGCTTCACCTATTCATATATAAAAGTAGGTTGAAGTAAAGAAGGGTTTCCCTCTTTTCTTCCGAGCATAAGCTTGTGGCTAAGACCTGTAGAGGCCCCTATCTTCGAATTTTTCATATGCTTATTCCTAAGGTTACAGCCTTAGTAAATATTACTTAATATAATAATGTGCGTTTAATAAAAAAAATAAATAAATTTATAATTACAACTTTAAATTATCGTAATAGATTTCTTACTATAAGATCTTTCTATTGACTCATAAATCTTAAGATTTCACGAGTATTTATGTATAATAAGAATTGTGGACTTAATTAGTGAAGTATTGAATAGCTTCACACTCTTAGATCTAACCTCTTCAGCTTCACTCATTCATATATAAAAGTAGGTTGAAGTAAAGAAGAATTTCTTTTCTTCCGAGCGTAAGCTTGTGGCTAAGACCTGTAGAGGTCCCTACCTTCGAATTTTTCAGACGTTTATTCCTAAGGTTACAGCCTTAGTAAATATTATTTAATATAATAATGTGCGTTTAATAAAAAAAAATTTGTATTACACCTGGGTCTCTTTCTACGTGGACTTATTTAACACGATTTTGAAGTTACGCGATTTGTGTTTCACCGGAAGTCGAACTCCGATAATGCGCTATTACTTTAAATAATAAATTTTGCACACTTACGTTATATTGAAAGTAATAGCACATTATTGGAATTCGACTTTCATCTTAGTAATTTCAATATTTTCAGTGCTTTATAATAGTAAGATTTTATGCAATAATGAAATTAAAATCACAATTTCCACATTTTATGTATACACACATTAAATTTTACAAGATTATAATGTAAATTTGTTCAAACATTGTGCGTGTTAATTTTGCATTTTAAATCACATTCTGTTTTTGCTTTTTAAGAAAGAACATAATCAATTATTATTTTCTTATTAATGACACTAATCATTAACGTGCTCTTAAATTTCAACGAGAGCTAAATGGTTGTTTGTCTGGATATCGCGAGCTTCATAAACAATTAATAAAATCATTATCTCAAAGATTAATTACTAATTACGTTCTCACCAGAAAATCATTAACACAACATGAGAGTGAAGTTGGCGTTAGTTGTATTTCCTCTTGCTGAAGAATCTGATTTTTTACCAGTTTGCAAACGAACCTGTTTATCGATAATAATTAAAACGTGTATAAAAAAATGTAAATTACTGTATATTATTTTGAATAAAATTAAATAGTATAGTTAAAAAAAGTTTGTCTTGTATCAATTTTTTTCAAATTTGAAATTTTTTATTAGTCATATTTTATTTCCTTATTTTTTTTTTTGCTCGAATTTTAAAGTAATTTTACGTTGGTGCTTTACTTTTACGCGAATTTTGAAAAATCACAGACCGCATCCCCTCTTTTTCAATGTAAGTTACGTCTATTTTTTTGCGCAATTTCGTTTGCGCGTGTTTTCTGAGGAACCTATATCGCGTAAAACGAGACCCAGATGTACTTAGATATTCTGGATAAAGAATTGGTTTAGCAATTTAATTTTAGTATTCCCTATATATTTTGATTCATTAAAGAGGTTATATTTTCTCAGTATATTTAATAAGAATGCATTTGTGTGTTGATCATTTCTTAATTTATTATTGATTTAAAAAATATTTAAATTTATGCTGTAGATAGGTTCCGCAGAAAACCCGCATTAAAAAAAATTGCACAAAAATAGACTTGACTTAGCTTGAAAAATGGGGGATAGGTTCTGTAATTTTCAGAAATTGCATAAAAGCAAAGCAACAAGGAAAAATTACTTTAAAATTCGCATTAAAAAATAATGAAATAAAGCTGTGGCTAATAAAAAATTTCAAATATTTGAAAAAAATTAATACAAGACAAAATTTTTTTTATTAACTACAGTATTTAATTTTATATTTTTCCATATATATTTGAATCATTACCACTATTTGACAATATGCATTCGTTTGTGAACTGGTAAGAAATCACATTCTTCACAAGAGCAAGTATAACTAGCACCACTTTCAGTCTTGTGCTGTGTTAATGGTTTTCTGTCGACAATGTAATCGGTGATCAAACTTTGAGTTGATGATTTTACTTATTGTTTATAAAGCTCGTGATATCCAGACATATAACTATTTAGCTCTCGTTGGAATTTAAAAGGTTTTTTACTTATCAGAAAATAATAAATTTGCCTTGTTTACTACTGAAATAAATTTTAAATGTTCACATTTTATTTCTATATTAAAAAAATGAGATTGCAATCAAAACAAAAAGATTATATATTATCATTAGAAATATTATTTTCAGTTTACAAAATCAATAAAGTCTGCATTATTTATTTTAAAAATCTACAATATTATTTATTTCTGTTGTATCTAACAAAATAAATTTTAAAAGTTTAAATTTTTTGAATATTGCGGTATTTTTATACGTAAGTATAAATCTATTATTATTATTTACTCATTAGTATAAGTAGATTACTTACAGAGAAGATAAGATTCTAAATACAGCTTCAGACCATATTCACGTTAGCTGCTAATATAACATTTTTTGGGGAAAAAAAATTATTTCAAGTCAAAATAAGTTATTAATAATTTAAATTTCTTGATATCTAAGAAATATAGTGAAATATGAAAAATATTAGAAGAAACATGAATTGCATAACTTTAAAATCGCATTAACTACTTCCGGTTTGTCGGCGTAATTTGCGCACTTGGGTAATCATTTGATGACATGTTATTTTTTTTCTTTTCTGATGTAAAAAGTATAATCATGACGTCAAAGAAAATATAGCCGTTTTTAGCTGTATATGTTAGCTTTCAAACGATCTTTATTTCAAAAAAATCGGTTGAAATTTAGATTTTTGGCGAATTTTTTAATCAACCACAGTATTTTTTTTTTTTGTTTTTTTGATAATTTTTGTACTTATCACGAAACGATAAAAGACAAAATGCTTTACGGGCTGGTTGTGAAATTTTCTCCGGTAAAGCCTATATATCAACGTAATTATTCGTAAGTAAAAAATTTTAATTTTTTTTTAAATTTTTGGAAAAAATATATTTTTTATTAATTTTAGTTTGTAATTAGTGTGTGCTAATTTGTAGTTATATATTTATTTATTTATGCTCATATACAATTCATATTTATCGAAATATTGGTGTGTGTGTAATTATATATTTGTGTTCGTATATGCTCTATAGAATTCATATTTATCATAATTTTCTAAAGATAGTTTGTAATACATTTATTTATGCTCACATAGAATTCATATTTATCGAAAAATTAGTATGATTTAGTTTGTAATTATACATTTACTCGTATAGAATTCATATCGTAATTAATTTATTAGTATATAATTCATATCGTGATTATCTAAAGTTCTATCTACAATAATCCTCTTATTTTTATAAAAATAATGATTTTCAAAAAGTATACTTTTTGAAAATCATTAATTATGTTTATATAATATGTTTTACAAGCAATGGGTTATAAAACTAATAATCAAATATATACAAACTTTGTATACACAAACATATAATCCAATTCTGAAACTTGTTTATGCTTGATCATGCTTTGCTTTTGTTATATGTTTCATAACATTATTTTCAAATCTATAGACTATATGCAAATAAATTATATCTGTGGTACAATAAATATAAAAAGATAGCATCACTTCTGTATATAAAGAATATAAACATCACTTGTGCAGTGCATAAAGAATATAAACACTGGTGACCACAAAGAATATAAACATTATTGTACACAAAAAAATATAAAATGAAGAGATGAAACTCATTTTATCAGTGGTATAGAAAGTAGTCTACAATTTCTAGTTTTAGACAGACAAGAAGCCAATTGCTATGATAATTTCTTTTGTATCTTTTATTAGGATTAATCTTTTTCTTTATAGACGCCTTTGACATTTAGAACATTTGGGGTACAAGATAAAAATGAAGAAGTCATATCTGACTTCTTTTGGAGATTGTGAGGCTGTGGATTATCTCAGGTAAGACATATTATACATGTTTAGAAAGATAATTTTGTAAGGAATAGAAAGAAATTATCACTGAAGATGTATTTTGAATTTTAGTTAATGTTAATTTCCAAATTATGAACAAACAATAAAATAATAATTATTTCGGATGTGAAAATTTCTTTTTTACCTTATTTTTTATATAGTTATCACTATTTATTTTATGCTTATTGTTTTCCTTAATGTTTCTAGTTTCTAGCAATGTAATTGTTTTTGCTCTAACATAATTAAAACTGAAGTTATTATGAAAATTGTGTCTCAGGCCAGTATTTTAAAAAGTTCAATATGGCGGCTTGAAGCTGAAGTAGTTAAAATAATCTGCATAAAACTAGACCCAAGTGTATATATAAAATTAAAATAAAACATAAAAAATAAGTTTCAATATATTTATTTTTTGCCTTATGGATTACTGTATTTTAAAAATATAAGAGAAGCTGATTCAAGTTTGTATTTTATTTAAAGAAATTCTAAAACTTGCTCTTTCAATTACTTTATACAATATTAACCATGAGATATACTTAAGTCTTCTTTCTTCCATTACATCTTTTAGTATTTATGGGTGTTTTATTATAATTGTTTTGTCTTAGTTTTTTTTTTAAATTATTATGTTTCATCTTAACAAATTTTATTTTCTTATGCATTGATTATTATTTCCTTGTTCTTTTCTTAAAAAGATTTAACTAATATTTTTTGATATAGATTATGATGCCTTTTATAATTATAATTGCTTTGTAGTTTAATAAAAATAATAATTGGATTTTGAATTTTTTTAAAAAAATCTTAATCCTTATCTCCTGAGTGAGTAATCTTTCCCTTTTACAATCAATTACAATTATTTTGAAGTCATTTTTAAATTTTTTTGTAAATTAAGTTTTCCATATTAATAACTTTATCATAGATGATGTTAGCTTTATAATACTTTATATTTTTTTTAAACTAAAAAAATTGTTTACATGTTTTTTTTTCATATGTCAAAGTGTAGACTGGGAAGGGAACCTATGCCAGCTGCTTGGAAGGCAGCTATGCTAACCACTAGGCCACCCACACTTGACATGTTTACATGTTTTTAATGGGATTTGTTTTTAGTTTTAAATTTTATTTAAAAAAAATTTAGACAGGTTGCATTGGTGTTTAGCAGGATTTACTTAATCATCTACAGCAATGAAAACAATCTTCAGTGTTTAATTATTAGTATGAAATTTTTGAAGCATTGACCAATTTTTTCTAAGTATATTTAAATATATGTAACAATTATTATTTTTTTTAAAAAGTATTCAAGTATGTAGTTTATTTTATTGTGCTGTGAAAAATAATTGATCATAGATATTTAAAAGAATATTAGTAATTATTTAATCATTTATTAACATCTTTTCAATATACTTCATTATAGCTATAAAAGTAATTTTTGTAATAAATTTTTGAATCCATTGTTTTGTGATAAGCATGTATAAATGGATTGATAAATTGTTAAGTATTAAAAAATGAAAATGAGATTTTAATACTTTAGTTTTTTTTTTTTTTGTGTGTGTTTTCTATAAAAATAAGTTTTTGAATTTTATATTGCCCAAATTATTTGAGATAATAAGCTTTTTAACAATGTAATTATTATTATGAATGATTATTGGTTTTGTAATTTTACATTTCAAAAGTTTGCAAGATATTTTTAACGCATTACCACAAGAGAAAAATATAGTGCTTATTTATTTGTTTCTACTTTTACCATACTATGAAAAATTAGATATTTGAATATGCGAGGTGGTACGAGGCCAGAAAAATTGCTGGAATTAAACAAAGCTGTTAAAAATAAAGAGCTTGAGGTATTATTTAGTGGAAACACATCTAAGAGAAGAACCTATACTGGAAAACTTGATATGGCAGAGTATAAATGAAAAAGAAAAAAAAGGGGTGGTGGTATAGGAGTTATGTCAAAAAAAAATTTAAATATTGCTAAATGTCAAAAACATTTGTGGTTTAAGATAACGTTAGGAAGACAAGAATGGATAGTGGCTATAGTGTATATAGCCACCGGAGATAGTCAAACTATAATGGAGTGGAATAGTAACATATATGAATGCCTAGAAAGAGGGGGGGGAAAGATTAATCGTTATAGGAGGTATGATTGAGCATTTTGAAGAAATTGATGATGTAGATAACAAGAATGGACAGTTTTTGAAGAATTTTTGTCAGAGTGAATTTGAGCATTGGAAATTTGTTAAAGATTTATAAGGGACAATACACATAGTTTAGAAATAATGTTTCATATAATAGATTATGTATTAGTAGAGAAAGAGAGAATGGATAAAGTACGGAAAATTAAAGTGTTTGATAATGAAGAGAGAATATATAATAATGATCATAATTTTTTTTATAATAGAAATGGTTGGTAATGTCATGGGAAATAGTAATAAAAGAAGAAAGGATACTGAAAGATATGGATAAAGAATGAATGATAAAAGAAGAATATAAAATAAAAGTTGAAGAAACCATGGAACAGTTGGCTGGGGATGAATATAAGGACTGGTGTGGTGAAGTAGAAAAAGTGGCAGATATGGTTTTAAGTGAGAATATTCCGAAGAAATGGTGATCATGTGATGTTTATTGGCTTAAGAATAAAAATAATAGAACAGTGAGAGCTAGTAAAAATGTAAAAGATGAAAAAAGCATGCAGATAATATAAGTGTGCTATTAAGAACAAGGAAAGTGAAAAAGATACTAAAGTTAAATGGGAAAAGTATTTAGAAAAAAAGAAGTTGGCCAAAATAGATAATTATAGAGAGAATGAAATTAAATAGTAAATTTTTGGAGGATATAAATAAAAGTGAAAGAGATGGGAGTAAAAAATTTTGGAAATACATTTAAAGAAGGAATGTAGGGGAGAGAAGAGAAGAATTAAAGACAGTCATAAATATGTATGTAATGGATATAGTAAAGATGCTAGATGTGAAGGACAAAGTAATAACAAATATAAAAGCATATAGTAATGGAAATATGAGGTTTACAGAAAATGAACTGAATGAGGCAGGGAAGAAGTTGAAAGTGGAATGCAAAAGGTTTAGATGGATGGGCAGCAGAGATGACAATGAATTTAGAATATAGGGCAAAGTTAAACCTATTATCATGTTTTAATAAGATGACACGAAGAGAGATTTTCCGGATAGTTGGAATAATACAAAAGTAAGACTACTATTTAAAGGAAAGGGTAAAGATAATAAAAAGTTAAGTAGTTATCAACCAGTAGCAGTAACATCAGTGTTATATAAAATTTTTGCATATATGGTGGCTGGAAAGGTAGCAAAATTGATGGAAGACAATAATATAGTAGGAGAAATGCAAGGAGATTTTCAATCAGATAGGCATATAGGAGATAGTTTATTTGTAGTTACACAACTTATAGATATGAGTAGAAATACAGATAGACAGTTATATATGTTTTTTGTAGATATAGAGAAGACATATGATAAAATAAATAGAAATAGATTATGGGTAAGTTTACTAAATTTGGGAATGGATGGAGATTTAGGTAGTATAGAATCAGTTAAAATTAAAAATGGGGTGGGAATAAGGCAATGATGTCCTATGTCACCTATTTTGTTTTTGTTGTATTTGAGAGAAGTGAAGAGAGGTAGAGATACCATTAATAGGTGGCAAGGAAATATATACATTATTGGGTCTTATTTGTGGATGATTTTTTGTGCACAGAAAGAAGGGAAGATATGGAAATTATGCTGAAGACATGCACAAAGATGGGAAAAGACATAGGGATTAAATTTAGTAAAGAAAAATCAAACTTAATGATGAATAATACTAGGGAAAAAGAAGACAAAGAATTTTTATTGGGGGATATAAATTTAAATGTGGTAAATAGGTATAATTATTTGGGAATCATCTTAAGTAATTAGAGAAATTGCTTGGATGAATGGGAAAAAATGTTGTAAATAAAGCAAAGAAAAGAAAGGGACTGATAAAGAAATTAACAATGTTTTTATATAATAAATATGATATAGCTAGAATTGTATGGAAGGTAGTGGTAATGATGCATTATGTCTTAGTAAAGGGGTGTTAAATTACTTAGAAAAAGTACAAAGAGAAATAGGTGTTAAATTACTTACAAAAAGTACAAAGAGAAATAAGAAGCCATGCATAAGATGTAGATGTGTGGGCGGCAAAGAAGGCAGTTCAAGGACAAATGGGATGGTCAAGTTTTTATATGAGAGATGCAAAAAGCAAAATGAAAATGTTTGGTAGATTGCAGTTTATGGAGAATAGGAGACTAGCAAAAATAGTATTAAATTGGGGTATGAGTAAAGGGCAGGCAAAAAGATGGGTGAGAAACGTATTACGGTATGCAGATTTGGATAAAGAATTTATATTGGTATACGTATACAAAAGGTGGGATGATTGTGTTAGGAAAATTGTTTGAGTTATAATGGCAAGGAATGGAATAAAAAAAATAGATGCATTAATAAAAAATAGGGAGTTGGAGAGATATGGAGAATAAAAAGAGTTTAAATATATATAGAAGTAAAAAGAATATTGGGTGTGAGTTATTTTATGGTAATAGCAAGGAAAGTAGTTTACTGTTTAAGACTCAAATAGGATCTTTAGCAACAAAGGAATATACCCATAATGGAAAAATATGGGTGATTTAGTTTGCAAGTTGTGTAAAGAAGCTATAGAAAATATTAGGCATCTATTAATTGAATGTAAATGTCTGAAAGCAGAAAGGGTACAAATAATGAAGTTGTGGAAGAATAAATATAAACAAAGTGATTATACAGAAAGTGGGTTATTGGTTTTTATTCTGGGTTTGGGAAAAGATAAGGGGTATTTATATATAAAGGCCATGGAGTTGACAAAGATTATGTTGTGGAAATGGGATGGAGTAGGATAGAGAAGTATATAGGAAAAACTTAGGTTGGGGAATGGAAAGGGAAGGTAAAGTGGCTAACAGGTTTTTCTGGGCATAGTGGGTGAGAGATTCATAACTGCATGTAAGAAGTTCCAGTGCATCACATCACAAACTATTCAATAATTTGAACATTTTTGGAAAATTTGATTATAGTAAAAGTACATAAATACTGAAGTACAAATTAATTGCAATTTACATATTTTTATTAATTTTATTTGCCTTTCAAAATGGACAAAAAAAAATAAGGTTGACTGTAAATGGTAAATTTTAAGAAATATAATACTAAAGATCAAATGAATTGTAAATTACATATATTTTTATATTTCATAAAAAAAAAAAAAAATGTATTATTTAATCAATACCTAATACAATAAAAAAAAAAACCCTGAGTAACAAAAAATAAAGAGTCTAAATTGAAATTTTTTATTTTATGTTGACTGCTAGTGATAAACAAAGTGAATGTCCCAAAGAAAGAAGTTTGGCTACACCAATGTTTTATTGCCCAAGCAGCATGTATTCCAGATGAGTGTAATAGTTTAACTGGTTTGTCTTTCATTTTCAGAATTTTGAGTTTGGGTTTAACCCATGAATATTAGATCACCTGGTTGTTTGCTTCAGTCAACAGATCAACATAATGCTGTTGATGGTTAATAGAATGTCTACTTAGTGTTATAGGAAAATGTTTATTTTTCAATTATGAACTACATCTATAAATGTTCAATTTTATATCAAATATAATATTATATTTTTTTTTTAGATTACTTTGTAAAAACTATTTAACATTACAGGAAAATGTTTATTTTTAAATTATGAAATATGTTTAAATGATCAGGTTTTGCATTTATTTACATATTTATTTTTAGATTATTTTATAAAAATTAAGAAAAAAACAACTGTGTAACTGTTGTAAAAATACAAATCTATTATTGCACTATTTACATCTTGAAATACATATCAATTAAAGTACACCTGGGTCTCGTTTTATGCGGATTATTTTAATGTGATTTTGAAGTTATGCGATTCATGTTTCTTCTTAATATTTTTCATATTTCACTATATTTATTAGATATCAAGAAATTTAAATTATTAATAACTTATTTTGACTTGAAATACTTTTTTTTCTTTCAAAAATATATCGTTATATTAGCAGCTAATGAGAATATGGCCAGAAGCTGTATTTAGAATAAATAACTTATTTATACTAATGAGTAAATAATAATAATAGATTTATGCTTACATATAAAAATATCGCAATAAATATTCAAAAATTTTAAATTTTTAAAACATATTTTGTTAGGTGTAACAGAAATAAATAATGTAAATTTTTAAAATAAATAACAAAGATTTTATTGATTTTATAAACTGAAAATAATATTTTTAATGATAATGCATAATCTTTTTGTTTTGATTACGATCTCGTTTTTTTTAATATAGAAACAAAATGTGAACATTTAAAATTTATTTCAGTAGTATAAATCAGTTGTCAACAGAAAACCATTAATGCAGCACAAGACTGAAATTGGCACTAGTTGTGTAAATGGAATGGAACAGAATATTGGGGAATGGAATATAAAGTGGCTAACAAGTTTCTCTGGGCATAATTATTGAGAGATTCTTGATTTCGTTCAAGGAGAAGCTACATCACATCACATCGACGAATCTGATTTCTTACCAGTTTACAAACGAACCGCATATCGTCAAATCGCGATAATGATTAAAATACGTATGAAAAAGTGTCAAATTAAATACTGTAGTTAATAAAAAAAAGTAAAAGTAGTTTGTCTTGTACCAATTTTTTCAAATATTTGATATTTTTTATTAGTCATACTTTATTTCCTTAATTTTTTAATGCGAATTTTAAAGTAATTTTTTCTTGTTGCTATTTTTGTGCAATTTTTTTTAATGCGGGTTTTCTGTGGAACCTATCTACCGCATAAAACGTGACCCAGGTGTGCATTTATTGATTGGTGTCAAGCGTTGGTGGCCTATTGCTTAGCATAGCTGCCTTCCAAGCAGCTGGCCCGGGTTGGCTTACCCATTAAAGCATTTGATATATGGGGGAAAAAAATTATTGATGGCTTTAGTGTCTCCAAGCAATGTGTAAAAGCAGAAACAAAGCAAAAGTAAGCAAACACCTACTATACTGATACTTTATATATATAATTCAGAAAAATTTCATTGGTAAAATTAACTTTGAGAATTATAATACAACATTAATATTTAAAGCTTCAGATAAATTTGAATATGTTTAAGATATTTTGTAATTTCAAAGTTATGGAATATAAACCAATTAATTACCTTTCAAGTTAATATCTAAAGAAATAGAGAACATTGTTCTCTAATTGTTTTATGATATATTCAAACTATTTCTGAAATAATTAAAATAGGCATTATGATGAAATATTAAAATTGTCCAATATTACTAAAAAATGATTTTAATAATCGTGAATAAAAAAGTCAGTGAGAATTGTTTTGATTTGTGTTTTATTTATAGGATGATAATTGTATCTAAATATAAATTGATTTAGTGGAGATGCTTATATAATTTTTGAATAGATTAAGCCTTATTTTGAAATATAGCTATGAGATTATCTCTATTTAATTGGACATTGATGAAGACGCATTAAATTTGTTTGTTGAGGATGATGATGATGATTCTTCTCCTCCTTCAACTACAATAATAATCTATTAATTTTTTGGGTTACATAACATTGATTTTAAGGGTTATAGGTGTAATCATGTACAGGTTTTTATATGGATTAATTTTAAGGGTTACATTAATCAGGTTTTAAGGTATTTACAAATGCTGCTACTAGTTTTGGATACAGAGATGGATATCAAGTTTAAACATTAAAGTATTAAGTAATTTTTCTGTTGAAAAATGTGACTTTTTTTCCTTTTTATTTGGAAAAAAAATTACAAAAAAAAAAATGCTTATCAACACTATATTGAAAACTAACTTCCTTATTCTAACTTTTAAATGAAAATTACAATTGAAGTCAAAAATCACATGCATACTTATGTATAAAATTTGAATCTATTGTATTGAATTTAAATCTTTTAAACCTTGATTTTTTTTTTTTTTTCATATGTCATAGCATCTGCCGGGACGCAAACCCACACCCGTCTGCAACCAACTACTTGCTTGCATGGCGGCTGCGATTTTATTCTAACTTTAATAATAAAAGTGATTATAGTGGTTTACAAAAAAACTTCTAAAGTGGATATTTTCAGAAGAAAATAAAGATTAATATAATCACGGATTAGAAGTAAACAACTACAAATACCTTGATCAAATTATTATCACAGATGGAAACATAATGATGAAATTAGTCATAGAATTAAACTTGGAGTGCTTTCATTAGAAATAACAATATCAAAAGGCAGTATGCCTATGTTTTGAAAAGAAAGGTGTTATTAGTTGCATTTTACTCATTTTTTATTTATAGTTCTGAGATTTTGAAACTTAACAACAATACAAGGATTTCAAACTACTCAATGAAATATGAAGAGTGATCAAAAGCAAACAAATATCACTGATGATATTATTGAAAGAAGTAAGAAATGAAACGAAGCTAGGCTTGAATATATTGTTAGATGAAATAATAGATGTATATTGTCTTAAACTAGATTCCAAGAGATTGTAAAAGACCTAGAAAAAGTTGCGAAATGGGATGGATAAAATAATGAAGTTTGTTAATGATCTGAAGAGAAACAATGATTGGAGAAAACATTATGCAATGGATTGATATTGGGTTAAAATGATGATAATAATATGGTTAAAAGAAAGATCTAACATTTACACTTAATTTTTTTTAAATATAATACACAAATACTTCTGTCTATACTTGAAATAATAAAAAGACAAAATGGTTATTACTGATAGAGACAATAATATTTATATAATATTAATAAATAAATAATATATACATGCCTAGCACATTTGATTTAAGTCCTTATCAAGGTAATAAACTGTATAAAAAACTAATCGATACTTGTCAAAGTGGCTATTATGTAAATCAGGATGAACTAATAGGAAAATTAGTCAATTTAGAATTTACCATCTAAGGAGTATTTTTGATTACATACAATTCTTTAATTTTATGCTTCTTATCCAGCATTTCATGCATTAATATCTCAAAAGTTTGTGAACGAAAAATATGCCCAGGGAAAATTGATGAATATAAAAAAACAGAATAAACTGGATCATCTATTATTGCTTTATTAAAAGTGTGATTATTTGCTTAAGATGGTATTTAATATTGGACTTTGTTTTACCGATATATACAACACCACAACCAGTATGATGACATAAAATAGAATACACTACATCTCTCTTATTATCAATATTAGTACAAAATTTTGTATTATTTAAAATTTTATTTAGATTAGGTGGAGTTCTCCCAGCAGTATGAAAGTCCTGTGTAAATACCTTAATAGCTTCATTTTGGACAGATGGGATAAAAGCCAAAGATATCCACAGTTTATCAGATCTGATATTTCTATTATAATTTTTTATAAAAAATATCAACTATTAATAATAGCAGATGTTTATTATAGCCTATTTGACCAAATCCCAAACATAAGAATCTATATTGTCTTTACGATATTCTTCACATGAACATAAACATTGATTGTGAGATAAAAAAGATGTAAAACCAACAATTTTATGACTAGTCAGTACATTAGAACTTGGATTTATATATCTTCTAATAGAAATATGCTTGCTTAACATCTTATGATATCTGTATATCTAAATATTTAATTGAACAATTATTATTATTCTCCATTGTCCATTATAAACCCTGTTTATTCTGTAAATTCTCAAAAACATTTTGTATCACAGATTGCTGTGCGTATATTAATACGTCAACATATCTACAATAAAGTACATTTTGATTACTAACCACAATAAGCCGTACAATACATTGTTCAATATTATCTAAAAATAAACTTCTTATAATCCCATTTATTGCCAAACCCATAGGTCAATCATTTTCTATTGAATAAATTATATCACCATGAGCAACAGTAATATCTTTACTAATTCAGTTTAAGACATTCATTATAAATTTTATCTTATCCAAAGACATATCACTAGCTCTTAATTTCACCATCATAATTATATCATGCTATATACGACTTGATTTATTGATTACCATCATAATTAAAATAAATGCTGATTGTCCACAGAATTATAAAGCTCCATCACATCGAATGATACCAATTTATATCCAGGTACCGCAATAGCTTTATCCAAAATTTTAACATACTCAAAAAATGACAATACAGTATTTTAGTTGCAGATGGATAAACAAAACATTGATATTCCATGGGTGAAAGAAATGTTATACCATTTGGATGCAAAATATTGGAAACAAATTTGTCTTCATTAATTTTATATTATAATTATCAATTCTTTTAAAATTCAGCTTACTAATTTGAAACTGAAGCTTATGTTCATATGTCTTTATTCATTAACACACAATTGATTATATTTATGTTCTTTAGAACAAATGAGATTATTACTATTTGAAAAAGACTTTACTCCCATTATAATATCTTGCTTATCTTGAATAATTCTATCTGACAAATTATTCAATCTCTGAGATATAGATTTTATAACAACCTCCCCATAAGCCGATTTTTTATTTTTGTGAATGTTCTTGACCAAAAAAATTAACAATGTTTTTTTAAAGTTTCTAATATTAGAATAACTTCAGTTTTTTTTATCAGTTGAAAATATAACAACAATGGCTGAGGTATATACTATGTACCACAACCCCACTCCCATGTTGTTTTATTATTATTTGATAAATTTTGTAAAACTTAAAAAAAAAAAATTCTTCATTTAGAACTCTAAAGAATATTCTTTTTTAGCAAGTTTAATTTTTGTATCTAGTTTTATTTCCCCCACCCCCCCAAAGCTGCAACAAATTGTAGTATATTCAGTAATTAGGGATAGTACTGAATCTATTGCATGGGATTTCAGTAAAGCTTAAGATCTTGCCTGAAAGCAATTTTTGTGCCATTATTTGGTTAATGAACACATTAACTTTTGAAATGAGTAGATATAAATCTAATCTAGATTAGCATTGCTTTACATATTTTTTGTGAAGCAACTTATAATATCTATCTAGATGAAGAATATGTGAGTATTTGGGTAATTACAGTGAAAAAACTAGCATGCCAGTGATATTTATTGTAATTATATTTAATTCTGAGCATTTTTCTCTAATTGGAGGAGCACAGTATTCAGTAGTAAAATGTGCATGTGCGAATCAAGTTATTTTAGCAGGAAATTTATATCATAGCCCATACTGAAAATTAATTTTTTAAAGAAATTGTTTCCAGAAAATTTTCACCTAACCTTTGATAGTTGAGGAATTAATAAGCAACCAAGATTACTCATAAGTAGTGTGGGTTAGGATAATGTTTTAGTTTTTATTGCTTATGATTGCTATCTTGATATTTAGATTTAAGATGAAACTATGTCTTTAGAAATCAAGATCTTAGACATGAAACATTTTTCTAAACTTTTAATAGCTTAAGAGGGCTTCAGTTTATGTAGACTTTGTTCCAAGACCAAAATAATGTTACCATGATGATCTTTTTTAATTTTTTAAACCATTATTATATTAAATAAGATCATTGGAATAACTTTTTTCTAACATTTTTTTTTTTTTTGTATTTATTTATTTAATCTCTTGAATTTTCCTTTTGAAATAACATTTCATTAATGTTTTTTCTTGTATTTAATTATTTTAGAAAGTTATGAGTTTCCGAAATGTCAAAAGCTGAGATCAGATTGCTAAAGGTATTGTTATTTAAATATCAAGTAAGGATACATTATAAAGAAATTCAACATTTTTTTTTTTATCATTATTAGGTCTTAAGATGTTTTATCTATTTTTCTAATTTTTGATAACTTGTTTACATATGAACAATGCTAGTAAAGACCTCTTTTTTTGTTTCAGATATATAAAGTTTGACCTGTCAATAAATATTAATGCTATTAGGTTGAGTTTATCAATGATTTTGTATCCAGACATATATTGATATAAAGAACATTACTTTTCTTATTTCATTATGTAATTAATAGCATCTGATTTTTTCAGGGAATGCACTATTTGCATCAGTTATGATTTTTAGTTTTTGTAATAAAAAGAGATGGGTAAATTTTATTAATATATATATTTTCACACTATCCAATGTATTGATCCTATTTCACTTTTCTTTACTTTCATCGTGGAGCTTGGATGTATTTTAACTGTGAGAATATGAATTTCAAGAGTAATAAGACTTTGTTTATGTTATTTAATGATGTGAATCAATTATTAGCAGGCAGTAATAACTAATTTTTATTGAAGCAAAATATGTCAGAGCTGTCTTTGCTCATCTACTTGAGTGGAATATTCCCTATGCATTGTAAAATATATACATGTTATTTGAAACTATTCTTTCAAAAATTTGAGAACCTTAGTTGCATGCTCAAAAACAATATTTTTCAATTTACTACATGCCATGGACCAATAAATTTTTATATTGCCAACCAAATGAAGTATTGAACAAAAAAGATGTAAGAAAAGTCAGGTGTTTTTATAATAAAATATAATTATTGTAGTGCTTAACAAATTTAATATATATATATATATATTTTCAAAAAATGATAAAAAAATCAACAAAACTATATGAAAGTAAATTAACTAATAATAAATAAAATCTGAAGAAAAACAAAGAATAATATTTAAATAAGTGAGGAACAATAATTGTAAAACCAAAAACTAATGTGATTGTTGGCGATTCTTTTTAATAATTAGCTTGTCAAGTCTTGGAGATATATTTATGATTGCTAACTGCAAAGTTGGATTTATTAATAAATGATTTTTATTTTATGAGTATCATTGCCGAAAATGTCGATTCACATAAATATGTGATCAAAAACTGCAATGCATTCTTAAGGTTTTTTATGTAATTCTGGATATTCAGTTTTAATATTTAATCCAAAATTGAGTTATACTTGTCAAATTTAAATAATAACTAAAGTACTATCACAATTTAAATCTATTAATTTTTCTTGTTATGTTCTTGGCCATAATATCTAAATAATAAATACACACAGTTAGATAACTATCAAACTTTATTAACTACTCGCGTTCTCTAACATAAGAGCAATGTCGCGCTTGCAAATCTCAGTTGTCACCATTAGGCGTCAGTCCGTAACTATAGTACTAGCCATAACATGACAACTCTCTTTTTTTTATTTTATTTACAAACATAGTCTTTTAAATATACTGGAGGCCTTCTTCGGTTTGATTTTTCTCTCGTCGGAACGTTCGACTGGTATTCTCCTTATTACTGTGCCATTATCACTTGATGTTGATGATTTCTCTGTCTCAGGCACAGGCAACTGTGTCTCCTCACCTGGTTCTTGTGCCTGTGTTGTTGTGAATCTTTCAGCTGTGTTCTTCATTTTGATAAAATCAGCTTTGGCAACTTTCAGTTCATTTGTTAATAAATCAATAGAAGATTTTAATTTGCTGTTTTGTAATTGCAAATCCTGGTGAACAACTGATAAACTGTGAAGATCATCTTTAAACTGTTGAATCTGTTGATGTAATTCAGAATTCAATTTTTTTTCTTTCTCTAATTCTTCTACACTGGATTGATGTTTGTGAACTTTGATTCCTAACACATTACATTTCTTTTCAAAAAATTCTTTATTGTGAATTGCTAGCCTGGCATTATCTTTAGTTTTTTTAACATCAACTTGCTTTTGATTACTTTCATCAATTTTGTATCTTTCCAATCCTTGAATTTTATTTTCTAATCCTAACATTTCAGCTTTTATATTAGTGATTATATGTCATTCCTCTTCCTTTGCTAATTGAAATTTTCGCTGTACTTCTCTCTCCTTTTCAGTTAATTGATGGGACTGTTCTTCACTCAATTTCTTTAATATTTCATGTTGTAAACGAATTGTTCATGTATATTTAATGGAATTAATCTAGGTGCATGGACAACTGGGTTAAATGTTGGGTCTACTATAAGGTGGTATTCACTTTCATAACAACCCACACCTTGAAAAACATCTTTGTATTTCTCATATATGGTCTTGAAGTTTTCATTTTCTTTTACTTCCTGTGTTTTAATACTTTTATTATCTTTTCTACTCTTTGTTATTTTATCTTTATTGTTAGATATATTTTGATCATTTTTACTTTTATTTTTATCGTTACTTTTTGTACTGTAATTTTGTTGCGTTTAATTAAACCTAATAACTCACAATCACGGCCACTAAGAAGTGTTGGTTCATCTTCTTTTATTATTATAAAACGTAAATTACACAGATCTTTGTTTATTTTGCATTGTAGTTTTGCTTTTCCTATTGGGGTAAGAAATGATCCCCCAAAAGCGCGTAATTTCTTCTTTGTTTTGTATATTATTGGTTGTGGATGAATATTATTAAGCACTTTTTTAGACATAATGTTTACATCAGCTCCTGTGTCTATTTTTATTTTTACTTTATTGTTGTCTAATAAAATCTGTTCATACCAACCATTAAACGAATGAGTCGAGTCTACACATCTGACTTATCCAATTATGTTTTCAACATTACTGGTATATGATGAATCCGAGGTTGTAGTATCGTGTACTTCATGCACATAATGCCCATTTCTATTAATATTTTTATATCTTGTGTTTGAACGTTTTTGTTTTTTTAAAATTTTATCGTCGTAGCTTCTCGTATAGCAATTATTGGCAAAGTGATTTAACTTTCCACAATTATAGCATTTTTTACTAAATGCGGGACACTCATGTTTTGGATGATTACGGTTGCACTTTTGACAATTGCGTATGTTTGTTGTATTTTTCGCTATTACGTTAATACATGGTTCAGACTTTCCCAGTAATTCATTTTTGAGTCTTCTAGTTTCATGTCCACATATTATTTCCAGTGCTTTTTCTAGTGAAATGTTCCCTTTTTCAAATAATCTGTCTTTTAGTCCTTCTTCTTTTTGTACCATTATAATTCTATCACGGAGGATATTTTGTTTTTGATCCCCGAAGTCAGCTTTTTCAACTACTACTTTTAAGTGAGTAAGAAAGTGATCGATTCTCCCTCGTGTGGCTCCATTGTATATGCTTTTATTCTGTCATATAATGTTGTTTTCATGGTGTTAAAATATTTATCCATTTGGTTTAAGACGGATAAGAATTTTGTTTTATCTTCTGGGTTCGCATGGTCTAATGTTTTTATTACATCTCTCCCTTCTTTTCCAATGAGATGACGTAATATTCCTAATTTTACTTTATCTGATTTCATATCATTTTCTGTAGCTTCTAGGAAATTTAGGAATAATTCTTTCCAATCAGTCCATTTGACTGACATATTTCCATCCATAGATAGCGGTTAGATATTGTAAAAACGATCGAATTGGGACGCCATTTTGTATATCGGCAAATATGATATGAAAAAAAAAATTGCTATAAAAACTATTTTTATCAATCTTTAAATACTCACTGTTTTATACTTTAGAAATATTTTTTTTATACTAATATTTCATTGATTCACTCCTGACACCATGTTATGTTCTTGGCCGTAATATCTAAATAATAAATACACTCAGTTAGATAACTATCATACTTTATTAACTACTTGCAACTACTCGTGTTCTCTAACATAAGAGCGATGTCGCGTGCTCGCAAATCTCAGTTGTCACCACTAGGCGTCAGTCCGTAATTATAGTACTAGCCATAACATGACATTTCTTGTTCCAAATCAGGTTATTTTCTTGTTCAATAAATAGATTTAAAATTCACATATTGCCTTTCCATATGTTTTTTTCCTGTGAATAATATTGATCAAACGTGCAACAAAATCCTGTTAAATGTCCATAAATAGTATTTTTTGATTTGCCGATATTTATATTAACTTCATTTATCAATTTTGAAAAGAATGAAATGGCTAGGTTTTTTTTTTCTAAACACACCATAGTTTTAACTTTTTTTTTGAATGCATCAATTTTATTCCATCTATCAAAAATAGTACTATTTCCTTTCAGGCTTAAATTTAGTTCATTTATTAATTAAAATTTATCTGACAAGTAAACCATTTTAGCAATCCAATTATTGTCATGGAAAATCTTTCTCAATTTTGAATTTTTTTTTTTTTAGAAATGTTTCAACTTCTTTTCCTAATTCATAGTCTTGTTAATATCTTATGACAACTGTCATATTTCTGCTTGAAGTAATAAATTTTCTTATCCAAATCCCATTTCATTGCATAAACTTGAAAATAGTCTTGAATTTAGCATGAAATATAATTTATTATTTTTATTGATTGAGTAAGAACATTGTTCAAGTCAGGAGACTTTTTAGCAACTAAATGCTCACAGTGTATAGCACAATGAGTAAAAATCATTTGGTCATCGACTACTTTAATTTTTTTTGCAACTTCTAAATGTTTCCCAGTCATATTTGCTTCTCCATCAGTATATAAGCCAATACAATTTTTTCAATTAGTGAATTTTTTCGATGTAATTATCAATTGCTTTATATATGAATTAATTGTGTGATTAGGAAGTTCAATACAACAAAAAAAAATTTGTTTACATCATTGATTTCATAGTTATCATAACGAATATAATATGAGTTTGGCTTTATTGGTAATATTTGTAAATTCGTCTATATGAATTGAAAACAATGATTTGCTTACTTTCTGAATTGATCTGCAACATCAATTGCTAATTCACTAAATCTGCATTGAATAGTACTAGAAAACTGTTGCTGTTTTCATTTTGTCTCCAACAACCATACCTAGGATTTCAGATTACTCATCTATTAAACATGATTTAATTTTGTGCAATAGAGTATTGCTTTTTGCATATTGTATTCCTTAATTAAAGTAACTAAATATGATAATTTTAAAAGCGTCTTATTGACTAAAAGAAATTTTTTAAAGGATCATTTTTGTTTTTTCAATTCAGCATTTGTATGTTAAAAAAAACACACTGCTTATTTATAGATTTGAATGTTTTGGTCTGTAAATATTGTATTAATATTGCTGACTTTATATATTCATTGGATAAAATTTCTCTGCAAATAACACATTGAGGCCTGGGTAGATTTTCTTCTGACTCAGGTCAAGAAATTAAAACAAATTTTAAATAATCAGAATTGAATTGATAAACAACAGTATATTTTCATTTTGCCTGAGGCAAATCATTTTATAAATAAATAGTATTTTCATTAGCATTCAAAGTACTTGGTTTTTGAAAAAAGTTGCAATATTTTTTGACGGTTTCTTGTTATTATTCATTTTTAAGCAGCTAAAATTTATCAAAAAAGTAAATATCAAGTAGTAATATACTTTAATTTATACTACACACCTAAAGGAGTGAAAATAAATGGAGATTATTTTAAGTTATTTAGATTTTGCAGATGATGTAGTTGTTTTTGCAAATAATGCTTTAGAGCTGCAGGAAATATTGCAGGAGTTAGACTAAAGTAATGTTTAATCGATTTTCTCAAAATATGAAAATAAAGATTGATTATGATGAGTTAGAAGTTAACAGTTACAAATACCTTATTCAGATTATTAATACAGATGGAAATATAATGGATGAAATTAATCATAGAATTAAACTTGGTTGGAGTGCTTTTAGTAGAAATAACTTGATACTAAAAGAAAATATGCCTATGTATTTGAAAAGAAAGGTTTTTTAATAAATGTGTTTTACCAGTTCTTACTTATGGATCTGAGATTTGGACCCTTAATAGAAGAGCAATACAGAGACTTCAGACTACTCAAAGAAGTATGGAGAGATGCATGTTGGGAATAGAAAGAAGAGATCGAAAATGCAATGTATGGGTAAGAGAACAAACAGGTGTTACTGACCTCATTGAAAAAATTAAAAGATTGAAATGGAGTTGGGCTGGACATATTGCTAGAAGAGATGATAATAGATGGACAATTGAAATCTTAAACTGGATTCCAAGAGATTGTAAAAGACCCAGAAAGAGACCACATGTTAAATGGATGGATGAAATAAGAAAGTGCAGGGGTGATGTGGAGAAGAGAAGCTAAAGATCAGAGATGGATTGAACTTTGATAGACCTTCATCCTGCAGTGGATTGATAATGGTTGATGATGATACTACACACCTATTATGTAGTAATTCCTATCACTGAACTCCAGTGCAATTCCGATCAGCTCGCTACGGCAAACTACGTACTACATACAATGGGCAATTAGATTATTTTTATATATACCAAAATTCACTTCAGCACATTTAATGAGCATGCACAAAATTATTAATGGAGCAGTGTTTTACTGTGAGATGACTGGTACTAGGAAATAAAAACTTTTTTGTATTTTTTGTAATGTTTTGTTTCTTTATTTGCTATGAATAAAACAACAAACAAAAGAATTTTAGCACTGAATTAAAGATAGAATTTTAATAAAATTTGTCATAATTTAAATGATTAACAAATGTGTAATAAATATGAACAAATGTATAAGCATTTTGCAGACCGCTAAAAATTTTTTTTGGACAACCAACCGCTTGAGACACACTGGTTCAAACAATATTACAGGATTTATATCACCTTCAAACAAAGTCTAGTGGATGAAAATAGGGATTTGTATTGGGAATTTGTAAATCTTACATATACCATCTTATTTTGAATATAAGGTTTTCCAAATTTTGGATCCCTAAAAGAAAGGTGTGTCTTAAATTCGAAACAAAAATTTTTAACATCTTATTTTTTGAATTAATTTTGTAAACGACTTTAACTTTCTTAAACCGCTACTTTTAATATTAGTTTGCTGATTTTACTGTTATTTTACCAAGAAAACTCTACCAGATAACCTTCAGAATTTTTTTACAACTAAAAAATCATGCAATAAGAGCCTGCCTTCCAAGGCACTGACTGGTTATTTGGTATTCTCTAAACCAGAGAGCATCTGTCAAAATTTTGGCAGTTCCGATAACTTTTGAGTTTTAAAATGAAAACATATGTTTTAGAATCTTTTAAACATTATTTTGCCGATTTTGACATTTTGATTTTTAAAGTTAAAATGTATGTTTTAGAATCTTTTAATGTTATTTTGCCGATTTTACCCTTATTTTATCAAGAAAACTACTGAATAAGCTTTAAATTTTTTTTACAAATATCAAATCAATATAGCAATGAGATAAGAGCCTGCCTTCTAAGGCACTGATTGTTGTTTATTCTTTACACAAGAGAGCACCTGTCAAAATTTTGACAGTTCCAATAGCTTCCTTTTGATTTTTAAAGTGAAAACATATGTTTTAGAATCTTTTAACATTATTTTTCTGATTTTACCATTATTTTATTGAGAAAACTACTGAATAACCTTTAAATTTTTTTTATAACTAACAAATCAATATAATAATAATGTAAGAGTCTGCTGTCCAAGACAGTGATTGGTTTTGTTTTTATCAATACAAGAGAGCACCTTCAGAAGTTTGACAGTTGCGATAGCTTTCTTTTGATTTTTAAAATGAAAACATTTTAGAATCATTTAACATTATTTTGCTGATTTTGACAATTCTGATATTTTTGTTTTGATTTTTAAAGTAAAAATTTATGTTTAGAATCTTTTAGAAAATATTTGTAAAAATATAAATTATTTTAGAAAGATTCAGATTTTAATAGGAAAATGTACTTTTACATGAAAGCAAATTGATAAAAGAAATTATAATGTTCACCTGCAATTTAAATGGTTTGAAGATGAAACATTGATAGTGAGATGAGACTTCAAGTTCTGAAAGTGAATATGTAGAAAGTGAAAGTATCATATATCTGAAGAAGATTCGCAATAAATTAAATTAGTTTATTGTATTTATATTAGTTTCATATTTAAGTACATAAACATGTCTTAAATTCAGGGATTATATTTTTTTACCCAATTTTTCGGGCTTAAAATCCTACTGCATCGTAAATTTGGATGAATCTTATATTTGAAGTAATATTGTATATTGTATAATTTATTGGAATGATAATCACTTGTCATTTGAATTATTTTCAATAATTCAAACGAAAGTGCAATCGTTGCTAGACGGTTTGAAACAATCATTTCTTTATTATGTGTTTTTTTTTTTTTTTTTGCTTTGTAGAGAATCTATTTTAACTGAAATCATTTTTAATTTTAATAATCCAGGATCCTCATTTCTGTTGTCTCAGCATGTTAAGTTTATAAAAGAAGTTTGGATTTTGTAACTGAGAGAATAGATTTCACAAGCAAATACATGCTGACCAAGGAAGGCTGTCATCTTTTTTGTTGGCCTTGATAATTAGGATTAATTTTTTTGAAAATAAGTGAAAATTCACTATTTTTTTTCCACACTTTTTGCAATGCATTTTTTAATTTTTTAAATCAAGTTTTGTTTCTTAAATTAAATGGAAAAATATATATATTTTCTTTCTTTAAAAATGTAGGTATTTGGATATGTTAAATGTGAAGATAAAATAGCAAAAAATATATGTGATTTTTAAAATAATGTTATAAATAAAATATAGATTAAATAAGGCGTGACATTTGTGTTATTTTTTAAAATGCATTTTAAGTGTATTTAATGGTCATTTTATATATTATTAAATTAATAACTCCATTATTAAATACATTTTAAAAGGAATAGAAATTTTCTAACATTAGAAGATGCAATTTATGTTTTAATGCACAATTGTTGCTTGTATCTTTCTGGCCAAAGAATGTTTTTCTGGCTATATAATACATTAAAATTATATATAAAAGAGTAATTGTTAGTTTTATTCCAGTGCTTTTTAGTGTCATTTTGAATTGTAACATCAGATTAATCAGATTTCTTATATTGTTACTTTGTTCAGAAGCAGATTGAAGTAGCAATGCAATAAAATACTCTGTGACAAAACACTATGGTTAGTAATAGTTTGTTTTTGTTTGCCACTATCTTAGCATAAATTAAGATGCATAAATCAGTTTTAAATCATTTTTGTCTTTAAATTTGACATAATCAACATCATATACAATAAAGCATATCCTGTATTTTTGTTTTTCAATTTTATTTTATTTTTACAATTTATTATGCCTCTCTGGCCACAAGCAATTTATTGTACACTGTATTAATTTCTGAAGGGAAATATATATAAAAAAAATCACTTATTAACTATTAATTCTGAGATTTTATTAAAATCAATATCAGTGGTTTATCTATTTTTTTTTAACAAAACAATCTAAACTGATAGAATAATAAAAAATAATTTACAAATTAGCTTCATTTGTGTGTGTGTGTGTGTGTATTCTAGTCAGCTTCTTTTTTATTTTTAAGATGCATAATGATAAATTATTTTTTGTAAAACAAAAAAAAAAACAAAAAACAGTTTTAAGTTTAAAGATATAAAAGTACTATTAAAAAATAAATAAAAAGAATAAAGAATTTATTCTTATGTTTGTTTTGAAGATTATAATAATCCTGGCAACTCACTAGTTTTGATAATAATGAATAATAAAAATAAGATTGACAATTTTCAATTTGAATGTCTATTATTAGATTGATTTACAAAATGGCTGTGATAGCTGTATTATATTTATTTATCTTGGTTAATATATTTATTATGGTTTGGCAGAAAATTATATAAAATACAGATTCAAAAGCAATTTATTATAGTAAGTTTATTAAAGCTAATCATAACTAATTATTACTGTTGAAATAAAAACGTATATTTTTTAATATAACAAATTCTAAAGTTATATCAAATAGTTTCAATTGCTCTGTTTTAAATATTTTATTTTGATATAGGTATGGGTTTAACAGAATGAAGCAAAATTATCTTATAAATTGAATTTGGTTTATTGCTTTTTTAAATAAGTGGCACTGTATATTAAGTTAAACTTTCTTTATGATTATCTTATTTACAAAGGCTTGAGCCAAAACATGTTTAATTATGAATCCTAATAAAATGTGATCTATCAAAATCTAATTTCTTAAATATATAAAAATTTTAAAGTATCCTATTTTAATTTTTCAAAAAAAAAAAAATCAAAGAGAATTTTAATCATGATTGTAAGTTAGAAGGTTTTAAAATTAAATAGGAAAAGTGGATTGGTTGATTGCAAATGTTTTTTTTTTTAAAAAAAATTTATAAAAGAATAACTTTAAATAAATGGAAATATATCCTTTCAGTAAAGTCATAGTGATTTTCTGAAATGAATATAGCTAAAACAATAAAAGCATAGAAGAGTTAATTGAAATACATTTTTTTTTATTTAATATAGTACCAATAACTCAAACAAACTCTTAATTGATAAGTGTTGTAAGAGAAAATATTTAAAATCTCTATTGCAAAACTCTTATCCCAGACCAAATATTTTCTCTTATTGCACTTATCAATTAAGAGCTTGTTTGAGCTATTGGTACACGCTTTCTATTACATTTTTGTAAATAAAAGCAATGTCATGTTATTATATATGACTTGCTTTATTGATAATTACTTTTTTTTATTTAATATCACTTTTGCATTCTCATCATTAAATAGTTGTAGAAAAATGTGATAAATAGTCAACCTTATATTAGATATCTGGAGTTGGTTGAAGAGAATTGCTTTTAGAAATAAGATATATTTCCAAAATAAATTTTTTTTACAACCATTTACATATTTTTAAACATATACAAAATGATTATGCTATTTTAAAATGTTATATATTTTTATAAGTATTACACTAAATCATTAGTTCTTTTCAAATTTAAAATGCTATATTTATAGCTTAAATATGAAATTACAAGATAAACGGAATATAGATATTGCTTGAAAATACATGACAATATCTGCAATCACACTTAGGATTTATATAAAATCTAATTAATGATCTGTTATTTAGAAATTAGTAAAGATAGTCTGAGATGTATTTTTTAAATTGTTTATAATTATTATTTTTTTTAAAATAATGTTATTTTTATTTTTTATGCTTATTTAAGAATTTTGCTCTATCAAATTCACTTTATTTTTTGTATATCACTAGTATCTATGGGGGGCATTAAAAATTCAAATTTTTAGAATTTTTGTACTTGTATTTTTTTCTATACCGAATGTTGAAAATAGTCAAACATTTAAAAAAAAAAAATTATTTTGATATACAAAAATTTTCGTAAATCTATAGCTTTTTCATGAAAACTATTGCACTAAATGATTTTTTTCATTGGTTTACACATTTTGATTTTAGAAAATCTCAGAAACACCATTTTCAATTTTTAAAAAAATAAATTACATTAAATTCAGATATTTGATAAGCTTATAATCCAAATTTTTATCATGGATGAGCATAGTTTAAAAACTGCTACTTTATATTTTTGGGGCACATTGATTTTTTTTTCTGAATCTGCTTATAACCACAAAACATGATATAAATGCATAATTCTGTATTTCCAAATTTTATTTTATCCCAGTGCATCTTTCACTTAGCTCAATCATATTACAACCATCCATTAGCCCAGAAATCAGATCAACTTCTTTCATCCTGGTGTATTTTTGAAACACCCAGTTCACTTTTTTTTTTTTCAAGTTAGCAAGATATATGTAGTCATATTGTAATTTTAACATTACCTTTTTTAAAAGATATACTTTTAATTTCATATATATTAATATATTTCAAACTTCTATTTCATCATACTTTTCTGAAACATATGACAAAAGACATGAAAAAGATAAATGATCCCAAGATGCGCATTTTGTGCTCAATCAGCACTCAACCTTGTCATAAATCATTCTACAGAATCATATTAATGATTATTAAACAGGCAAAACTCTCTATACAGTAGTGCAATCCTGTGCTAACCAGAGTAATTAATGAATGCCAGAAGGCTTATGCATAAAATCCCCATCTAGTGTCTACTCATTCAATATCCCTAAACTAGTTTCTAGCCCAAATATACTCTAATTTTTAATTAATAATATGTCTAGTGTTATAGAGGTATCAATACCTGAGTTTTCTTGCCCATGTTGACAATTTTGATAACTTTCACTATGCTACTCTTGCACAAGGAAATGACTGGATTTTATCCTATTTTTGTACTTTGTGAAAGGGTATACCCTTGCATTATAATATATTTCCAAATTTTATTCTCAGCACATCTTTCATATAGCTCAATCCATAACCATCCATCAGTCCATAAATCAAAGTAACTTTTTTCACTGTTTGCATTTTTGAAACGTTTAGTTCACTTTTTTTTTTTTAAGTGAGCAAGGCATACGCAACTCATATTATAATTTTAAGTTCATATATCTTCTTTTTATAAGATATATTTTTAACATATTGTAACAGTAGCTGGGTTTGAATACAAGAGATAATATAACATAGTGTTAATTGCGAGTGTTGATATGGATTGATTGTGTATATGCAAAAAGATGTATAAATAGTCATTCAAACCCTGTTACAAAGAGTGTGAAAGTAATGCGTAATCTGTATGCTTGTATATACATATAGTTGTGTGTGTGTTATTATAAAGTGTGTATAGGTATTAACAGTTATATATGGGATTGACGGGAGGCAATTATATACGGAGTTGTATAAATTTGTTATTGGTTATACATATATATTTTGTTGTTCGTTAATGTTTTAAGTTTTACATTTTAATAATATTGGCGGTAACACGTAATTCTTGATGAATCCATTGGGCTACAGAAATAGAATAAATTAGTTGCTGCAGGCAGTTTGAGTTAATGACTCTGGCGGCCAGAAGTCTGAGAACTGGTCGAGTTGGTATTCTGAAACAATGGAAGATCCGGTCTGCGGCGTACGAATATATAAGGTAGAATGCGAGGTTAGAGAGTGTAAAAGAAAAGAACTATTTTTTTCTCGTGATTAAATAGTGATGATGAGAGTTTAGAGGAGAGAAGAAAAATGGGGCACAGATTTTGGATTTGATTAACGTGTAATTGATTAAAAAGTTTTAGTAATATTCCCATCAAAATGTTGGGGTAATTAAATAGTGTGAGTTTCGTTAGACTGGCCCAGTAGATTGTTATTGTAGAACTCACCTGAATCAGATTATGAAATTCGCTGTTTAAATTTTATCAAGTGTAATGGCGACGAAGCACATGCAGCTAGGACCTCTTAAGCGAGTGAAATCATCTACTCCACCTCTATGATAAGCTACTTGTGTATCACATTGCAGACTGTTTACCATCCTTAAGATCAACAAATATCGATAAGGCCAGTATTTCTTTAGGAGTATAAATGTGTGGACTGTTAGCTTTGACCACGTGGACATTCGATCGTAATTAAGGTAAATTGACTTTTGCTCTATATATATATGTTCAATGAATGCGTAGTAATGAAGGGACTTGTGTTACCTCTATATTAAATACAGTAATAAAAATTATTAAATAAAAAAAAAACATTAAATAAACAACTCTGATGTGTAATTGCACTCTTTCGTTGCTATATATATGAATCATATATGTGTATATTGGAATAAATGGGTTGGGCACATGAATATTAAGATATGTATAGGTGTGTATAAAGCTTAGAATTAAATGATAACTAGCATAGTAACTTATAGCCTAGTTTTGTTATAACTTCTGGGCTGGGTAATATAATTTATAAACAATTAAACTATCGTATGGTATACGTAGATATATATGATGTAATCGGGAATTGTCTTTGCTTTGTTCTCTTGTTAGACCATGTTCCCCAGACCTTGAGATAGAGCTAGTCCGGACACGCTACCCTAGATATATATATATACAGAACCCTTATTTATGTTTTCAGTGGGTATAATTCTTATCAAAGTGTAAGATTGGCGCTTAAGATGGGATTTAAACCATGCTCATAAATATACTTACTTGAAGCTGTGAGAGAGATCATATACACGCATGAATTATGCAACAATAATATGGGTAGACACTTAAAATATATATATATATTATATTGATATACTTCAGACTTCTATTTCATCACAGTTTTTGGAAACAATTTACTAAAGATATGTGAAAAAGTTAAACGATCCCCAAAATGCACATTTTGTGCTAAACCAGCACTCATCAGTTGGCCCAGATCACCATCTCTTACACATATTTTATAGATAGCAATTTACTGTAGTTTGATTGATTACAAGTGTGAAACTTTCTGCAATCGCAACTTTTCCACAAACCACTTTACAGAATTATATTAATGATTATTACTGATCATTTATCAAACTAGATATTATCTTTAGCTCATATATACTCTTTAATTATTAGTTAATATGTGTGTAGTATTATAGAGATATCAAAATACCTGAGTTTTCTCGCCCATATATGTATAATTTTATATTTTCTTTTAAAAAAAAAATAAAAAGTTAATTATACATGTGAAAAAACCACATGAAATAAATAAAAATTAACTATATAAATTCAAACTTAATATATTCTTGATCTTATGAGTTTTCAAATAACGATATTTATTCTGAAAAATTTCAATTTACTACATAACATTTGATGACATCTTATTTAAGATAGAATTTAATTCATTTTTTTTTAATGTTTGGGTGAAAGAAAAACTGAAAATGATGACATTTTTATTTAAAATATAAACTTGCTGATTAGAGTAACAGAAGCTACCCAAGTTAACATAGTTACAGCAGTAATGTCTTCAGCTGTGTATGATCAAATAATACAAATGAAAATGATGTTTCTTGTGGATGGAGTAAACTGACTAATTTGCTAATGTTAGTGTGTTTAGCAAGAATACAAGGATGGAATTATGATTTATTATATTTAATGGTAATACAACCTCAAGATAATATTTACCAAATCAGACATTTTCAGATATATTTCTATTATCACTGAATAAATAAAACTTGATAATAGGATTAAATGGTAGCTTTTGATAAGTTTATTTCAGTGGTCATATGGTTTTTACTAATGGAATATTTGATGTGAATACTTCGAGAACTCAAAAAAGATTTTTGGGGATGATGATCTGATTATTATAGATTGTTTGGACCCAAACATTCTTTCCATATATCGAGCAAAGAAATGTAATTCATCAAACTTTTTAATTTTGATATATAAATTCAGAAATTGTTTCTGTTTTTTTTTTTTATTGAATATAATTGTCATCTGAGAAATAATAGATTTTTTTTTAAAAGTTTGGGATTACATTTTTAGGAATTGGTATAATTTTGGTTTGAAATTATAAAAAGCAATCGTATTACATATTAAACAATGAGGATTTAATACAAAATATATTTCAATTACACTTCCCAATAGAATACAACAAATTAATATACTGTTGCTTGCATATTTGTCCAATGATAGATTGAATTTCAACTTGCAAACTAAACTAATAATGTTTGGCAAAAATTACAAATTATCACAATCTCTTATCTCTTCAAGTGATTGATAAATGATTTCTACATTTACAACAAACTCATGGATTTTAAGAATACAGTGATCTATAGCAATGCATTTTTCAATTATAAATTTATCAACAAAATCATTCTCAAATTTCTGAATCAGTGAACTTTTAGGGTAATCAATATCAGGATATTTTCTATCTTATTTATATAGATTCTGGAATGCTGGGTTGCACGTTGTTTTGGTGAAGCACGCTTGATAAGAATTTAAAAGAGTAGATTTTCTATCATTAAAAAATTATGTTTTCCAATGTGTTTTACTCATCATTATTAATATATGTGATTTAGTGTATATAGTAGCAGATTATAAAGCTCAAAATTAATGTATCACAGTTCAGTTTGTCACTTCCAATGCTCAATAAAACCATTTGATTATTTTAGATATTTATCATAAATTTTATGTTTTGATATGTATTGCACTTACATCCTTTATTATCTTACTTTCCCAATGTTCTCTACATTTATTCATGCACACAGTACCAACTTTTTCCAAACAATATCACTTAATGAAAGCCATAGCAATCAATGGATGCTAGAAAGTTCATACATAGGGCATATTGTATTGGAGTTAACCCGTTGACCCCATCTTTGATATAAATGTTTTCTATTAGAGCTGGAGTCTAATCCATATTTTTTTTTTTTTTTGCCTTTATAGTCAGGTGATGATTAAATTTTTTCCTATACCATGATTTTTTTTCACTGATTAGTTTCAGCCATATAATTATTGATAGGAAAATCTTCCTGCATTTTAGAAATTAATTTTTTGTTGCAGAACTGACAGAATTGTCATTTGTTCACTGCATCTTGTAATTGATTAAAATTTATCTTTTAATTATAATATTTCTATTTCTTCTGATTAATTTTTTTTTTTTTTACATTTTTTTTAGACTAACTGGTTTTATCTGTTTTCATTCTTCTATATCTAGGATGATAATCTTCCCAAGTAATTAACAATAAATGAAACTGACTTATTTAAATATTCAAATAAAGTGTCAGCAGTCAATGAATTCCCAAATTTTTTCTTTATTACTTGGAGGCTCAGATTTTTAAAAGTATATTATTTTTAACTTTTTTTCAACATATTTTCAAAATCATTTAACAAGCATATCCAACTTCTGATTTTTCTTAGACTTTCAATTATTATAATTACTTTCATAAACCAGATTACAATAATTGAATGAGAAAATAAACTAGTTTTTAGATTTTTCTTTTCACATAATTAAAATATTGTTTTTTATGATTATATTGTTAAACTTTTAATAATAGAAATGAAGCCTTACATAAATTTCAGGCTCTTATTTCAAACTCATTTATATATACATGTTAGCAGGCCACAACATAAACTGTTGAAATGGGTTTTTTTTTTATAAAGGATAAATACCTGCTTCAATATTTACTAGTAAGTCTGAAATTGTCTCTACATGTTTAAGTATAAAAGTAGTAGATGGATGATTCCTTTTACACAGCTCATTTTGCAGTTAGCGTGCATTAATATATAAAACTAATTGTCACCACATGAAACTAGATTTTATTTTGTTGAATTTTTGATTAAAGTCAGCAAATTATGAAAATACAATAAATCTATTATTAACTTGAATGATGTTTCCATAATATTAGCAGTCACAGAACACTAAGAATGAAATATATTCTACAGGGTGATTTTTATTTCATCTAGAAATTAGGACTAATAAAACTGCTTCAACATAGCATTGATAAAATCCTCTATAAATTAATTGTTTAACTTATTACTGATTTGATTGCACTTCATTCTTCTAATAATGCACATCTTTTTAAAATTCCTGGATTCACATTGATTTATTACCAGAATACTTTCTAAACATAATATAGCTATTTTTTTTATTCCAAATTATTTTTGTAAAACAATCAATCAATTTCTATTCAATATAATTTAACTAATATTACACTGTTTTTCAAAAAACTTAGTTACCAAAATTATTTAATTAAAAGTATGATCTTGAAGTTAAGTATTCACAATGTGTTTTTTAAAAATACATTTATCAAAACAGATTTAATCAAAACTAATTTTGAATATTTGATTATGAACCTATTTAAATCTGCTTAACATTAAAAAAAAAAAGCAAGCTTAACTACAAGAAAAAAAACTATTTAGAATTTATTGTATTGAACTTAAGACTTTTACATTATTTAAACCAATATTGGGAATTTTAACTTTCAGATAAAAACATACACAAATAAATAATTGAATGTTTCTCTGTGAGTTTGCTGTAAATTATTATCATTAAATTTATTTAAAACTATCTTTATGGCCATAAAAAAACTATGATATTACTTTCTCTCTTGCTGACTAATTTTATACATCTTTCTACTCTTTTCTCTGCCCGATTTTGGCAACTGGTTATTACAGCTAATGAAGCATCCACTTCAGTATGTAATATTTACAAACCTTCAACTTCAAACTTCTCATATCGGGATCTTTTTATATCTACTGTGTTTATTCAATTTTCATAATAGTTTTTGAAGTTATTCAAATGATTAATCAGGTTGTTAATTTTAAAATTGAGAAATTTACTAAACATCATGCATTTATTTTATGAATGCCAGATTAGAAAGAACATTCCATTCAGGCAAATAGAAACATATTTATGTTTTATTTTGATAAAAAAGTTTATCATTACCTGCTGATTTACTAATATTGGTTCATTCCCTCCAAAGCTATCTTAAACAAAATAATCACTCTTGGAATTCAAATTAGAAAGTCATTCTACTCAGAGATTTTTTATTTCAAGATTATTATTTTTTCTACTTTTCACTGGTGTTTATTATATCTATAAAATTATATACATGGGAAAGAGAAAGGTTAATAACTCCTTGTGTGTAAAATAAATAAAAAATCAGATATATTAATCTTTAACTGAGGTTTAAAGTTTATATCTGTGCTAGAGATAATCTCTAGTTTCGAAAATGATTAGTAATCATTATTATATTTATCTGAAATGGATGGCATCAAAGTTGTGAGTGGAGGAAGTTTGACAATGGTAAATGAAAACGTAACAATTGGTTCAAATAGTAATACTAATTAATTTAAAAGTAGAATAGCTGAATGCTAATTTAAAACAAACATTACTTTGGAAAAAAAATTTATTGGAAAAGTGATAATTTGGTTTTACAAATAATTTATTATCTATTAACTAACTATTAACATTAAAATGTGTGTTTTGTTAGTGTTTTTAAATAAGATCATAAATATAAAAGACATTTATTGGTAAGAAAGTCATAAAAATGTTTTGGAAGAATTGTAAGATTGTTCAGTATATATTTTAATTTATTATTAGACTTTATAAAAATTAATTACATTTTTCAGCCAGTAAACTAAGTATAATATGTGTATATATGTAAATAAATTCACATAAATATGTAAGAAATTGTTACTATATTTTATGGAAATCTCATCTGCTTTCCAAGTTACTAGTGATTGTAAGATATGATAAAAACATGTCAGCAAAGACGATTGATTTTTTTTTTATTATCAAATGTTACTATGATTGTAAATAATTATAAAGGATTAAATTATGTTATTGTAAAGCATTTGTTCTAGCATCCAAAAATAACAGATAAATGATTCTGGACAATGTTTCACTATATACCCTTTTGCATTTTAATCAAACATATTTGTACATGAATATGCTGGCTCATATCAACAATTGAGCATCCATCTTTTTTAGGTGATCATTTGCTCTTGTTAATATAACAATATTTAGTATTATCTTTCTATGCAGTTTTTATCTGGAAAGCAGTATTGTTCTGATTCTGCCTACACCTTTTCCCTGGTTAATGACAATTCATACCCAAAATGCATTGTAAATCAAAGAACTTTCATAAGTTCCTATGTGGGAAAATTAATTTGTTGCTTTAAATTCAAATATCTAAAAATTTAATTAAAAAAAAATCAAACCTTAAATTAAAAAAGTGTTAATTATTGAAGAAACATTTTATTAAGCATACTATTACAAAAAATTATTAATAAAATATACTATATAATAACATTTTGATAACTATAATATTTTAAATATATATTTTTCGACCAGCTGTCATTTTACTTTTTATGTAGTGAGAATACTATTCATTAAAATAACACACACATACAAAAAAAAACCTAACTAATTATAATGTACATTTAAAAATTTAAAAAGAAAAAAAAACACAAAATATATTTTGGATGCATTTTATATTTTATTATCAAAGTCTTATCTTTTTTTTATATATACAAACACTAAAAGTTAGAAACCAATCAACACTTAGACAATCTTAATATCAATAACAATCAACAATTTCCAAACTGTTGTTATGGTACTCCATTTAACAATACGGGTGGAATCCCACTTTTATTAATGGTCTAATATACTTCTATAGACACTAAAGATTGCAACTTGACTACCGAGATTGAAATTATTGATACATGGCCAAACTGCAAATATTTTTTAACAGCCACCATTATAAATAGGTTATGAAATTATTGATTTGTATTTGGGAAAATAAATATTATTCTAAAGTAATGTTTAGTAACCTTTGATCATATAATGTTGGTTATTAACTGCATAATACATGGAATAATTTTCTTCCCTCAAAATAATTTACAATTATGATGTATAACATTTTACAATTACTATTAACATATATATTTTTTGTCACTAGCAAAATAATATTTATAAGAATTTTAATCCATAATATTGATTGAGTGAATACATTTTATCTAATTTTACACATAAAATATAATATTAACATACTTTCTTGTTATACATAATCAAAATGTTTTTGATTATTTACTATTCTAAATGAAACATTTTTTTTTTTACTTTTGTAATTGTAATGATAAAAATCTTTTTTTTACATATATTATAAATGAAATCATTGATTGTCTTACAAAGAAATCAGATAAAATACATTAATCATATTTTAATTCTGCAATCAAAATATTATTCTATACCATTAAAGAATAAATATTCAATTTTTAAAAAAAATATTTTAATGATGAATAATCAATTATAAATGGAAATAATGGTTAGAAATTAATGGTAATCATTATAGTGAATTCTCGCATAAAGATTTGTTATTAACCAAGGAAAAGATCTTTAAAAAAACATGGTTATCATTGACTATTATAATGTAATACATGTATTCAGGCAATGGTTATTTTAATAATTTGAAATCAAATAACATGAAAGATTTTACATGTTTACTATTCCTTTTAATGGAATGGATGTTTTTTTTTCTTTTTTTTTTTTGGTAATGCTTATTTGTTTAGTGCATAATTCACCTGCATTTTTAATTAATGTTTGCGTTGTTCTAAGTTAATATTGAATTTGCTTTTTATACTTTATAATATATTCCTTATAATCAAGTCATTGTTGTTTTTTTGTATTATATAATATTATATTTTTTTGATGAATTATGCATTTACTAACTAAATATTTAGTGTTATCATTGTGAGTTTTAATTTGCAATTAACTGCTTTGTGCAATTTTTTTATTATTTATATATAAACTTTATAAGAGGAAAAAAAAATGCCTTTTTCCTTTTAAGAAACGTATGTTTGGATTGGTAGGGTAGAAGGAAATCTTTTTTTTTTTTTTTAAAAAAGGAAAAACCTGAAATGTTGAATCACCTCCATTGCTACAATTTCAATACTATTCCTAGTTTTGTATTTATTTACATATCAAAAAATATTAGAAAATTGATATTAAAGAAGCTTTAATTTTTTGTCCACAATGTAGTTAGTAGTTAGGTGCTTCTATCATAAAATATAAGCAAATAATTGGTGTAATCTTTTTTAATGAAATAGGAATTTCACACTACAGATGGAATACTTTAATTTGAAATACCTGATTCCAGAGGGATTTTTTTCCTCCAGATTTTTTATAATTTCAACAATTTTTTCTCCTAAACTTTTTTCTATATCCTGCTTATAAATTTAGAGTTAGTAATATAAAATTTTAAAGTATTGTACATTTTTTTTTTAATATTTGTATAAATTTTTTATATAAAAGTAATTAAAATTTATAATAATTTAAAATAATTTATTGTTAGTGATTAATCTAGATAAAATTATTTGGTGATTTTTTTGTTCTACTTAGCAATGTTATGCAAAGTTTAAAAGTAAAAAGACTGAAAAACTGGTACATTCTTTTTTAGTAATTGTAAAAAACTGCTTTCTTAATCAGTAATTTCTTGAACCAATAAATATAGTATTTGGATTTCAAAACTTGCTGATTTTTTCTTCCATTTTATTTTTTATTTAGCAGTTGGATATAAACTTTTAAAAAAAAATCTTCAGATTAAACAATTTCTTTATTCTCTAGATATTTTTTTTTGTCCCTGCCACTCTTACAGCTGGATATAATTTTTTTTTTAAAGATTAATTATAGCATTTGTCATGATTAATAAATAAGCACTTGGTCAAAGGTATAAAAAAAGTAAAATTGTAATCAGGTTTATTAAAAGCAAAATTAACATTCAGTAAATACCTATAATAAACCATTTAAATAAACCCATTTAAAAATGTCATTATCTACATGCTGACACTTTGTATCTGTTAATGCTGCCAATTGATTTTAATTCATATATTCATTGTAGAAAATGTAAATGTTATATTTTTTTATCAAGAGCTGAAAACACATTTAAAAAATTTGATGTAAGTGCTTACAAAAACCTGTAGTTTGTGCTGTCAGACATGTCTACTTCAGTTTTTTTTTTTTTAAACATGTAATTTGATAATACATATGCATGCTTTTTTGTTAACATCATTTATAGTTAGTATTAATAATTTATTGTTTATTACTAAATATAAAGTATTAATTATTTGCATTGTTTAAAATTATTTAAATGTATTAGTTAAACAAAAGAAAAGCAAATATTCAAGATTTATTTTATTTGAAATGCATTCAAATATATTTATTATCTTTTTAATTTTGAATGATATAATTATTATAAAAATTATACAAAAGTATATTATTTTCAAATATACTTATAAAAATGCTTTAATTCAAGACGTTTGAATGTTTTCACTAGCAGATAGGATATATGTATATATAATAAATAAATAAATATATTTATATACTAATAAAATTATATATGGGATATACATTGGTTATATAAATTCTATTGAAAACATTCTATTATTAAAAGTGCATATCACAGTTTGTTATTTGCAAATTTTTGTATTTGTGTTAAGAATTGGGAAAAAATATTGCTGATACAGTGAGTCTATTGTATGTCTGAAATATATATAAAAAAGTCAATTCCATCTACTTTTTAAATCATTGTCTTGAACAATAGTTATTTTAACAACACTATTAAAAAGAAATGTTAAAGCTTGTTCAAAAAAATTGAATTTTTAAAGTCTGAATCAACCAATAAATTGATACTAATCTATTATGACAAACATTTTGCTTGAGAGAATATTTTTGCAATTTAAAAAAGAACCCGTAAAATTTTTGAAAAATTAATTATATAAAAGCATTTATACATAACATTGCATAAGTTATAATTGTATATTTTTTTTATTGAGCAAATTGCATATTACATGTTATTTGCAATATATAAATATTTCAAAAGTATTTTACATAAGCTCACTAAATGAAGACAATCTATGATCAAATAAAATTTTATTATCATTAATAGTACACCTGTGTCTCGTTTTACGCGATAGATAGGTTCCTCAGAAAACGCGCGCAAACGAAATCGCGCAAAAAATAGGCGTAACTTACATTGAAAAAGGGGGGATGCGGTCTGTGATTTTTCAAAATTCGCGTAAAAGCAAAGCACCAACATAAAATTACTTTAAAATTCGCGCAAAAAAAAAAAAAAAAATAAGGAAATAAAATTTGACTAATAAAAAATTTCAAATTTGAAAAAAATTAATACAAGACAAACTTTTTTTAACTATAATATTTAATTTCACTCAAAATAATATTTTTATGCATAATTTACAGCACAGTAATTTACATTTTTATACACGTTTTAATTATTATAGCTATTTACTGAAAAACACATTTGTTTGCAAACAACTAGCGCCAACTTCACACTCATGTTGCTGGTGGCAACGTAATTAGTAATCTTTGAGACGATGATTTTATTAATTGTTTATGAAGTTCGTGATATCCAGACATACAACCATTTAGCTCTCGTTGGAATTTAAGAGCACATTAATGATTAGTGTCATTAATAAGAAAATAATAATTGATTACGTTCTTTTTTAAAAAGCAAAAATACAATGTGATTTAAAATGCAAAATTAACACGCACAATGTTTGAAAAAATTTACATTATAATCTTGTAAAATTTAATGTGTGTATACATAAAATTTGGAAATCATGACTTTAATTTCATTATTGCATAAAATTTTACTATTGTAAAGCACTGAAAATATTGAAATTACTAAGATGAAAGTCGAATTCCAATAATGTGCTATTACTTTCAATATAGCGTAAGTGCGAGAAATTTATTATTTAAAGTAATAGCACATTATCGGAATTCGACTTCCGGTGAAACACGAATCGCATAACTTCAAAATCGTGTTAAATAAGTCCGTGTAAAAAGAGACCCAGGTGTAATTGCTATTGTCTTCCTCCTTTTAACAAAATTTATTTTAACATCTTAATATTTAAAGCTATATTTTAAACATTATTGCATTAAGTCATATGAAATAGCAATTTGAATTTAATAATTCGAATTCATTTTTTATTTTACATAAATTCCATTGCGATTATTTAATTTAATAAGAAAATTGTATTAAAATTTAAAAAAATGAACCTATTAATCAAACTTTGCATTTAGTTATGAAACAATGTTATTGTTGTAGCATAATAAATTCTTTACAGTTTTATTTTTTATTCTTTAATTAAAAACAATTTAATTTATTAAAAAAATAATTATTAGTTTAATATCCAATTTATAATAATTCAGAATTTTTTTTTTTTTTTAAATAAAAATACTAGCTACATAGATTCAGTTGCATTATTAATCTGGCAATTTTTAATCCAGAAAAATTCTGTGCAGCCATTCAAATTTTTATGACCACTAGACTTTATTACTTTAATATGAGTCATGATTTACTTAACATTTTTTAAAAGTGTTACGTGGCAAAATATTACAAAATTTAATTTTCTATATGTGTGGCTTTCAGTTTAAATAATATTTATGACACAATAAAACTATTTTTAAACATAACTATTATTAAAATTAATTTTAAATGTTGCTAAAAGAATGAAAAATAATAAATTTATAAATTACTTGTAGCTTAAGTATATATACTATACTTGTATTTAAATATTATTTTAAAGTAAAAAACTCCTAAGCTTATTTTTTTATAATAGCTTGAATAACACAATTTTTATAATTGCAAAGTAGAAGTAACTATCTCCCACAAGCGAAAACATTACCATTCTATCTTTAGGCTCCATTGTTATATAAGCTTAGTTTTTGATTTGGTTTTTAAATTAAATAATGAATTTTGTCTACTGTTTTAATTTATGTACAAACTAAATGTTTTGCAATCACTATTAATATATTCAAAGGATGGAGTCTTAATTTTAACAACCTTTGAACATTAAGTAAAATATTAGTTTTAATTATTGTAAGGATGAATAAATAATACCTTCTAAATATCTGTAATTGCAAAGTATTCAGTGGGAGGTAGTTACTTCCACTTTGTAATTAAAGATATTTAGAAGTTATGGTTATTTATTTATTATTACAATTATTGAAACTAACATGTTCCAAGATTGTTAAAAGTAAGACTCGTTCTTCATTCTTTGAATATATTAATCATTATTGCAAAACATTTTTGACACTACATAACTCAGTGGGAGATAGTTAATTTCCACATTGTAATTACAGACATTTGGAAGTTATGATTATTTATTATTTCCAGTTATATATATATTCATTTAAATCAAGGCTAACTTTGCAAAATTTAATTTTTTGTTTATGCAGCCATCAGTTTTAATAATGTTTATGGCAAAATAAAATATTTTTTATCATAATAATTAATTGAAATTAATTTTAAATATGAATAAATTGTGCATTTTAACATACAAGTATTACTTCATTTGATTCTCCATTCTAGATTATAGTAATGATTAACACTAGTCATTTATTAAAGTAGAAATTATCTCTAACTCATATATAAGCTTTAAATTTTAGTTAAAGATTAATATATTCTTTTTTTTTTAATTAAATGCATTTGGAGTAATTCAACTTAATTTTTTCCATGGTTATTAGCTTTTTATAGATATACTTAATAACTTTCACATTATCACATTTTTTTTGAAATGCATCTTTATTTACATTTGAAGAATATGTGGTAGTATGGAGATTATTAAGTATTTCTACAACTAAAATAATGAAAAAAATAATAAAAGCTACAAATTTATTTAAAGAAATGAAAAACAACCCTTTTAATGTGAACTAGAATAATTTTTTCCCCCTTTTCTATGACCAAGTTTAAATCAAAAAACTTGAGCTGAGACAAGCTATTATAAAAAGGTATAAAGATAGTTACAATAAAATTTAATAGCACTAAGCCAGCTTTTGGAAAATTCTTGCCAGAATCATAGTGCAGAACGACTGAATTATACAATTAACAGAATGAGTATATAAAGGTTAGAAAATATGCAAGTTATTGTGGGGAGAAATGTAAATTTATAAATGTCAGATATTCCATTTTTTTGGTAGGAGGATGCAAGATTCTTTCTTGTTGATTGAATGTGTCCCTTGCAATAACCCATGCCCCCTTGAAATTTTCTATTTAGATCATCTTTTTTTGTGGAGCCATATCTCGTAGCAAGCTTGTGATCCAGAAAATGACTTATGTTCACAGTTTTGTTTTGCTTTTTTTATGAAGATAGGTGAGCTGAGTGACTCATGTAGATCTATTGGCTCGAGATTCCCTGTAGTCCACAGCACTGCAAGCTGGGGAAGAGCATACAATTTTGTAAACTATTTGGGGAGCATGGTCAAATGGAGTTTTGTCTTTGGTGTTGTTAAGCAGATTGTTAAGAGAAGAAGGTGCCTAAAAGCTACTCTAGTTATCTACAAATTTTCCAAAGTCTTGTTGAAATATTAGAAATGAAATGAAGGCTAATGCATACTTGGGTGGATTGTCATTACTACGACCTTTGTTAATATTCATATAAATTTTTTTTACTATATTAATTAATGTAGAATGATTGTAGCCAATGTCTGTAAGATCTTTAGTATATTCTTCGATGTTAGATTTTCTATTGGCCTCATATTTACACAGTTTTTTGTTCCTGGATAAAAAATCCTTTAGCATTGCCATTTTCTATTCAAAAGAAATGATAGATTTGGGGTGGATAGCTCCCCTGACTTGAATTGGTTTCATGATTATTTTATAGTCGAGCATAATTTGTTTCGTTGAATGTGTAAATAAAAAAAAATTATGCCATGATATTTGTCTTCCACTTCCACAGTCCATTCAAACAGAGATTCTTTATTAAGTTCTGCAAGAATGTTATTAATTTTGTCTTTAGCAGCACATATAAATACATCATCTACTTATCTAATAAATGTATATTTATTGCAGGCTAAATATTTAGGAAGAATTATGTTTTCAAATTTAGAGAATACTAAACTGCTGACAATTCTGCTGATTAGAAGCCCCATGGGCCATCTCCACATTATTTCGTTGTCAATCCATCTCAGTATCTCAAGAATTAAACACTTTCCTATACTGGTTGTAGTTATTTTGCTGCAAGATTTCTTGAAATGTATGCAATGCAAATGTCTCTAGGTACCAAACCATAAAGTTCTTTTATATCCAAAGAGGTGAGAGTGTGGTGATCATTAATTTGTATGTCTAATTTTTTCACACACTCATAGGAAGATGATTGATTAACCAAACCTGAAGTCATTGATTAACCAATCGCCATTAATTTAGTAGCTTTACTATAATAATCTCCAGTAAAATCTGTCATTAATCTTAATGGAAAGCCATTTTTATAAAGCTTAATATTCGCAAACAAATGAGGCGGTATTGTTAATGACATTACATAGCAAAATACTCAGCATGTGGGTAAGGCTTATTTACAGAATCTGCACAAAGCAGCAAAGTTGAATTTATTTTTACATTATATGATGTGATGTTTAGGTGTTATAAGTTTGTGATTTTGTATTTATTTTTAAATTGAAATTATCACTATTTACAAGGACTAATCTGTTGACCTTGTTTGCTTTCATACATATATTGTTACTATTCTTACAAAATTGTTTGATTTCTGCTATCTTTCCAGCCCAAATGTTATTTGTTTTATTAAAATTATGCGAATTGAGCAATTTAGTGGTTGTCTCAATTATTTTCTCTTTAACTACTGAGTGTTCAAAATTTGCTCAATATCTATGATTACTTCCATATGTGGCCATTTCTACAGCCCACCAGTGTATTTACAGTCCAGTTTAAGTATATTGCTAATTGGTTCAGGGTGTGTGACAGCTGACAGTTATTGAGACACAGAGTTGCTAGGAACTTAAATTTGCTGTCATATTTAGTCTCTGCAATGATACTGTTTTTCAAAAATTGTTTTCCATACATTTTAAATTACATTTCTCTATTTTGAAATTTGCAATGCATCTTTTGATTATGTTATGAAATAAATCTATTTTTAAATTCAGTCATTTTCTCCCGATTATAAATATTGGGATTGATCTACAGATTACACCAATTAGGAAAAATCGGTCCTGTTCTATTAACTCGTGTCAGCTGCTTAATGGTATTGTTGCTAACCAAAAACATGTAGATATAATGTTAGCAGTCCACAAATTTTTTTTTGCTTATTCTTATTACACAACAACAAAATTAAAACCATTAATATTATGAAATAAATAAATAATAAATTCTTAAATGTTTAGGTCCAAAACGCCATATTGAATTTTTAAAAATCTGATCTGACACAATTTTCACAATGACTTCAGTTTTATTTATGTTAGCAAAAAAAATTACATTAATAGAAACTAGAAAAACTAAGGAAAACAATAAATCTAAGACAAATAATGATAACCATTTAAAAAAATAAGGAAAAAAAGAAATTTCAACATCCGAAATAATTATTACTTTGTTCATAATTTCTAATTTATCATGAACTAAATTTTAATAACATCTTCAGTTATAATTTCTTTGTATTCCTCACAAAATTATCTTTCTAACTATGTATAATGTCTTGGCTGAGGATAATCCATAGCTTCACAATCTCCAAAAGAAGTCGCATGTGAATTCTTCATTTTTATCTTGTGCCCCAAAAGTTCCAAATGAAAAAGATTCATCCTAATAAAAGATACAAAAGAAATCATCATAGTAATTGGCTTCTTGTCTATCTAAAACTAGAAATTGTAAGCTACTGACTATATCACTGATAAAATGAGATTCATCTCTTTATTTTATATTTTTTTGTGTACATCAGTGATGTTTATATTCTTTATGCACACCAGTTATGTTTATATTCTTTATGGATACCAGTGATATTTATATTCTTTATGCACACAAGTGATGCTATCTTGTTATATTTATTTTATCACATAGATATAATTTATTTGCATATAGTCCATTTGTTAGCTATAAACTTGAAAATAATGTGATAAAACATATAGGAAAACCAGAGTGACTCCAAAGCATGAGCACAAAGGCATAAACAAGAATCAGAATTTTATTATTTGCCTGCATATGCAATCTTTTTATACATTTGATTATTAGTTTTGTAACTCATTACTTATAAACACGACATATTATATAAACATAATAAATAATAAATTATTAAATTTTTTGAAAATCATTTTTATAAAATAAGTGGATTAGAACTTTAGAAAATTACGGTAGCATAAATAAATATGTAATTTATATTAACACACTAAAATTAATAAAAAGTATCATTTTTTAAAAAAAATTAAAATATAATTTAAAAAATTACAATTTTATACTTACGAGTCTGATGTTGTGCTTTATGTTGAAGCTTCATTGTAGGCCTTGTTTGTGAATAACATCTGAGAAATGCCCACTTTTGATGATGGTTATACATTTTCTGTCTTTAACGTTTCGTGAAAATTACAAAATTGATCAAAAAACAAAAAAAATTAAATACTCTGCTTGATTAAAACTGCTGCCAAAAATCCAAATTGTCAATGGATTTTTTTGAGGTAGACATCTTTGGAAAGCCATGTCATTGAGCTATCAAATGCCTGAATTTTGGTTGACGTCATGCTTATACGTTTTAAGTCAGTAAAGAAAGAAAACAATATGTCAACCGATAAAAAAAGATGCGCGGCTAACCCGCTCACAGAGCCCAATTAATAAATAAAAAAAATTAATCAATTGAAAAATAAATTATATTAAGAAATAAATAAATACTAAAGAAATAATTAACCTTGATATATTTAATGCTTGGAACTATTGCAACAACAACATGGTGTGTATCAATAAACCTGTAAACAAGTCGTTGAACTTGTAAACACCAACAAAAACTGTCAAATTAAACACAGAAAAATTACAAACATCAATAAAAAAAAAACTACTTTCTGTTTCTACTCATCTTCACTAATATGGCCTGGAACACATCTTCAATCTTGTGAAGACATCGCCACAGTAACTCACACAGGTAGTTGCCCAGGGATTGTCTGGCTGTTCCGCGCTGTTTTTTGTTTCATTATTTGAAAGATCTCCAAAGATGCTCAAGGTGCTACATGTGGGCACCTATAATATAAGTTGTACTAGTGGTTAACGGTTATGTGCTGATAACCTTCAGCTCAGGTTTTGTAGCTTTTCCAGCAGTCGAAGTAGATGCTGTATCCGGGTTTCACATTCTCACATATGGCCTGCATCAAGATGGCTGCAGGGTGAGACAGAGCAGCTGTGGCAAAGTAGTTTCCGGTCTTCTGGCACAGTCCTCCGAATACACTGCTGAAGAAGCATTCCACTCTGGTGGTTTTCCCCACAGCTAAAAAGTTTTGTCAACCACCATGATCAAACGACCTCTGATTTGACTACAGGGGCATGAGGCAACGCTCTCATGGCACAGTTCACACAGAGCATCTGACTACTTCATGAAGGCACCTCAACATATCCAGACTGCTGACAGTGTGGCCTAGGGTCAGCTTATGACGGCTCCAAAAATACAAAAGATGTAAGGATTTCACAAACAGCATTCTGAAGGTGTCAAACCAGATCCCTTGCGGAAGTGCACACTTCCTACGACAGGGATGCGATTTACAGATGAAAGTCCAGAGGATTTTTATAAAACTCAAGTCGCATAGATTCACAATACAAACATCTTTTGTCATGGAGCAGCATGTTCTGCTGGAGAAATGCTACCACACCAGCTTCTGGGGACAGCAGTATGGCACAATTTCACTATCCACTTTAGAGTCAGCCATATTATTTGTCGTGGACATGTTCTTGCACAAACGTGACTTTTCGCATGAGCTTGTTGAAATCCTGCTTGGCCATACCCTATCCACATTTTTTGAAGGTTCCATGTTGAGTATGGAAGCATGGCAACGGTGTTACAATTGTTAGTAGGTAATATTAGGTCAGATGAGTTGTAAGTTAATTAATTTGACACGCATATTTGAAGGGTTGTAGTCAACTTTGAACTGTGAGGATTGGGATAAAGTTCGTAACAAACCAGTTCGGCAGCTAAAACGGCACGTTTTTGTGCCTTTTAGCAGAGAAATAACATGCAGCGGCACCAGCGCCTGCGGAAACTATATTTCTGTGTTTTTACAATAGAAATAGGCCCAAGTGGCTGACACGAACTAATCTTGTGGGCCAAACATAATTTTAGAAATTGGATTCTTTCTTGTTTCACAGCAGTCAATTTATTCATTTTAAACACCCTCTTGAATGTAATGTAATTATCCAAAGTTAATCTCTTATCACATACTACTGAAATATTTCAAAAACTTGAGCTGAGTTAAGCTACTATGAAAAAGTATAAAGATAGGTACAATAAATCTTAATAGCAATAAGTCAGCTTTTGGAAAATTTTTGCCAGAAGCATAGTGCAGAAGGAATGAACTACACCATTAACAAGATGAATATATAAAGGTTAGAAAATATTTAAATTATTCTGGAGAGAAGTGTAAATTTTATAAAAGTCAGATGTTACATTTTTTTTGATAGATGGATGCAAGCTTCTCTCCTGTTGATTAAAAGCCGGTCCCTTGCAATAATCTAAGCCTCCTTGAATTTTCTGTTTCAGTCATCCCTCTCTGTGCAGATGGCCATGACATTAGAGGGTGAAAATACATGTTCTGTAGCAAGCTTGTGACCCAGAAAAATTGACTTATATTCAGTTTTGTTTTGCCTTTTTGTAAAGACAAGTGTGCTGAGCGACTCGTAGATCTATTGGCTCAAGATTCACCATAGTATACTGCATTGCAAGCTGTGGAAGGGCATGACATTTTGTACAAGTCTGAAAATATGATTAACTATAAAGGTAAAATATATTTTATAATTGTTAAATAAAAATATTTTCAAATGAAAGAAAACAATTTTGACAGAAACAAATTATTTAGAATCCTTACTTCTTTTCTAATAAAATATTAACAAATCTACCATTTTATGCAATTTGATCATTCCATTATGTTAGTTTCAAAGGAAATTTTATTGCTCGATTTAAATATACATACATAGATAAAATTATCCATCTAAATTAAACACTCTTGTTTTCATAATTTACATGAGTCAATATTTACATAATATATATTGTCCATATACATTTATCCTTGCTCACATATAATTTCTGCTTAGTAAAATTGTTGAAAATCTTTAATTTAAAATTTCTATATAATTTTCAAATTATATATACGAAGCATATATAAATATTGCTTCAGTATATTATAAATAATAATGCACTTAGAGGTGGTCCATGTGATTATTGTTTTGACTGTTGTAAATGGTGGGGAATTTATCTGCCTAATAGTAGGTATTAATGATTTCAGTAATGATGTATTTGTTAATATTTCTATAAGTTTATTAATTGGCATTGAATCAAATGCTACCTGAATGTCAAGTTGTACTACAATTGGACTATATTTTTTGTTTGATCTTACAATGCTGATTATTCTACGAAATGAGAGTTGCTTATCCTGTCAATGATCCTTTTCTTTTTTTTTTAACGGAACTGCATTGGGCAAAGCTTGGATAACAAATTTTGTTATATGCTGTTTTTTAATGCTGACTCTAGAATTTTAATTTCTAGTGATCCCATTGAAATTGGTCGTATATTATCTAATGTAGATATATATTCATTGACTTATTTCTTCATGAACGGAATTATTGAAATTCAGTAGTCTTTTATTTTAAATATTCTTTGATAAAATGTTGGACAGATTTGACAAGTATGCTGTTGTAAATTTATTTAAGTGTGTAAAATAGATTTAAGTATGCCATTTATTCCAAGGTGGCATGAGTTAGGCATGCTTGACATCTTTAATTCAATAACTTTGTGAACAGCACATCTCCTGGATCACCAATAAAATTTAATGAAGATTGAAATGCTTCTCCTTATTGAAGTTTAATCTTGGAAATATATATTAGGGGATTAAAGTATTATTTTCTGTGACCTCTCTTCTCAAGTTCAATTGCTGAATGAACCACTATGTTGAAGAATGTACAGGTATGAGAATAAATCAAGTAAATTTTCATTTTTTAATGTTGCTGAATAGTCTCTTAGAGGCTCATATGTTGTATTATATGCAGTTTCTAGTTTATTAATGCTTGACATTGTTTTTTTTTGTTGGTGTGAACTGGGGTTATTTGTTTATGCAAACTATCTGCTAAAGCTAAAAATCTAGTAGTATATAAAGGTGATTGTCAAGTAATGTTTTCTATAGTGTGTGATACAATGTTAACATAAGCAATCCATGTTTGTATTGGGTCCAAACTCAATATGTTTTAATTTAAAAGCAGAATATAAATTTCTGGAAAAAGAAATTCTGCTATACATGATTGTAGAAGTATTCTTATTGTTTTACCAAGTGATGCTCTTGTTATTCTATAGGAATCATAATCTGAGAAATTTGAGAATGGAGCAGAGTTTAGTAGTGATAAGTTAAATATCACATAGGAAAATAAAAAGTGGATTAATGAATCAATACAATGTATCATTATGAAAAGATATTGGTAGACAGTTAATGGAACCATTTTTATTTAAATGTGTAATATGACATGTTGAAGTCTCCAACTAACAGGGATGGATTTGATAATGATGCTACTAATGAATACAAAGTAAGAATCAATCTATGGATTATGATCAGGCCAGGAGGAATACAGACAAATGCTATATTCAATTACTGAAGAGTGATAATTATGATGTTAGTGTCTATACAAAATTTTAAATGATTGGAATGGACATTATCTTGCTATAATTGCACATGTACCCCCGAGAGAGAAATGGAGCTTCTGGAGAATGCAAAAAAACTATATTCATTGAAATTACTGCAGAATCAATTTGTGAGCCATTATAAATCTGTTTCTAATAATCTTATTACATATGTTCTAAATATCTATCCATTTACATAAGTTGTATACATCTGGGTCTGGTTTTATGCAGATTATTTTAATGTGATTTTGAAATTAATGAGATTCACGTTTCTTCTTAATATCGTTCATATTTCACTATATTTATTAAATATCAAGAAATTTACATTATTAATAACTTATTTTGATTTGAAATATATATATATATTTTTCAAAAATATAACGTTATATTAGCAGCTAATGTGAATGTGGCCTGAGCTGTATTTCGAATCTTAGTTTCTATGTAAATAACCTTACACTAATGAGTAAATAATAATAATAATAGATTTATACGTATGTATAAAAATATCGCAATAAATATTCAAAAATTTTAAACTTTTAAAATGTATTTTGTTAGATATAACAGAAATAATTTTTTTTTTTTTTGATTTTTAAAATAAATAATAACAAAGATTTTATTGATTTTATAAACTGATAATGTATAATCTTTTTGTTTTGATTGCGTTCTAATTTTTTTAATGTAGAAACAGAAAACCATTAATATAGCACAAGACTAAAAGTAGCGCTAGTTGTACATCACGTCATGAATCTGATTTCTTACAGGTTCACAAACGAACGCATATTGTCAGATAGCGGCAATGATTAAAATATGTATGAAAAAATGTAAAATTAAATACTGTAGTTAATAAAAAAAGTAAAAAAAGTTTGTCTTGTATTAATTTTTTTCAAATATTTGAAATTTTTTATTAGTCATACTTTATTTCCTTATTTTTTTAAAGCGAATTTTAAAGTAATTTTTCCTTGTTGCTTTACTTTTATGCTGATTTCTGAAAATTACAGAACCTATCCCCTATTTTTCAAGGTAAGTTAAATTTATTTTTGTGTGATTTCTTTTGTGCGTGTTTTCTGAGGAACCTATCTATCGCATAAAACAAGACCCAGGTGTATATACAAATAGAAAAACTGTATTAAGAGCAAAGCTTTATTAATAATAAAAATACTGTAGTGCTTAGTATGCTTTGAGCCGATAATTGTCATGAAAGTAGCAATACTTGTAATAGAGATTGGGGGATAAGATCCTACTTAAATGCTAAAAAAATAGCAAATTATTTGCATAGTGCATTAATTAGTTAGAGCAAGACACTTTGAAAAGGGGAACACAAGATTCTTTCTAATTGATTGACATAATTGTCCTGGAAATGTGCCAATCCTCCTTGATGTTTGTGCCATCAATAGGAAGGAATTCTGCATTCCCCTTTTAAGAAGTGGCTTTAACTAATTAATGCACTATGCAAATAAATATGCTATTTTTTTTAGCTTTTAAACGGGGTCTTATTCCCCCACCTCTGTTACAAGCATTGCTATATTTATGACAATTATTTGTTGAAAGCATGCTACACACTACAGTATTTTTATTGTTAATAAATCGTTACTCTTAATAGTTTTTGTATTTATATTGTAACCGGCATGCCTCCGTTCTGTCTATATGGCCATTCTAGGTTGGTGTGCTATTAAGCATAATCAGACGGATGCAACCAGCTACACAAAATATGTAGATAGAACGGATTAGTAAGAATAAATTATATTCAATTACTACCTTACCGGTTGAGTTTGACCTAATAAAATATCAAATCAAACTATATTTCCCAACCGATTGTTCTTCTTGATATAAAAAATATAAAATGGTTGACATAGCAAGTAATTACAGTAATGCAAATCTTAAAACGAGGTTTATTTGTTGTCTAACATAAAACATAATTTCTATAATTTTGAGACATATCAATAATAATAAATACGTGCATAGAGTGATAGTATGAAATGGGTGTAAATAAGTTTATTATAAATGTTCGTTCAATTAAAGTTTATATGTATTAGAGTTATCTAAAGGGATAATTCGCATTCTTGATTCTCTTGGACTTATGATTAAACTAGGAGTTTATAAATTAGCATGCTAATATACGATTACCTAGGTAAACGGTCCTGGCAATTGATTCAGTCACTTCTTCGAACCGCGTTGTGGGCGTCCCACTTCTTTTGTAGAGCGGTTCAAATCCGGATAGTTTCCTCGTAACGGTTTCCAAATGGCACAGAGACGTAAGTAGGTGAGCAGGTGATTATCTTCATTTCGTTTGTGTTACAGGCTTGGGTATGGAGCAGCGTTTCGAACCGGCGCTCGAAAGTATTTCTTCTACTCGATCGTCATTTCTTGGACTATAGCCTGGGTGGCAGTTAAAAGTTCGCTAGGAAAAAAAATTGTTTCCCTCTTTATGAGAAACTGGGATCACTTCTTTATTCCTACACCGCTCTACTCTTTCTGTTTTTAGTAAAAGAAACTCCCCTCCTTCCTTTGTCTTGTGGATCACGTTTTCACACCTACGGCCATCTTTGACCTTAAAATAATTTAATTACTCTCCCTTTCATTTTTTTTTTACATTTATTCTTTCTATAATTAAACTTATTACATTTGTTTTATTTATTTATTTCCCTTAACCATCACTCTATGAATTTCTCAGTAATTATTTTCCTTCTTAGAAAAATGTTTTAGTACAACAAAATTCGACATTTATTTTATTTGACAACTCTCATTCATTCTGTCACTCCCATTTACTAGCTGATAACGATCTTTAAATGTTATACCAAATTCTTCTACAACCACTAATTCTTATCTAACTCGGCTGTCATCTTATCTAAAATCTTTCTTTTTTTTTTTCTTTTACTAACCTTTCCTTAATATTTGACCCAACTGAATATATATATTATATTAAATATATGTGATCACCTCGTGCTATCACATTACACCCTCCCCCATTAGGAATTAACAGAATGTTAATTCTGATAATTAGCGTACTGCTCGTTCGTTTATTATCCCGCTAATCAGTATTGAATGTTGTGCTCAGTTTATTGTGACGACAAATGTTTGGAGCATTATGAAGAGGTCTCTAGGCTTCTTATACTATCATCTACCTTCATTTACAATCTAACCCTACCATTACCTCTATCCATACTAGTTCTTTCCGAATTTATCTTCCGGGAAGCACTACTGAATTAGCCTTTATTTATTTTGGGGTTTTATCTAATCTCCATACTTATAGGATATTAATCTAATCTCATATACCCTTCATATTTTATATTATTCCTTTTTTTTTTTTTTTTCGTATCCAAGTGTGTGTTGTTGGTCATCATCTGCGTCCATCCTGAATGTACTATACTATTCGTTAAATTTTGTCTGGCGGCTCTGGTTTTTTCGGGACATACCCACTGGTGCTTGCCCGCCCTTCCTTTTCTCTATACCCATTGTAGTGTTGAAAGGTCTGCGGTCGCTTGACCTCCATTTCCTTCCATCTTGTTTGCGGCCCATACGTATTCCTTTCTCTTTCTGTTATTCTTCTGGGACCATTCCTGTCCCACTGATTTTGATAAACTTGATCCCGAACTCTATTCATGGGAGGATCCTTTGGAGGGGTTTTGAGCTCTCCATTATCTACTCTGTCCTCGTGTCCGGATCTATCAAATATTCTAAGTAATTCGGACATTTGCTCGGCTGTCTGCCTTTCTGTGCCCACTAACATCTGTTCGACGTACGTGGGTAGGTTTCGCCTCACAATCTGTACTATCTGTTTTTCTGTCAGAGGGTCTGCGGTTAGCATTCGCAAGGAAGCGACTTGTTGGCGGAAAAATGATGCAAAAGACTTCCCGGGTTTCCATTTTTCTTCCACTATGCTATAGAATATATCTTCTTGTATTTTCTCACCCCAATAATCCTTCAAAATTACATTTTTATATTGCTGTAGTGTTTGAGGTTTTACAAATAACGAGTCCCACCATGTACGGGCCTCCTCTCGCAAATGGCTACACGCAATTGCAATGCACGCCTCATCATGCAGTCTGTTGAGCTCGCAATATTTTTCTAATCCGTTTAGATGTTCTAATGGATTCTCCCCCTCACGTCCAGTAAACGTGCAGATTTTGACAAACTGATTAACTGCGGCTGCGCTGCTCCTTTCCGGATCGTAATTATACGTCCCCAGCCTAACCTCATCGATGGGCCTACTCCGCATACGTCCGACCTTAATTTCCAATATCTCTACTTTATCCCGCAACTTATCTACGTCACCTTTAAGTTGTTCTACTATACTACTATTCTCACCTATATACGTCCCTAGACTATCCCGGTTATTCACTCTTTCTTGTTGGACATCGCTCTGCACATCGTTTATTTTTATATTACACTCATTAACGCCATATTGGCATATCTTAATGTATTCCCCTTGTTCATCAACTTTCTTATTTAGATCTATCATTTGCTGCGACCACTCTTTCTTTACTTCCAATGGTCCAACACCTTGTTCCTGACTTGCAATTTCATTTTTATTATAATTATCGAATTGTCTATTAGATTCTACAGTTTTCTGCTCGTAGTTTTCGTCCCATTTATTCATAAATGCTCTTTGCTCCTCTCTGCACTGTTCCATGAATGTCCTCTGTTCTTCCTTACATTGCTTCATGAACTCCTGTTGCTCTTCTCTCTGCTGTTTCATAAACTCTTTCTGTTCGTTTCTCATTTGATTTATTAAGTCATATAATTCTCTGTTACTAATATCCCCAGTGGTTAGTTGTGGGTCTGACATCCCAAGTGAACTCCCACTATTGTCCAACCTTTCTACTTCCTCTGGCTCCTGAACATCCATGACTTTCTTTGACCTAGTAAGCATTTACGTATTGAATCCGATTGTGGACACTAACTGAATGGTTTTTAAAAACGAACTCCTTTTTCTCTCTTGTTTTATATTCTAAAATTTATGGCAATTATTTACTATTCGAACGCCAATGTTCAGACTACTCCACACCCAATTATGTGTTATGTACCTGCTCAGTCTCTACCTCTACTCGTATCTCTACTTATACCAACACCACTCCTACTTTATTACTAATTCTCGACTAACACTCGCATATGCACAACTCAATTGCGAACTCTATCTCAACGTATATCCTATACTCTCCATACGGTTATATAACGACTGCAAAAGTACCAATGTGCGTGTGAGAAATCTCAAATTACCAGCTAAGTAAGTTTTGAAAGTTTAATGATTACTCCTAAGTTATATGGATCACTTATTCATCATTGATAACATATTTATCCATCTTCTCCATTAATCCTTGTGTTATGATTCTCATATAGAAAATTATTTTGATCCAGGTACAGATATATTTTACTTAGAAGCCTTTACAATTCCTTCAGGCCTAGATGTATATTATATCTCAGCATTTGTAATTATTCCACATATAAACAGATTTGGTATACCAGCATTTATAATTCATAAAGATATAAGCACATTTTATATGTGAGCATTTGCAATTTATTCAAGTACAGACATCTTTGGTATATAAAGAGTTATAGCTTATTCAGATATAGACAGATTTTATTTATGAGCATTTATAATTTATTTAGTTAGAGCTGTATGTATATAGTATCTCAGCGTTTTTAATTCTTTCAGATATACACATATTTGTATATCAACAATATAAATAGTTATAATTTATTCAGATATAGATGTATATTATATGCAAGTCTTTAATATTTATTCAAATATAGATGTATATGATATATAAACAATTATAATCCATTTGGATATAGTCATATTTTATTTATCCGCATTTATAATTTAGTTATAGATATATATAATAGCTCAGCATTTCTAATTCTTCTAGGTATAAACTTATTTATATATCAACAATATAAATAGCTACAATTCACTCAGATATGGAAGTATATTATGCCTCAGCATTTGTAATTCTTTCTAAGAATAACCCTCCCCTATTTCTTTTCTTTTTACCTTTTTCTTTTGCACTAAACGGAAATAAATTAACAACCTTTCTCTATTTCACTGACTTTTTTTTTTTTTTAAAAAAAACAACAAAGAACGTTTTCCTTTACAAAACAAATTAGAGCTAGCTAGTTCTTGTCAACAATCGTGTATCGCGCAATTCAAAATTCAAAATGTCTTATCAATATCTAATCGCTACGAAATTAGTGGCAAACTTATCCCTGTGAAAGTTATTTCATATTATAACTGAATTTGTTACTCTTTCTCTAATACCAAATACCCCCGTATCATTTCTACCCGAATATGACTATTTCATTTTCCCATTCGCTCTATTTCAAAATCGTTCAAACTCTGTTATACACATTTTCTCTTTTTTTTTTTTTTACTTGCCACGTCAACTCATTGTCGTCTCTAATATAATAATCATTAAAAATACATTTCGAGATTTGCCTTTCACTTTATGTGAATTCTGGCTTCGGTTACGTTCAAAATCTTTGGACTGGCCCCCAAATTTATGTAACCGGCATGCCTCCGTTCAGTCTATATGGCCATTCTAGGTTGGTGTGCTATTAAGCATAATCAGACGGATGCAACCAGCTACACAAAATATGTAGATAGAACGGATTAGTAAGAATAAATTATATTCAATTACTACCTTACCGGTTGAGTTTGACCTAATAAAATATCAAATCAAACTATATTTCCCAACCGATTGTTCTTCTTGATATAAAAATTATAAAATGGTTGACATAGCAAGTAATTACAGTAAAGCAAATCTTAAAACGAGGTTTATTTGTTGTCTAACATAAAACATAATTTCTATAATTTTGAGATATATCAATAATAATAAATACGTGCATAGAGTGATAGTATGAAATGGGTGTAAATAAGTTTATTATAAATGTTCGTTCAATTAAAGTTTATATGTATTAGAGTTATCTAAAGGGATAATTCGCATTCTTGATTCTCTTGGACTTATGATTAAACTAGGAGTTTATAAATTAGCATGCTAATATACGATTACCTAGGTAAACGGTCCTGGCAATTGATTCAGTCACTTCTTCGAACCGCGTTGTGGGCGTCCCACTTCTTTTGTAGAGCGGTTCAAATCCGGATAGTTTCCTCGTAACGGTTTCCAAATGGCACAGAGACGTAAGTAGGTGAGCAGGTGATTATCTTCATTTCGTTTGTGTTACAGGCTTGGGTATGGAGCAGCGTTTCGAACCGGCGCTCGAAAGTATTTCTTCTACTCGATCGTCATTTCTTGGACTATAGCCTGGGTGGCAGTTAAAAGTTCGCTAGAGAAAAAAAATTGTTTTCCTCTTTATGAGAAACTGGAATCACTTCTTTATTCCTACACCGCTCTACTCTTTCTGTTTTTAGTAAAAGAAACTCCCCTCCTTCCTTTGTCTTGTGGATCACGTTTTCACACCTACGGCCATCTTTGACCTTAAAATAATTTAATTACTCTCCCTTTCATTTTTTTTTTTACATTTATTCTTTCTATAATTAAACTTATTACATTTGTTTTATTTATTTATTTCCCTTAACCATCACTCTATGAATTTCTCAGTAATTATTTTCCTTCTTAGAAAAATGTTTTAGTACAACAAAATTCGACATTTATTTTATTTGACAACTCTCATTCATTCTGTCACTCCCATTTACTAGCTGATAACGATCTTTAAATGTTATACCAAATTCTTCTACAACCACTAATTCTTATCTAACTCAGCTGTCATCTTATCTAAAATCTTTTTTTTTTTTTCTTTTACTAACCTTTCCTTAATATTTGACCTAACTGAAAATATATATTATATTAAATATATGTGATCACCTCGTGCTATCACAATATATATATATATATTACATTTGCGAAGATAAACTGTTCATAAATTTTATAGATAAGTTGTGTATTTTGGAATATGGGTTAAGACCCCGAATATTAAAAGATTATTTTTATTTTAGTATAGGTCTAAATGATTTTTTTATTTCCATGTCTGTTTGTTTTGTGTTCTTGGTTGATATGGATGAGGGGTGTTCCAACAATCTTGTTGCATTCATTGTTCTTATAGAGATGAAACTCATCAGAATCATTTATGAAATCTGTATCATCATTATTAAAATCATTGTATTTTATCCCCTTTTTTGTGGTTCTATCCTAACAATAGCTCATCTTTACTATCATTTTGAATAATTACCCTCTTCAACCCATCACTTTTTTTCTGGTTGGTCTGTTGGGTTTTTTTTTGATTGGTTTACTCAGCAGGAAACATTGGGAGTATATTATTGTTATACTTTCCATGTCAGAAGTTGTTTTATTCATAGATGGAGGAGTAACTAGTTCTTTATAGAGTGCTGTTATTGTTTGTATATTATTTAATGTCACACTTTTGTTCACTTCATTTTTTGGCTGATTCTTCAAAATATTTATGCATTCACCTGAATCTAATGTTGTTTGAGAGTCTTTATGTACTTAATGTAAAGGATGTTTGAGGACAGATGAATCTTGTTTTTTTTGTTTCTTGTTACAAGTCTTGAATTCTGAGATTTTCTGGGTGTATTCATTTGTGGATTATATCACAAACATTGATGTGTGGCTTTGTGACCATTATGCAGTGCTGGCATTGTTTATAAGGACAATCTCCTGCTATATGTTCTTTTTGTGAACATAAAAAGAATTGTGTTTTTACAACTTCGAATTAAAGGTAAAAGTGTTGCCTCTGGATCAATAATTTGTGTTAGTATTTCATATGGTTAATGCCTTTGTGGACTTTGACCTTGAATTCAAAAATATTTAATAACTATTGGTATTGATGTATTTTTAACAAATCCATATTACTTTTGCAAAATCACTTTTAGAATAATCTAAGTTAATGTTTTTAATTAAACCCATAAATGTTGATCAATTACAACCAATGGATATTTTTTAATGTTATATTGGTTTTTAATTTATTTCTTTGTTCCTCAATATGAAATTCCAATATGAGATATCTAAAATTAGAATGGTCCATAATTCTGAGTACGATCTCACAAATTCTGTTTTTATAGCTTTCATATAACAATCTTGAGGAAATCTGTATAAGGAAAAATGGAGGTTTGTATGAGCAAGTGAAATTTTTTTTTTTAAATTTGTAAAGAAGATCTCTCGATATGGGTGAATAGAATTGTTCCATGATTTTTTCATATTGCTCGGTGGACCAAATGATGGTAAGATTAGTTGTTTCAAATATTAAGGCATTTAAAAGATTTTATATATCTTTTAAAGTAGATCTGTATAATTTGTGTGTTGCTGAAAAGTTATATAAACCACTATTATCATTAATCTGTTTTTTTTAAACATTACTGTTAAGATTCAATGAGACTTTCATTTTGTGTGCATAAGCTGTGACTGTCTTCCTCTATGAACTATGTCTTTGATATTCCATTTATAACATTTGACTCCATTATGCATTCAAAATTAGATTTAGATGGTGGGGATTTTTTTAAAATATAACTTTCAATTGATTAAAAATACAAATTACTCTTAATATTTTCTAGAATATTTATATATTAATATCTACTTTTGTAATTATTTAAATTTTTAATGTCAAATTATGTATTTTATAATTTCCTTTATCTTTATATAAAATTTTTCGATATTTTTACTATTAATGCACATCCACTGCATTATATTGCCTTGGGGTGTGTGTGATAATTCCTATCATCTAGAAACAAAAACTAAAACATATTCATTCTGTCATTGCTGGAACTATTTACTGCAAAATTGAATAAAAGTGTCACTATACAGACCATTTAAATGCTAACAGAAATATCATGATCAGTGAGTTTTAATCAGCGGCACAAACTTTGAGGCCTAGTGGAGTTTGCTGAGAAAGTTTTAATTTTTAAACATACAATACAAAAAAAGTAAAAAAAAATATTGTCTCAGTAATTGGCATAAGCACTTTGCTTTTATTTTGTTTTTTAGTTTATTGAAACTGCTCTGTAGTTAATTGATGATTTTAATTTTTTCCTAGAAAGTATTGACTGTTTAATCACAATTTTTGTTTTAATTAAAAACAAAACAAAAACAATGGGGAAACAATTATTAATCTTTATGTGTCAAGCTGTATAAAAGTGAGATTCACTTTGCAAAATATAATTTTCATACATATATATCATCCAGTTTGAATGATATTTTTGGCCAAGTACAACTACTTTTTACACAAATGTATTACTAAAATTAATTTTTAACATTATTAAAAGAATGAAAAAATTGTAAAGATCCAATTTATTTAATTTAGTTCAGCAGCAAACTTCAGCTTTCTATTTTGAACGAGACTTAGTGAATTTTTCATTAATATTTCTCCATATTTGAACCTCTTATTTTTATACTTAAACATTTTTTACAGTTAAACCTTGATCTTTATTGTAAATGTAAGGTTTCTAGTGGTAGGCATTTTAAAAGTTAGGTGATGATTCAAAAATATGAAAATAAGTATCTAAATGTTCTTATCTACAATAGTGACATTCAGCACCATTGGATGTAATTTATCTATGAATAATTTGGTAGAAGGTAATATTAAATATTTGAATTTTATGTTATTAAAAGAAGATAAATTTAGGATTAGTTATAGAAATTAGGATTAGATATTATCAAAGAAAGAAAAAGAAAATTAAAAATATATTGTTATTAAAATTTTAAAAAATATTTTTTTTTACTGTTTTGACAAAGATGATATTATTTTACCCAGTAAGAAATTCCTTCCGCTTGCTATAATAAACTTTTTAAGCTATCTTTTTAAAAACAAATTATTTTCAAAGACAATTTTATTATTAATGTAGTTTTTGGTTTAAAAATAACTTTTTTTTACAAAAATATTGCACCATAACTTTTACTTTGTAAACAAATGATTGAAAATTACAATTAATTTTTATAAACATAAATTATTCAGTCATTTTCTTTTGGGTTAAAACACTCAAATTTCTCATTTTTATTGACTTTCTATATCCCCTCTAGGATATTGTCAATCATGCAAAAGTTCTATTTAATGGTGACATCTTAGATTTTTGTTTTCAACTATTACATTAAATTCGGAGCTGTGGGAAAAGAGAAACTGCACATTATACTATAAGGTTATAGATAGGCTTAAAACAATATAAACAAAATGTAATGATTGCAGCACTACTGTAATGCTCAAAATTGCAAATGTATGCAAAATTGCTGCTGTTTTAACTCAAACCATTAAGGAAATAAAAATGTTTACTTTTTATGTTGCCCTGATTTAATCATGATCTGTAAGAGTTGGTATATATATATAGAATGTTCACTCTAAACTTAAATGATTCACTTAAGTTTTTTAAATTTACCGGCTGGAGAGTGCGTGGAGATTTATAATATTTAAGAAAGCACATTATTGGAGTTGACTTCCGTTTAAATAATTTCAAAGATTTCAGCGCTTTATAATCATAGGTTTACATTTATAAGTCATGTTTGTCTAATTGTAGGTGGTTAAAAATGAGACACTGTCTTTTTCCAGTGATGAGTTAAATAGATTTGTACTACTGAATATTTGATTATAACATCAGGTACACAATAGACTCAAGCCCTGATTTAAGCATGGCATGTAAAAGTTGGTGTACACAGAATTAACGCTCTAAACTTAGTGATTCACTTAAGTTTTTTAAACTCTTATCGGGGGAGAGTGCAGAGATTTGTAATATTTAAGAAATAGCGCATTATTAGAGATTGACTTTTGTTTGAATAATTTCAAAGTTTTCCGTGCTTTATAATAGGTTTACATTTATAAATCATGTTTGAGTAATCATAGGTCATTAAAAATGAGTCTCCTGCAATGGGTTAAATAGATTTATTTGTACAATTGAATATTTGATTATAACATCAAGCACATAATAGACTAAAAGCCCTGATTTAAGCATGGTCTGTAAGAGTTGGTGGATATAGAATATACGCTCTAAATTTAAATGATTCACTTAAGTTTTTTTAATTCTTACCGGTGGGAGAGTGCTCGGAGATTGATTTCTGTTTGAATAATTTCAAAGTTTTCAGCGCTTTACAATAATAGGTTGCCAAAAAGAACGTATTTTTTTTCATTTTTATTAAAATTAATTTAAAGCTTTTAAAACATCATATAATTATAAAAAATATTTTTATATTTATTAAATAAAAACTTATCAAAACAATATAAAAGAAAAAAAAAAAAAAAGAAATTTTTTTTTAATGTGAACAAGTATTGTATTTTGAAAATGATTGAGTTATCTCATTTAACTATAAAGTTTTGTAATTTGCTGACAACTCCTGTCTTCTATTAATAAAATTAAAAACTAAAATATATTATGTTTTCAGATAATTTGGATTTGCTGAAGGATTATAATAGGAATGTAGCATACAGACCATTCAAATGATGTTCAAAGTTACCTTACCTTTCACAAAGTTAATTGCCACTATCAATCTGAAGTAAATTAGAATTTGCCATGAAATTTATAATATGCATTTTGAATTGGAAAATGAATTATAATTTTTTTTATTATAAAATGATGATATTGTTATAAAAATGAGAATTAACAGAACATATTTTAAATATACTTCAAATAATTATTCAAGTTTATAATCGGTCTTAATGGAATTTGTATTGTTGAATTATTATTATTTTAATCCATCAAAATGATTAAGGACGGGGAAGGAAAGTGTTATATTATGTTATTACTATTATATTAAAATAAATATAAATCATGAATATAGTTGAATGCATTTGTTACATTTTTAGAAATAGTAAAGATTTGCAAATATTTTAATTTTAAAATAAAAATAAATTATTTATAAATTAATTATTATTAGAGTTTTAAAGTTAATAAGTTGTGTGATTTTTTTTTGCAGAATAAAACATTGGAAATGCATGCAATGATGCTGTATAGGCTACCAAATACATTTATATATTTTATGATTTATAAACAGTATTGAATTTTATAAATTTTTATTTTTTAAGCTTATTTGTAATTTTTTTCTTTGAAATTAATAACTAGAATTTAAAAATAGTACAAATTATATTTAATGAGGTATTATAATTTCTTTAAAAAATACAAATCTATTTTATTAACTTGAGAATTATAAATTTATTTAACGCACATTGATTACATAAGTAATATTTACTAAGGCAATAAACCTCAAGAATGTGCGCTTGAAAATGCGAAGGTAGGGACCTCTACAGGTCTTAACCACAAGCTTATGCCTTGGAAGAAAAGAGGGGAACCCCTTCTTTACTTCAACCTACTTTCTATATAAATAGCTTCACACTCTCAGATCTAACCGCTTCAGCTTCACCTATTTATATAGAAAGTAGGTTGAAGTAAAGATGGGGTGTCCCTCTTTTCTTCCAAGGCGTAAGCTTGTGGTTAAGACCTCTAGAGGTCACTACCTTTGCATTTTCAAGCGCACATTCTTGAGGTTTATTGCCTTAGTAAATATAACTTGAGAATGTGAGCCTGATGTTTTCTTATGAAGTGAGTCATTTAAATTAATTTAGAGTTTTTAAAAGTAAAATTTTATTTTAATAGCTTTTCTTCATGCACATACACAAAACAAAAAATTTTTTTTAAGTTTGATTTGAATTGTTACATTTTTTTTAAATAATACAATTTTCTGTTTTACCTTTTAAACATAAACAGGCATTTAAAAAAGGTTAAAAGTAATTTTGCATTATAATAATAGTTATTTTGAAATTCAATTGCTTTATCAACTTTAACTAAAATAACACTGCTATTTAAAGATAATCACTAGTTAAAATGATTTATTAAAAACAATATGAAAAGTCATTTTTAAAAAAATATTTTAATCACATTTTTGTTCTTGATAAAATTCTAAGGAATAAGGTGTATATACTTTGCTTCCATAGACAACAAGGTAATACTTTTTTTTTGTAAGCACTGCTTAGGATAAATTTTGTAATTAAGATTTAGCAAATTTCTATCAAATAGATTTCCTTAAAATATGTGGCAATGAAATGATAATGAAATATTTCATTGTGATCTGCTTTGTTTACTGTAGGTGTTGGCAGATTAAATTTCAAATATGTTGATTTAGTTTTAGAAAGTTTTTGGTGATGCATTTAAAAGCACTTTTATTTTTAAAAAAAGATTACACACAAAAAAAAATGTTAGTTAACGTTCACTTACAATAAATATATTTTAATAGATGGTAAAAGTTGTTTTTTTTTTTTAAATGGATGAAATTTTATTTTTTCTTGATTGTAGAAGTTTCTTTTTCTTTTTTAAAAAAAAAACCAAAACAAAACACTTTTTTCATAAACAAGTTAATATTGGAATTGATTTTTAATGCACTACAAATTCCATTAAAACATTACACATACCATGACAATGTTTTTATTTTTTGTTTAAATAAAAATAATGATAAAATATCTGAATACATAAAAAAAATGTTTTATAATAAATATTTTTTATTTACTGCGAACTAAAAAACCAAAAAATAATTGTTTTTATTGATTAGCATGAAAAAAAAAGTGAAGTGTCTGGAAATTAATTAATTCAATCACTACTTTTTACAACAATTGATTGAATTAGCCAAATTCTGGACACCCCAGCTTTTATTTCAAATTAAATATAAAAGTCCCAATTGTCATTGAAGATAACAGTACCTTTTTAATGCACAGTAAAGAAAATTATTATAAAATATTTTTTTGCATATATTATTTTTAATATTTTTAAAGCATTGCTTTTTAATAAAAATTTGATGTTATTTATCTTTTTTTTTTTTTATTATTCTAATCATATTTGTATTATATTTTCTAATTATTTTTTTGTTTACAATTGTTTCATAATTATTTGTTCTCAAACTTTGCAGAATAAAGATGTATTTTTAATATATTAAAACAGGCAAAACTCTCTATACTGTAACGAGCACAGACGTTCGTTACATTGTTTTTTTTTTATATAATTATTAAACAAGTTAAAATAAAAAGTTCACATTTAAAAACTTTCTTTAAAAATTAAAAATTGAAATTAAAATATCGTCTTAAACTCTTATATATTAAGTCGCACAGATAATAAAAATTATTAAAATAAAATTTTTATTAAAGAAAAAGGTATTTTTAAAACTAAATTTTAAAAAGATTTGGAGATAAAATTATATCTCTAAATCTGTCTTTAAATATATTTTTGATTTGGAAAACAGGGTAATTAATTAGAAATGGAAATGATTGTTAATTAGTTAAATGTAAACCAGCCTTCGGCATTTAAATGTAAAAACACCTGTCAGATAAGAAAACAATAAAAACTGTTAGCAAATAAGAAGAAATCCCTATGGAATCGGACCTCAACGAAAAGGATCATCTCATCGATGACGTAATGTAAATTCAATCCTTCACATTAATATAAAAGGAAAATTTTGGAAATTATTAATCAGTGACTAGTGACTGGAAATTGATTGATTATTGACGATGTAACAGCTAGGTGTTAGCGCTGGGGGGATTGAAAAAGACGCACAGCTTCAATCCCTTCAGTTCTGCTAAGAAAGAGAAAAAAATGGGCCATCGTTTATACAATGAGGACCAACTACACGAAAAACAAAATCTCCAAAGGATAAATAAATAAATCAACCGGATACTAATCTTCGGACGACGTGGGAATTCACGTTTAAACGGCCAGGAATATAATAGGATGAACTATTTCAATAACCGTAAGAACTTTAAAATTTATGAACAGTAAATTAAAAACTTTTCATATTTAAAATGATTTTAATATTATTCTATCTGACCAACAATATTTATTAATTGGTTATAATTTTATTTAATGTATTTAATTTGTAAAATCATTTCCATTTATTTATTTATTTATTTAATTTTGTTCTTTAAGTTGTTATGATTTCTGTTTTCCGTTAAATAAATTATAAAAAAAATGTTAAACTTGAGTCGGGCGTGAATGGCTGTATCGATTTGTAAAGATAATTAAGGGAGGGTAATCTTGGGTTGTTCATTTCGTGGTTGAATTGGTTCAATGGATTGGATATATTTATGTAATTAGTAGGTGTAAGCATGAGATCCGCTACGGGCAGGATTATAAAATACGCCACACACCCTCTGTTTGCCTATGGATGGGTTTGTAAGTCGGCAGAAGACCGCAGCCCATTCCTATGGAGTTTTTAGTTTATTGATCTACTTGCCCACAGATGTCACATTCCTGTGGGTGGAGAGTCAATGTCGTTTTTCTTTCTTCATATTGTTCAGATGTACATTCCTGACAATATAATTGTGTTGTCGTATCATGCTACATTGAATACATGAATGTATCAGATGGATTGGCGCCGGTTGATTGCGAAATGTGTTGCCTAGGGTTAAATAGGGATAGAATATTTTATTTTCGAATGCAAATCTATATAGTATATTCAGGCTCGATCCTATAAAACTATTAAATTTAAGTTGTTTATAGACGCTTGCATAGATTGGCTATCGGTTAAATATGTTTGCGTTTTCATATTTGATCAAAATATATAGACATTCGACAAATACTGATACCTTACGGTGAGTATCTAAAAGGTATTTATTCGGATGTCTTTTAAGTTATTGGTGACGATGCAGGTATCTTACGATGAATACTAGAGGGTTTCTTATATTTCCCTCTGCAATTGTCAGTAATCAATAACTTTGTATTTTGATCGTTTATGTTTACTTTGAAATGTTTTTGACCGTTGAAATCTATGTAACCGATCTATAGCAACATATTAAACAGGTTAATATAATCCCATCTGTGCGAACTTGATTAAAAATGTAAATTTATAATATAATAGTAATGCAATGTAAATTAAAGTAAAATCAAAGTAAAAAAAAAATAATGTTAAATGTTAAATTAAATGTAAATCACTAAAGTAATTTTAAACCTTATATATATGTGCATAAATAAATGTTTGTATGTGAATTACTGGCAGTGGCTTACTTTATTCTTTTATATCCTAGTAAATGATATTATTAAATCTCTGCTATTCCACTGAGCTAGTGACATGGGCTAACGACCGGAATCAAAATTTAAGAAAAAAAAAATATATATTTTTTTTGACTCACGTATCTGCCTACTTTATAAATTTTTCTAGGTTCAAATGCCTAGATGGCGCCCCGTAGTGCAGTTTACGTTAAGTCTTTTTCTCCGGATCGTTACAATACGTATTACCATTCAGTGCAAGTCAGAGTAATCGATGGATGCCAGAAGGCTTGGGCATAAAATCCCCAATGTAGTGCCTACTCATCCAATATCCCCAGACTAGTTTCTGGCTAGATGGGGATTTTATGCACAAACCTTCTGGCATCCATTGATTACTCTGGCTTGCACTGAGTGGCAATACGTACAGAGAGTTTTGCTTGTTTTAATAACAGTTAAGAGCAAGCATAAGAAATGGTAATCATGTAATATTTATTTTTAATATAGTAATTGAGACTTGGGAACCATGTTTGATTTTTTTTATTTTTATTGGTAAGCTTTCCCAAACTGTCACATCTTGTATTCTCATATGCAAAAATTACTATAAAATGAAAATTACATTACAACCGTAAATTCAATAAATAAATGATTGTAACAGATTTTTATTCTGTTAGGAAATGAGCATGTTGTTTAATATTTATACTATTATAATGCTAAAAGACAAATTCTTATGGTACTTTACATAGAAATAAGTTTATCCAGGATGAATAATTGTGATAAAAATGTTATAGATTATTATTTAATATACCAGAAATTATAATTACTAGTAATTAAAAGGACAAAAAAAGCAGATGAAGTTAAAACTGATATAGAGTCCATTAATTGTATACAACTTGTGGAAAATAATATAAAATGCCATTTAGCATATTGGTTGCTATTAGTGGGTGTACTCTTTAGACGAAAAAGAATTATTCTACGAGCTTATTAAAATCTATTATGCAATATTGAATAAGCTGAAAATAAACATGCATCTTGTTGTAGATACTCACTGCTGGGAATATCACATTTATGCAAATGTTGGTTAATAACGTCCATTTTTTATTAATTTTTTAAACAACTTTACAATTATCTAATAAACAGTTAGCCATCCCATTTTTTGCTATCCTACCAATACTACTTATTCACATTTCTTGGTTGTCTAACAGTTTTTTAAAGCATGACCCAGATTATAGTGAGACATAATTTGTAAGAATAAAGCAGAGACAAAAATGGATGTAGAATATTTAAATTTTTGCTTAGAAAGAGAGCAAGAAAATACAATATTTAATTATAAATTAAACTTTATTTATGTACAAATTTGAAAATACAAATATATATATTCACAACACACATTAAATTATTTGTAAGCATGTTTGAGTGAGTGAGGGTGTGTGTGAAAGTTTACATTTTGTAAGCATCAGTTGTAGAGGTCCCTATTGTGCATCCAGGCACATAGTCTTAGGTTATTATAGCCTTAATATATATTACTTAAATGGGAAAAACTATATTTTCTCTCTTTTTTTTTTTTTTTAGTAGACAAGTCATTTGATCAAATCTTAAAATCATTTTTTATAATAATTTACTTTTTAATTAAGTAAAGTTGTTTTTATTATTTTAGTTCTAACTTAAAAAGATTTGTTTAGATGTTTACTATCAAGTTTGTTTTAATTAAAATTGTTTTTTTAAACAGGCTTAATTAAATAATTAGGATTAATAATGATTTGGAATCTAATGATGAAAATAACAAAAAGTTGTTTTGATTTTTTATATAAGGTCTTAATTAATTTTTGATAAGACGTTAAAAGTAATAAAAGAATACTGTTTATTGTTATATATTATGACATTAATATCCAGGTTTTGTCTCATTAATTACTGTATTGATTATATAATGATAAAAAATCTATTTACTGTGGTAAGTTAGTGATTGCAAATAATTTTTCATTAGTTAGCTAGTGAAAAAGAACTGCTATGCAAGAAAAGAAGAGTGATTCCTTTATTTGATTCAATCTAAAATCAAATGATAATTACAATATTGATTGAATATAACAGAAGTCATGAATGCATAATTAACATTTTTGGATTTCTCTTTTGAACACCATCCAGAGTTTTTCCATCATATTGTTGTTGACATGTCTATAATGTAAACTTGATATTATTATTGAAAATGTGAAATATCTCAAACATGTCTAAATCATAATTTAATAATTTCCATTAATAATATGAAAATAATCATCAAAGATTCCAGGAAATCTTAAGATTTTAAATTGGATCTAAAACAGTATTATTGTCAAGAAATTCATTGTAAAATTGTTGACAAAAATGTCAATTATTTTCATGGTTGAAACAATAATTACTGTTTTAAAAATAACCAGAAAAATTGTTTTATAGAAGCTACACTGTTGAGTTATAAAGCATTTTTACAGTTTTATCCTGGACACTGAGTTCAAATGGTTTTCTGAAAATGCTTTTATAAAGCAATCCCAATGATTTTCTATGGCAAAAAATTTAATGTATTACTCTAAATTTAAATTATATAAAACTCCATTTAAAAAATAAACAAACTTAAAATTGGAAAAAGTGATAATTAATGAATAAATATTTTATGAAGTACACCTGGGTCTCGTTTTACACGATAGATAGGTTCCTCAGAAAACATGCGCAAACGAAATCGCGCAAAAATAGATGTAACTTACATTGAAAAAGGGGGGATTGTCTGTGATTTTTCAAAATTCGTGCAAAAGCAAAGCACCAACGTAAAATTACTTTAAAGTTCGCGCAAAAAAAAATAAGGAAATAAAATATGACTAATAAAAAAATTTCAAATTTGAAAAAAATTGATACAAGACAAACTTTTTTTAACTATAATATTTAATTTTATTCAAAATAATATATTTTTACGCATAATTTACAGTACAGAATTTACATTTTTTATACACGTTTTAATTATTATCGCTATTTGCCGAAAAACACGTTCGTTTGCAAAGTGGTAAAAAATAAAATTCTTCACAAGAGGAAATACAACTAGTGCCAACTTCACACTCATGTTGTGTCAATGGTTTTCTGGAAACGTAATTAGTAATTAATTTTTGAGACGATGATTTTATTAATTGTTTATGAAACTAACAACTAAAAATTAAATTCTTATTTTTGTCTTTAATTTTCAATTCCGTTTAAAAATCAAATTTCACATCACATTAATTTCAAGTCACCGTAAGTAATTTTTAAATTGTTAATTACAATTAAAAATCAGATTTTAATTTTTAATTCTCAAATTTAATTATGCCCACTGCTATTACTCACCTTTTAAAAATAAACTTGTGGACACTAAGTGATTAATAATTGATTACATTCTTTTTTAAAAAGCAAAAACATAATGTGATTTAAAATGCAAAATTAACACGCACAATGTTTGAACAAATTTACATTATAATCTTGTAAAATTTAATGTGTGTATACATAAAATGTGGAAATCATGATTTTAATTTCATTATTGCATAAAATCTTAAAGCACTGAAAATATTGAAATTAATAAGATGAAAGTCGAATTCCAATAACGTGCTATTACTTTCAATATAACGTAAGTGCGCAAAATTTATTATTTAAAGTAATAGCGCATTATTGGAGTTCGACTTCCGGGGAAACATGAATTGCGTAACTTCACAATTGTGTTAAATAAGTCCATGTAAAAAGAGACCCAGGTGTATATTATTTTTTAAAAAAGTACTAATCTGTGATTAAATATACAATGTAAAAACATTTTGGAGTTAAATTTTTTTAAAAAAAAATGATTATTTGTCAATTTATAGTCTACCATTTTGAATCTTACCTAGACTGAGAATAATTTTTTTTGAATGACAATTTATTAAATTAAACTGAAGCATGTAAAAAAAAAATCACAATATACATTTTAGACTTTATTGCATTTTATGTTATATTGTCATGATTTTTTATTTTTTAATTATCTAACCAGTTAAGTCTGAATTTTTTAGCATTGCTTTTTTTTTTTAAAGCAATATAGTTCAAACCCCCCCCCTTTTAAAATGCAAATGCAGTTAAAATTAAATAAAAAATAGATAAAAGAAATTTAAAGTACTGTTGATTACTGTACAGTATTTTGAATAATGTAATTTATTATATCTTTTTAGTTTGTTATTGATAGCATATATAGATTTTTTATATTTATGATAAAAGCCACCATTATCTTAAATATGCCAAACAAATCTTACAAGATTGCTGATTTAAAATTACGCATATAAATATTTTCATCTTATATTTAGTCATCTTTGATTATACAACGTTATCTAGTTAGTTCAAAAATATTTTTTATTGATAACATGTTATTTCATGTATGGAAATTGGTAATCATTATCTAAAATATTCAGATTTATTGAACATCTGCAAGTCATAACATTCATGATTGCAGTTGAAACATTAGGTGTATTAATGTGTTATAATTAACCACATAAATCAAGATATCCAGTCTACGAGCCACATTCAGCCCAGGATGACTATGAATGTGCGCAACACAAAATCATTTTTTGTGATTACTTGTCGCAGTATTACTAATATAAATAAATAAATGGTATTAGTATGTGTACACATTTAGTTTCAGTTTTACAGCAATATGCAGATTTTTCCCAGTTGGTTATTTTCCATGCTCAGACAGGAAAATTGATAATATCAGATGCAATGTGATCATTGTGTCAGTAATTATCAATATTTCAAGCTATTATCGCAACTTTAGGAGTTTGAAGTTATTTAGAAATCATGTAATTATTTTTATTTGATTAAGGTTACTTCTATACCTCTTCCGCACTTTACATGCATCCTATATAATAGAGCTAGAGATCAGCTGATGAACAAGTCGTTACTCATTTTTCAGATTCATGGTAATATCTTGATAGGCTGAAAAATCATTGACCATTGCATGCACATCCATGTATGGGCATCTCCACATTATAGTTGAGACTTGAGTGAGCTCTGTAAATGAGGACTGATCAGTCCTCTGTTCTTGTCCTGCGTCAGCATTCAAGAGGAGTCTGGAAGGTCCCAAAGTTTGTTTTTTATTTTCCTGTCAAATCTTCATAATAAAAGTAAAGTTCCTTTGTTATCTTTTTTTTTTTTTTTGCAATCTTAACATGGTGTTTATAATGTTTTAAAAGTAATAAGAATCCCAAAATAGAAAAAATGGATGAAGAAGATTGTTCAATGAAAAGTGGACAGATGACTAATTTACATTCTGCTAAATTTTTAGGGAATTTGTCCAAGTTTTCAAAGTGTATAATTTGAAAAGGCATTGTATTTAAAGACATACTGCCAAATTTAATGCTTATAAAAGATTGTGTCTAAAGTCCTAGCAGTAGAATTGGAAAAGAGTCTATTCAAAAAAATTTTTTTTAAAAGGTTACAACTTGGGTGGATTATTGTAAAGTGAGTTATGTGTAGTATATTTAATAGTAACAAATCAAAAACATTGATGGTGGATTTATCAAACAATATATGGAAAACATGGTAGATATAATCCCCCCCCCCTTCTCCATCAAAAAAAAAAAAAGATATTTCTAAAATCAATTTGTCTTACTAGACTATAAGTAAGTGAATTGGAAAAAAATCAATCGAAAAATGTTTGTAGAATAAAACTGCTAATTTTAAATTTTATGCTTTCGTGGATGAATGATAACACTAATACAACAAATATAACTCAATATGTCATTTTTATTAGAGATATTAATGACAAATATTATTAAAAAATGACTTAGTGCAATTAAAAGCCATTAAAACCAAGAGATTTATATGAAACATTAAAAATATATTAAAGGGATTTTCTTTTGCCATTATTAACATATAGTTATTGATAATGCTCCAGTCATGGTAGTGAAAGAGAGAATTATAAATTTAATAAGATGATGAACTTGCTTCCCAAAACTGATATTTGATAAAGTATCATTAGAACATCAAGAAAGTTTATGCACAAAAACTTTAAAAATGGATAACGTCATTGAGACTGAATTTCATAAGAACCAAGGAAATGAATCATTGCATTTCTAGGAATTTCTTTAAAACATTGATGATAAGTATGGTATCATTTACTTTTCGGAAATAAGAGGAGTAAGCTGAAACCAAAATTTTAAAAAGATTATATCATATGTGACATATTGTCAAGTTGTTTATGGTATGAAAAAACTAATTGGGCCTGGAACTTGATGATGAAAGCAGATTTATAGATTTAGCATTTTTAATGGATTTAACTAATTAAAATGAATTAAACATGACTTCAGTATAAAAACTAATTTATCAGTATAATGTTTCAAACCTTATGTTTTCCAAATAAGCTGTAATTGTTGTAAACCCAAAGCAAACAATTTTATGCATTTTGACATTTTGGTTACATACAGATAAGTGAAAAATATGCAGTCTTGCTTTTTGATTCAATGCAAGAATTTGAAAACAGAATTCAAGATTATCTGGAAAATAATCAATATTTTGATATGTTTTGTGATTTCACTTTTGCTAATATAAATATGCTACCAGTCAGTTTTCAAATAGAATGCATATTCAACTTTAAAGAAAAAATTTCTAATATCTCTTACTGAACTTCCCCAAGACAACTTTTTAAGTTATCACTTTTTGGCAACACCTACATTTTTGAGCAATTATTTTCAAGAATGAAGTACATTAAGAGTAACATTAAAACCAAAATATCTGATGAGCACCTCGAGAAGTCACTGGAAATTGCAACTACTTCCATCAAACCAGATATTGATGTATTAGATTTTCAAATAATGTCAAATATTTCATTAGTTTTACATTGCCTTTTTTTGTACTTTTTTATAATTAAAGTACACGTATACACATTTTTTATGTGAAGATTCAGAATAATGATCAGCATCAATTTGTATTCACTATTTTGATTTAAAATTGATTGTTCATGATAAAAAATTTGTGGCCATTTTGTAAGACTGATGATGTCATAGGGTAGTTATTAACACTTATCCAAAAGCAAAATAGCAACTTTCATACTGAAATTATACAGTACAAAGTTTATTCATAATACACAATACACTACATAATATTGGTGCTGTATACAATATTTATATTATAAACTTAAAATACGATTAATGAATGTACAATATTTTATCGAATTTTCATTCAATCAATGAATGCACAATATTTTATTGAAATTTCATTCAGCATTTTTGCAAGACAATCAGTTCATTAATGATATTTATATTCAAAGTAACGATTTTCATCATTATTTGTTTTAATGACTTAAATCAACCAAATAAATTAATACTGTATTAAATTTTAAGATATGTATATTAATTTAAAAACTATACTGTATTTACTCATTTTTATGGATTAAAATTTTTACTAATAGTACTTTTACTTATGTAAAAATAACATTCTACATTTTGTAAATATTATTTTGGAATAAAAAATGATTTTATAGTAATGAACTTTGTAGGATAAAAAATGACTACGTTTAAATTAAAAATAATCTATTAACTCAATTTTAAAACATCTCGTAAGGTTATCGCATATGTATAATAATGAAGAATGGGGGGAAAAAATGAAAATTTTCTTCAGTGTAAAACAGTTTCCCAGCTAATGTACATATGTATAAACCGTATAAAGTAATCTTTCTTTAGATCTACATCGTATGTATTGTAAAAAAGCCTTAAAATTGATTATAATATGCAAACACAGAATGCATTAGATACGTTTTTCTCCTTTTTTAATAAGTCAGAATATATATTTTTAAAAGTAGTTTTGACAATGTACAGTATGCTAATTCTATTACTCTTATACTAATGATAAATAACAAGTCTTTATGATCAATTAAATAATTTATTAAACATTTTTTAAAATTTTTAAATAATTTAATGTAAATAAAATAATATAGTACTACAAATTGTTAACTGGTAGTTTATTTTCTCATCCATTTTGCTGTATTTTTGGACAGTTAAAAAGACTTTTTCTAGCAATTATGTTTGCTTTTTAATTAGAATCATAGCTACAACTAATATGACCATGAATCTTAAGTCGATTGGAAAAAGGAAATCATGATATCTCTGCTTTTATGAGTTTATCCATGTTAACCGTTGCCATAGTTTTTAAAAACCAATACAAATTAGAACAAAGTGCTCAAACCATCCTAGGTATATTGAAGCTTACTAAAATCATGAAATCCATGCATTCGGATATAAAAAAAAATCCAAGAAACATGTCAGTGATTTTTTTAAAACCTTTTCTCTAGATCCTCAGCCATCATCTGGTGCACTTCTGCAAAAAAAAAACAAACAACCCCAATATAAAGGATTTAGAAGACAACAATGACCCTTAGAATATGCAATTCATGATTTAGAAAATTAAATAATTATGATTGATGAATGGATCACTGGGAGGAAGAATTTTAAGATAAGTATTTTGTTGTTTTTTTATCTAGATTTTAGTTGCTTTATCATATATATATATTTTAAGTGCATAGTTGCATAATGCACACAGCACAGTTTATACAAGCATATAATGTACATTAAAGAAGTTTTTTTAATTACTATATATACTAGATTACGTTGTTTATTAACAGTTATAAGGGGTAGCTTACAACCTAATCATTCCTGCCAAGATTAGCCCACTTATTAAATTAAATTCATCTTGAAACTTGCACTAATAATGGGAATGTTATTTGATTATTATTAGCATATATATATATATACAAGTATTTATTTATATTAGCATTTAATCAAAAAAGTCATGATAGATTGTTTTTTATGGTGAATCATTTAGTGCAACAAAAAATAGGAAAATAAATTATATACATACTATTTGATAAGCTTTAATATTTTGTGTTAAACACATTCTAAACTGAACAGTGTGACGACGCTATTTGAAACTATGTAACTTGGAGATGACTAATGTCAAGTTGGGTAGCTAGGAAATGGAGTATGAAAGTAAAACTGATTTTACTATTTTTTTTTTTTTTTTATTAATGAAATGTATTTAACAATAGGCAGCATCATGAGCAGTATGAAAGCAAAATCTTTTAAAAATCTTTCTTCTTGGAAATAATTTATACGCTATAATGAACTAACATCAATTGAATTAAAGTTTCAAATGCTAAAAAAATGGAGTCTATTGTTCGAATTACAAGAGTTTTTAATCAAGTACTGTAATATAAAACTTTATCAAATTTATTAGAGAATTATAAATGAAATTAAGTGGAATTTATGAAGTTTCGTAATAACTAGATTATTTTCTGATCGTGAGTGGAAGAGTTTTATTATTATTATTTTTTAAATCTTGTCAGAAAAGAACACTAATTCTGCAAATAGTTGAAGCAAAATATGGAATAATTTATCTAACGTATATAAAATTTTTTATTTATAGAGCTTGCAAATAAACTCTTAACAAGCTCTGCAGAATATCCCCAACCTCATACCGATTTCTGCTACTGGCTTTCTCAGTGAGGTGCTAAGATATTCAAGCATTAGATGTTAAGAGCTTATTTGCGAGCTCAGTATATAACATTTGTAATACAAGCTTGTTAAATTAGGTCATGTGACATGACTTTATTTCTTTGTAATAAAAAAATATATGAAAATGTAATTTATGATTACAAATAGTTTTACTTTGAGATGCATATCAGGTAAACAGTCTGCTATGGTGTGATTGCTTTCTTCCTTAACATGTCTCCATTTTTCTACTTTATCAATACACCCAAGAAGATGCCTACTGTCCAAGAAAAAGTGTACACAGGAGAATTAAGAAATTGATCTGCTAAGGATTGATGTGTTTTTATTTTTGAACATCAGGAGATATTGCTGCGTGATCAATTCTTTGCCAGAAAAGTGATATGGAGAGCTAAACTGCTTTTTGGAGATTTCCACGCCTAAACATCATGAACTATTTCCAGGATGATTCACTGAATTTTATTACAACCATTAATTTTCATCAAGTGATTAATATTGTAAAATTTTCTTTAGTTTTTTTTTTTATTTGTTATTTTCATACTCAGAAACATGAACTTTAAAGTTTATACTGTGAAAGATTTCATTTTTAGTGTTAGTAGGAAAGAAAGAGGAGCTGGTTAACTTAGTTATTTTTTTTATTGTTGTAAATAAAATCTAGATCAGCCCATCAATATTGAGGTAAGATTTTCATCTATTTTTCTCAAATGAAATTACAACACTTGGTAGATTACAGAATTCATGTTATATATAGATGATTAACAATTGTTATGTATTATTTCAGTGTGAATGATAATTAACTAGTATAAATTCTTTTATCTATCATATATATTTAAACTTAGGTTGGGGGATTTAATCAAATAGATCATTTTCAGCAAGAATAAATCATATTGTTATGAATGAGACAATGGATATTTAACTTAATAAGTTAGAATGACAATCATTTTAAATCATTAATATTTATTTTATTTTTTGTATATTTCATGATTTTGTAAGCAATGAGTACCTTAATGGATTTCTACCATTGGGTAAAGGGGATGGAACTATAAAACTTAACTGAAAGAATATTACTTTTTTATATATAATTGTTCAAATATTTTAATTTTAATTCATTTTATCATTGTTAATAAATGTTAAATAGTTTACATCATTATTCCGATCTCTGGTTTATTGAGTTATCATTGCAATCAACAGTCCAACAATTAATCATAGTATGCACACACCTATTTCATTTTTATATAATAGTTTTATGATAAATTAAGTATTTAAAATACTAGTTGTAACTTTATATAATAGTTTTATGATAAATTAAGTATTTAAAATGCTAGTTGTAACTTATATAAAAATGCAAAAGTTAATACACATATCTGTTCATACCTGTTAAAAGTCGAAGGGAAATTCCCACTGGGTTCGAATATAAGGGCATAATGGTCTCGGAAAGGGCTAAGAGGTGGATGAACTAATTTAAATTATATCTGATCTTATTAAATAGGTATGGAGCTATTAAATAGGTATGGAGCTAGTCAGCTAAAGGTAGATAATCATTGGTTATACATTTCATTGCATTATTACCAGCATTCTACCCAAGGATCCAAAGTCTGACCATAGTTAGATGCAACCATTTCCCTTTCCCAATCTGGAGGAATTATGTGGACCATTACATCAGGCGCAGCCAATCATGAGGTACTGAATCATAATAGCAAACCATTACATCTGGTCTCCAACATGTTGGGCTTGAACATATACATCTGGATTTACATCTGGCAGCGTCAACTTTGAGGTTCGAAATAGTAGTACTGGCACCATACATCTGGTACCCTGCATGTTAGGTATGGACATACTGTGGTTGCAAGGAAGGTCCAGCCATTGGACTGGTGTTCAAAAAAAACTTATTTTTTCTTTTCTTGTAAACTTACATCCCATTTTATATTTCTGTCAACACAAACCCAAATGAACTTTTACACTTATTAAACAACTAGTACTTCCATAGAGTTGAACCAATTTTTAAAAAAATGCGTCAACAGAAAGTCATATGTAAAGTATTGAATGCAAATTTGAAATATAGTGGATTGAACAATAAACGGAGACACAATGATAAATAGTTAATTAATTAATTATTAAATGATAATAAAATAATAGAGTTAGGCATATAGAAGGACATAGGCTAAAAAGTAGATTTTTTTAAAAAAAGAGGTTAAAGATAAACGCAAATGGTTAGGGATGGCGTTATACACTATGGCATGTAGTTATTTATAGTCTAATAAATAAATGAACATCTTATACATCGTTTGCAAAGAATATATATTTAATGACAACCAGAAGTGGTAAACAATTAAGTACTATGGTGACAGTGAGATGGAGTTACTTCAAAGTATTAGTGTCATTGAGATGGTAGTAGTGTCAGTGAGATGATAGATGTTATTACCAGTGATGAGGATCTATACTGATCCATGTATCTGGGGGAGGGTTCTGAAATGGAAGTTGAACAATCTTCACAGTTGCAAGAAGGGAGTGAGGCAGCTTCTCATATTCAAGAGATCCCTACTAGTGAAATCACTCAAACATCTAAAATTTGTAGTAGTCCAGGCTATGCAAAACCCCATAACCATGGAACAGTTGGCCCAAATGATCTTAGAAATGAAGAATGATATGGCCACTAAAACTGATATAAATAGTATAACCAGTGAGATTGGGGAAAATGGCAACCAAGACTGATGAAATGAAGAGTGAAATAAAGAATGATATGAATAGCAAAATGGACAACATAAAGGCTGATATGAAAGAAGACAAAAGATATAAAAAAGAACATGAATGATATAAACATTAAGATGGAGAATATGACAACCAAGGCTGATATAAGTAAAATAAAAGGAAGAATTGAAGAGGGATGTGGATGATATTAAAGCAAAGATTAATGATGTCGAAGCTGTCTGAAGATTTGTCTCCGTAAAATTAGAAAATGTTTGGAAAGTCAATGTTGAGTTGAAGCAAGGAATGTTAGAGATGAAGGAAATTGATACAAAAGATACAGATGCCAATGTCAATTTGATGATTTCAAATGTAATATCATAGAACAAATTGAGTATAAAATATGATGAGGCATGCAAGAGTCAAGAGATTTTTAGACAAGATGTGTGCACGGAACAGGAAGGATTTCAAACCAAGATCCAAGTTGAATTTCAAGGAATTCAGTCAAGAATGGACTAACTCTCCTTAACACAGAATAACAAGGTTGTCATGCAACAAGATGTTGTTAGTGTTAGATCAGCCCCTTAAACAAATTGAGAATAAAATAGTCATAGTGGAAACACATGTCAAATAGACAAGGCCAATACAGAAAGATTGGTGGGAACTGCTGAAATGCAAGATTGAGTAGATAAAAATGAATGAAACAATCAAAGATTAGTATTGTTCGAGACTCAGCTGTGCCAAGGAATGCTAACCAGTGAAATGAAACAAGTTGAAGTTGACACAAGAATCCAGAATAATAGAAAAGAATGGGATGGTAGGAATCATTGCCTAGAGATTGTTCTTAAAGGCCTACAGAGAGTAAGTAACCCTTGTGAAGAAACCCCTCTTCCATGTCACAAGCTGCCTGAGACAGAGATTATCCTCCTAACTTTAGTTTAGAAGGTTTAATATCAGATAATTATCAAACCCACTCTGATAATCACATACTGAACCTGCCCATAACCACTACAGAAATTAGCAAGACCCAACCACCCCACACAAGTGAACACTATTAACTAATTTGTCAAGCTAAAAATATTTAAGGGATCCACCAACAAAGCCCCCATTGAACACATCAGAAGCCTGAATTTTTATCTCTCTGTGAGCAGAAACTTGCAGAGGGCAAAAAGGTTATTATTGCATATGGGAACCTTCAAGGGGATGGCTGAAATAATGGGAATCATTGTTTCAAGCCCCATCTACCTTCGATGAATATCAAATCCTTTTAGTGAAAAATTTCTGGAATAGGGATAGGCAGGATGCTGACAAATTACAAAATTGAGAACTTTAAACACCTACTGCCTGAGTGAGATTTAAATTATAAGAATAATAAAAAGTAATTTACCACTCGGAATAGAACAATCACTATTGTGCACCAATGCTAGGATTATGCTGAACTGTTAACTAATATAGATATGAATTCTAACGTGTCGACTAGGATACCTGAAAAAAGAAAATAAGAGGCTACTGTTAATGCTATTTTTTTTTAGGAAAGAAAAATAGTGATGCTAACTACTGGAAGGAAATGTCCTTACAAAGTAATCCTCCCTGTGTATGGTCAGCTAAAAAGAACCAGACAAACATTAACAAAACAGGGATAAGCTCTTCCCCCAATAGTTCCGAAAAGTCCTCAAAACCAGGGTATAGTAATTATGCACCAAAAATTCAATTAACAGAAACCAAACTAGAAGGCTATTTCAGGTTGGGTTCATCACTTCAAGAAACCAAAAATACCCAGAGGAACGTAAAACAAACCCCTGATCGAGGAATCACTAATATGACGTTTTCATGGGAGAATAAAGCACCTAACTTTGCTTTGCAGAGCTGCCTCATGATAGAGGTTTTGCTTGAGGATTTACAAATTAAAGCACTGTTAGATTCCAGTAGCCAGATTTCTGTTGTCTCAGATAAATTTTATCAGATTTTGATTAAAAATCCCCAAATTAAAACTGTGCCACTGAAATCTATTCCGGTTACCATGACTAATAGTAGGAAAGCAAATCTTGTACAGAAGCAAATCTGGGTTGAAATTAAAGTTGGCCAAACAATCCTCTATCATGTGTTCCCTATATTGGATGGCTTGTTCCATGATCTCATTCTTGGGCAGACTTCCTATATACTTGAACACTTGCATTATTGATTTCTCTAACAAAGTAATTAAGATAAGTGATGAGGTCTTGAAGATGACATTGCTTCTGAGATATGGTCTGCCTCAAGTTGACTATGTTACATCTGGTATTCCAGAATCACCCATAGATAATAAACTCACAGAGTCCAATTTACTTGGAAGTGAAGATACATTGAAATTGAGATCTATGATACATGAATTTAGCTTAATTTTTTCAGAGATACCAGGAGTGATAGAGGGATTTCAGCAAAGAGATTAGTACATTACCAGCCATTTCAATCCAAGTCGTATCCTACTCCATACCAATATTGGCAAGAAATAACTAAACAAATTAATAAAGTGCTGGATTGGGAGATCATTTCCAAATGCTCTTTACTGTATTTTTATCCAGTCTAACTGTGAAGAAGATGGGTCGATGAGATTTTGTTTAGATGCTAGACAACTAAACAAAATTACTGTCCCTGATAGAAAGATTTCATTGCCATACACGATTCTAACAGTCATTAAAAGAATATATGGGTCAATTTATTTATGTATATTTTGGAAATCTGACAGAAAGATTCCACCGCCATACACAATTCTAACAGTCATTGAAAGAATATATGGGATAATTTATTTATGTATATTTTGGAAATCTTAATCTTATTTTTATTTGTCCATGGCCCTTACCTGGATTTGCATCCCGGATAGCGGAGTTTTTACCAGTACCATAATGGCAATTATATTCCGAAGAGATTTACTTATCACATGATGAAAAAATTGCAGTTAGTCAATATTTATTTATTTTGATGTTTCCTTAATAGCATTTATAAATTAGCTATCATTTATTTCTCCTGATGAAAAAATTGCAGTTAGTCAATATTTATTTATTTTGATGTTTCCTTAATAGCATTTATAAATTAGCTATCATTTATTTCTTCCATTTATATTGAATTTCAAATCTTTATCTGTCTTTTTCATTTTGCACTTTAATATTTATTTGCAATTTCTTCAGTTGTTGAATATGTGATTTTTCATTAATCTGTGCTATGTTATTTTCCATAGTGATTAATTTCAATGGGAACATTTCTTTATTAAATTGAATTTTTTAATAGATATGTTATTGGTTGCACTGATTTTGTTTTAGATATTGACAGAACTAATCACTGAGCAATAATGAAATTGGACATTGTGTGATTGTTCTACCCTATAATTTATTACTTTGAAATGTATTTGTTTTGTGCATATTATCAATATCAAATAAATGTAACCAATAGAGGATTGTTTAAAATAATTGTTTTTCATAGGTAATCTCTTTTTCTTTGAGCTGTTAGGTCAGCTTGTAAAGTTTAATTCTATTCATTCATTCAATTTAGAGAGCATCTGTATATAAAAGGAGGCATTTGAAATAGTTTTTAAAGCACCATCACCATTACATCCATTGATTACTCTGGTGTTCATTGAGTGGCATTTCTATATGAAGAATTTTGCCCCTAATAATATCAGCAAAAATTGAAACATTTATAAATATATTAAAAGGAAAATTAATTGCACTGTGTATCAAATACTTACACATATGCCTAAATGATTATAAAAGATTTATCCTTTGAAAATAAAAATAATTTCAACTTTAAATACTTAATGAACATATCTCTTTTTTTTTTTTATCTTTTTTTACTATATCATAACTGATTTAAGGATTGAGCAGCATCACCAAATAGTCTACCAGTTTGGAATATTTATTTTGTGTGGATGAATGTATGATAATACGGATATATTTAGATAAAATAATTGCTTCTGATGCTAGCTCAGATCAGATTATGAGTTATATAACTATTAACCAATTCGTAGACAGATAACAGCAACAAAGGGCAAGCAAATTTAAATAATCAAAATATTGTTTATTCATTTCTTTCAGAGTTTATATAGTCATATAAAAAGTTTAAATTATATATATAAAAAACAATCAAACTCCAAAATATAAGTAATGTTCCTTCATGAATAAGTCCCATCAGGTAAGCATCGGCCGGGAGCGAAGCGAACCCCGCAAACCCGGGAAACTGCTTGTAAGGCAGCCGTGCTGATCACTCTACCTTGTCATTAATCACTTTAAAAAAGGAAAATTTCAATTTGAACTTGACATGATTGTCAAAATGTGTAAGTAGATAAACCAGTTGTCAGGTTTCACTCTTCTTGCTATTCTCTGACAAGTTACATCAATTGGAGATCATTAACACAAACATGCATATGTGAAAGTAAAATCTTGTAGACATCTATCTATGCACACCTCGGAGAAAGGAATAAACTATAACTTGAGAAGCATTTCCAAAAACTTTTGATATCATCAATTATGTTTCAAAACTAACAAGTTATTCTAAATCTATGAATTCTCCAAACAGGACTAAAGCAGTCACTCTTGAAATTATTACTTTATATTAATAATTAAGATATGAGAAAGGTCAATCGATTATAATTGGGGTTTAAACTGACATGTATAGCAGCAGATATATATTTTGCTGCTTTTTTTAAAAATATATATCTTTAGTATAATAATATCATATGATTTATAACACACATGTATACTTATTATATAGTATAAATCATCATCAACCATTATCAATCCACTGCAGGATGAAGGTCTCTCCAAGTTTAATCCATCTTCTCTGATCTTTAGCTTCTCTTCTCCACATCACCCCTGCATACTTTCTTATTTCGTCCATCCATCTCACTTATGGTCTCTTTCTGGGTCTTTTACAATCCTTTGGAATCCAGTTTAAAATTTCAATTGTCCATCTATTATCTCTTCTAGCAATATGTTCAGCCCAACTCCACTTCAATCTTTTAATTTTTTTAATGAGGTCAGTAACACCTGTTTGTTCTCTTACCTATACATTGCGTTTTCGATCTCTTCTTGTTACTTTCAACATACATCTCTCCATACTTCTTTGAATGATCTGAAGTCTCTGTATTGCTCTTCTATTAAGTGTCCAAGTCTCAGATCCATAAGTAAGAATGGATAAAACACATTTGTTAAAAACCTTCCTTTTCAAACACATAGGCATATTTCTTTTTAGTATCAAGTTATTTCTACCAAAAGCACTCATATCTCGTTGCGTAGATAGTTGAGTTATCCGGAACCACATTTTATTTCATATAAAATGCCTCTGGTGGTGATTCCCATAAGTTTGGCACACGCTATGCATATTCACTTCTCTGTAGATGAAAGGCCTCTCGCGTCGGTTATACCAGCAAAAGTCTGGGCCATGCCATGCCTATCTACTTTTCTCTAAGCACTACCCAAGAAGGGGGGCTTAGACTTCATTCTCGTCCAGAAGCACAACCGTTTCCTCTTAGTTATATTTTTGCTATTATGTCCGTACCACAAAACTTCGTATTATTATTATTTCTTTTGCTTATGACCTAATTTTAGTGCTGTAATATTATTAAATTTGCGCTCTGCTCAATATATATATATATGCCGAATATTACTAACTTTATTAATTTATAATGTTATTTCAATCTTATACAGTCCCACCGTCGTAATGTATTACTGTATTTAAGCATATATGCCTTGGGGAAAATAAAACGTTCGTTTTACTATTGTTAATATAATTTTTCATTAAATATTTTGTCATAGATTCAAATATAATCTTTCAAATGTATTTTGTTTATTTTTATGACCTCAATGGCGTGAAAATAGTTTATATCATATGTATAATGAATTTCGGAACGCTCCTAGAAATATATATGTTAGTCACCATGTTTCTGAACTGTAAATCAAAACGTTAATGGCAGTATTATGTAATTCTTTCTAATATTCGATTGGCAACTTAATATTGGACACACCAAAGATGTGTGTTTATTTATAATATATTATTTAGCTAATTAATAAAAGAGCATATGAGAAATAATAGCGTGAATGACACTATGTAATGATCTACCACTTGCTCATTCATGCACACACTAGTATATACAATTAAGTCAATGTATAATAATTTGTCATTATATTAAACTATATATTTTATTATCTAACTTGTCTGAGTAGTTCGAATTCCTTTTTTTCTCCACTTCCAAACAGACAGTCATGCTTATATATATTTTAGTTTAGTCATAGTTATAGATGTCTCATTGTCGTCTCACGCTTTACTAGTGGGCCGGATTAAAATTAGTTCTCTTGTGCCATCACTATTATGTTATCCATTAGGTGTTTGATCTGGGGCTTAGAGAGTGGGTTCGAATTCAGGCTGGTCCCTGACCTAAATCTTGAGCTTGACTGGGTTTGAAGTACATTTTGTGAGTTCCAGCTCATGTTAGATGGATAAACATGTTTTGAGCGGTACAATATAAAATACTAATATAATATTATATACTACTGAATATATATTAGTTTAAGAAACAAGCAATTCTGACATTTTTTTTAGCAATTAACAAAGTTAATCAAAATGAAGTAGACATAGAATCCTAACAACAATCAGACAGTCATAAATCTCTCAAAAATAAGAACAAAAAACAAATATTAACCCTTCTTGAGAAACCTTTGCTTCAAGTCGATCGGAAACCGTCAATTTTTGAGCTATGGTACTGTTTTTATGCTTATTTTAAAGCTTATAAAAAGTCCCGTAAGATGCTGCCCTCTCTAGAATTATTTTACAAGTAAAAAATCAATAAAAATGACATTGATGGGTTAACAATGGAAGAAGGCAGACTTTCCTAGATTCTAATTGGTTGATGCTCATAGAGGACAAAGAAGACCGCCTGTCAATAATTTTCACCGCTCCAACTTCTGTTTTGACTTTGAAAATGAAAAATTAGTGTCTTAGAATGATTTTTTTATTATTTTTCGTACATATGAATTATTTTGATAAAATATGCTGAAAATATAGTTATTTTAGAAAAATAGTGAGATTTTAGTAAAAAATTGTATACTTTTACATGAACATAAATTGAAAATGAAGCCAGCCCTAACAACAATTTTCACACCTGTCAACAATTTTCATTGCCCCCAAGCTCATTTTCAAACAGAAATGAATAATTTAGAGTATTTTGCTGGCCTTTATTTACATATTATAATGTATTTTGGTAAAATATGGTGAAAATATAAATTATTTAGGAAAATAGTAAGATTTTAGTAAAAAAGTCTTTTACTTTTACAGGAGCATAAATTAAGAAAGAAAATAAGTTCTGATTGGTTAGAGAACGTTTTTTTGAGGTTCTCTCCACTATAAAATATTTTTATAATTATAAATGTAATTATAAATAGAAATTTATTTTTGAAAAAACTTTCGTTCACTTTTGTAATCTGACAAATTATTAATATACTTTGATGAATATATTTTTACGGCTGAGTTTGTTAATTGACCAATCAAAAATTGTAAAACTTTAATTCACTTGGCCAATGAAAGAAAAAGGTTAATAAAAACAAAAAATAATACAGAAATTAATAAATAATGTATAAAAACAAAGTGGCAGAAAAGAATACATTGTAAATCGAACTTTAGGATGTTCATAGAACAATAATAATTTTATTATCTGTATTATCTTTCCTCATTTGAAAATCACACTTGTTAGTTTGAATCCACCTAAAACATAAAATCAAAAGTTTACTACAAATCGATAGGTCATAAATGATATTCCAAGTAAAAAATAGCTAGCTGCTAAACAATAAACAAAAATGCAATTATAATTTTACCTATTGGAACTATTTAAAAAATATACATATTAATTTATATCCTGATAACTATTTCTGACAAAATGCATAATGTTTAGAGTATTAGTGGTACATCAGTGTTGGTATTCTTACTTTCTTACATTTTTACTAAAGCAGTCTTTCATAAAAATCAGTACAAAAAGATACAAATCTGCATTTCAAATAGTCATAGTCAATTTCATGTATTTTTTTAGACATAATTTAATGGTTTCTTATTGAAATGTTTATGGCCACAAAGATGTGGAAAAATATAGATATTTGGGCCTTTTTTTGTGTCAAGAATAACCATTATTTAATATGTAGATAAAATTTCCAAAAGTCTAAATAAATCTTAACTTCCAAATGTTTTGGTGCTATATAAATAGAATATAAATTTTTTTTGAAATGTCCATATTAAACCAATGCCAGAATGATTGCAATGGGCCATCTTTTGTACTTCTACACTAACAATACTTAGAGTGCTTTTGGTTGGCCAAATCAACACCACTCATATAGAAGTTGTACATTTTTTCTGTGTTGGGTATGGATATGACTGCCATGATATATTTTCGTTTCATCTACTAACATTAACCCTCGGTATTCAAACTCGGGGAGAATTTTCACTCTGCTCTCTTCAGGGATGGGCCTGCTCAGATTAACGACTACTGCACCTCTATATAAGTGAGGATCAGTTAAGGCACTTTCAGGACTTCTTTTTGCAGCCGGTCATATAATACAGTGCAATATTTGTATAAATACAGTGCAATATTTGTATAAAGTAGGTCAGAATTGCCACGTCCTCTTAAAGTAAAATGATTCATTGTGGAATAATTTTACAAAATTATTATGTCACTTTAAAAATTGTAATTTTGTTTTTATAATTATAAAAAAATATAATTTAATTATTAATCTTTTAAAACTTTAATATATTTATTTTTTATTTTCATATTTATACTTTATTAAAATCCTTTTAATTTTGAATTAGTTTGCTTAATTCTTCCATTTTAATGCACTTTAAATCTAGACTTAGGGGGCATTATTTTTTCAATAAATTTTGGTTATTATTATCTATAAGTTATTGCCTGAATGAATTATTTTTATAATATTCATATTTAAAAAAAGTAATACTATATTTGATTGTATTTTTATGTATGTTTGCCTTTCATGCCACTGATCTCCTTGTTTTGATTTTATTCTTGGCTATTCTAATTTCAATCCGTTTTTTTATATATATATAACTTTTGTTCTTTATCTTTTCTACTTATCTTTTTCTGAAGTTAAAATATCATATTCTTATCCAAGTTACTCTTAATAGTGGTATCATAATGATGAAATTATTTAATTCTTCCTAGATATTTTCTGTCCCAGTTTAATTATATTGTAATGTATGACTTTGAATTATGTTTTATCATTTTGTAATATTTGTGTGTCTGTGTGATTGATTTTGAAATAAAAATGTAATGTAGAAAATTGAAATGTCAATACACTATTTCTCTGTCAATGTATAATTAAAATAGATGGAGGGATAGCTTGCAAATAAAAGACATTTATTTAAAAAAAACAAAACAATGAACTTGCAATATCATTTTTTTGGAATAAAATGAAAAATTTTAGTAAAAAAAAAAGAATTGTTACATTTCCATTGATCATTGTCAAACTCCCTCCACTCACAACTTTTATCTTTATTTTTTTTTTTTTTTAGTTAATGATAAATTCCAAATTAACTTTTATCTTTATTTATATGAATTTAATAACTGAAACACAGGCTTAATATGGAGGTGTTTATTATATCTATAAAAATAAAGAAGCAATCATCTCTGAAGATAAATTCATTCATTTTCCAAAAGAGGGCAGAATAATTTTATAAAAAAAACTGATCACATTTATAGTTAGCTTACATAACCGGATTTAGTAAGACTCAAACATTTACCGTTGTTAATTAAAATCAATTTTTGTTTTATATTACTAAAATATATATATAAACCCAATTGTATAAACTTAACTACTATTTAAATATCTGAATAATTGTTTAATATAAATTAACCCTTTTTATTATTATTTAATATGGCTGCTACCTTTTTACTATGCTTCAATAAATCGCTAGTGTAAAGCGGTTTGGTTTAAAATATATTTTTTCTCTTTTTCGATTTCATGTAATGATGATTACACACACACACACACACATTTATGAAACTAAAAAAATATATACAAATATCTAAATCTATTCATTATATATTTTCAATTTTAATGATTAATCACTATTACTGAATTTTTGTAGAAGAAAAGTTCAATTATGACAATTTGGAAATGAAAAGTAAACATATGTTATAAATTAGTTTTCTTTTAAGCTAAGCCAATCGAAGAAATTTTGATTCATGATTTTTTTGTAATTCACATTTCATGATTTAATATTAGCTAATTTTCATTCACATTTTGTGTAGTTTTGTTTGATCTCACCCTGTTTATTCATACATTCCATTGAGATTTGATGCAAATAAATGATTTCTTGAATTATCAATTAATGAAAATTAGTAACAGTTGTGCTCTGCATGGTTTAGTGCAATGATAGAGTGCCAGATCTGGAAGATATAAGGACTTGGATTGATTTCACTTCAGGCATTTAAGCCATTCAATTATTTATTTATTTAATTTTAGTTAGAAATGAAATAAGCTTAGGATAATTTATAAACTCAAATGTTAAGAATAATATTTATTAAGTTTTTTTAAGCATCTACATCAAAATATTAGACAACTGTTTAAAAAGTTCATATTTTAAACTTAAAGAAAATTAATGATTTTAAAATGTTTACTTTCTGTAACCATTAATTATATATTAACCATTGCAACAATACTAAAAAGTCAATAAAAATAAAAATGTGTTCATCTGTACATAAATCATAATAACAGTAAAGATTGAGGCAATTAACCATATATTTTGTACAAGTCTTAACTGTATAAACTGTTTCATTTTTAAATTTTATTTCTTAATAGACACATCTTCAATGAGATTGCAATATTCCCTTGTTTTTATTCTTGAAGAAAATTTATGCACTAAGCTCAATTCTAAAACATTATTATAACTGTCATTTCATATGACAAATTATAAAACATTAAGAATATCATTTCAAGAATCAGTTTTATAGAATTCTTATAGCCAGTTTGAACAATGTTTTAGATTTTGGAATCTGACAATAGAAATCTAGCATTCTATTGTGCAATTTATTTTTAGGCATCAATATTTTGGCAAACTTAGAGAAAAAATAAGCACTATTTTGGAAATCAAAGCTGAAGAAGAGTTAGAAACTTGTTCCTGATTTAAGAAATAAGAGGATTAATGCATTATATTTTTTGTAGATATAATCATTTGTATAAGTGAGATTAAATTGAAAATTGCAAAAGAGAAATCAGTTAATTTATGTATTAAATACTTCAAAGTTATGAAAATCAGTTATAATTATAAATTTATTTAAACGCACATTCATTACATAAGTAATATTTACTAAGGCTGTAACCTCAAGAATATGCACATAAAAATGCGATAATAGGGACCTCTACAGGTCTTAATCATCTCTTCGTGTTAGGAATCTAATGTGTATTCATGCTCCTTATGATTGACTAAAAATGTCTAACACTATAGCTTCTCATTAAAATTATTAAGTATAGTACTTTATTTTTAAAGCATATAAAAGTTATATGAATTTTTTAAAAATCATATTGTTTGGTAAACTTTTTTTAAATACAATGTTTGTGAAAATTTTCTTTTAATAAAGTAGACCAATTTATTGTGGCGAATGTTGTCTCATCATCTGTTAGTAATTGCAAAATTTTCTGAATCTCTTAAGAAACTTAATCTTATTTTTATAATTATTTTGTATAGTATACTCTGAGTAGTAAACTTAATCATTTTCAATGAAGATATAGATAAATTTGTTTACCATGGAGGTCTATATTACACCAAAAGATTAGAATTGTTAAAAAATATTTCCTAAAAAAATATTGATGTTTAGTCATATTAAACTTTTTAACCATAGTGTAAAAAAGGACTTGACCACAGTAGTATAAAACAGATCATTAAAATAGTGTCAGATTTATATAACTATCCAAGCAAATTGGCTTAGGCTCAAAATCTTTAAGCTTTTTCACTTCCATAGCTCTAATAGTATATTGAGCAAAAGTGTTTTCCAATTGGCTTAGGCTCAAAATCTTTAAGGTTTTTTAATTCCATATTATTAGGTCTAATAGTATATTGAGTAAAAGTGGTTCCTAGGCGCAAAAGTGCATTAATTCTAATTTTGGATCTTAAATACTTGCTGATGAAGTCAAAGTCAGAAATCAATCCTGTAATGTGTTAATATATATATTGTAATGTTCATGGTCTAATTTCACTTTCATGGTTGGATTTTGGCTTTCTTTTATGCATCAGAATACGTGAGTTAATCAAGCTATGAAAAAGAAAAATATTTCGTTCATATTTCTAAAGAGCATAACTATCTTTCCTGATTAATTTGATCTAATATTACTTAGTATTACAATTGGAATTGCCAACAAAGTTAGTTTTAATTTATAAAAGGGTACATATAATGAAGTTATGGAAGAATAAATATGAAAAAAATGATTATACAGAAAGTGAATTATTGGTTTTTATGCTGGGTTTGGGGAAAGATAAAGGGGATTTAGATATAAAGGTTATAGAGTTGACAAAGATTATGTTCTTGAAATGGGATGGAGCAGAATATGGGAAAATTTAGAGTGGGGAATGGAAAATAAAGTGGCTAACAGGTTTATCTGGGCATAATTGCTGAGATATTTTTGACTTCATTTAAGGAGAAGTCACAATACATAACATCACTTTGTATATACTTTGTCAGGCCTTTTTTTGCGGATGATGTCTTTTTGTGTGCAGAAAGAAAAGAAGATATGGAAGTTATGCTGAGGACATGTGCAAGGGTGGGTAAAGAGATGGGGATTAAATTTAGTGAAGAAAAATCAAATATAGTGATGGTTAATACTGGGGAAAGAGAAGATGTAGAATTTTTATTGGGGGATATAAAGTTAAGTGTGATGAATAGATATTGTTATTTGGGAATCATCTTAAGTAATCAGAAAAATTGCTTGGATGAATGGGAGAAAAAATTGATAAATGAAGCAAAGAAAAGAAAGGGATTGATAAAGAAATTAACAGTGTTTTCATATAATAAATATGTAGCTAGAACTGTATGGAAGGGAGTTGCAGTAGCAGTATTAACATATGGTAATGATGCATTATGTGTTAGTAAAGGGGTATTAGATTATTTAGAAAAAATACAAAGGGAAGTAGGAAGACATGCATTGGATGCAGATGTGTGGACAGCAAGGGAGGCAATTCAACAAGAATTGGGATGGTCAAGTTTTTATATGAGAGATGCAAAAAGTAAAACGAAAATGTTTGGTAGGTTGCAGTTTATTGATAATAAAAGAATAGCTAAAATAATATTTAATTGGGTTATGAGTAAAGAGCAGGCTACAAGATGGGTGAGAAAAGTAATGCGGTATGTAAAAGATTTGGATAAAGAATTTATATCAGTATACTTGTACAAAAAGTGGGATGATTGTTTTAGGAGGATTGTTGATTGTTATAGTGGTAAAGAATGGGATAAAAAATAGATGCATTAATAAAGAATAGGAATTAGAGAGATGGAGAACTAGTATGGAGAGTAAAAAGAGCTTAAATATTTATAGAAGTAAACGGAATATTGGGTGTGAGCTAAGTTATGATAATAGCAAGGAAAGTTGTTTATTATTTAAGGCCCGAACGGGATCTTTAGCAACAACAGAATATACATGTAAACGGAAAAATATGGGTGATTTAGTCTTCAAATTGTGTAAGGAAGGTATAGAAAATATTAGATATTTGTTAATTGAATGTAAGTGCTTGAAAGTAGAAAGGATACAAATAATGAAGTTATGGAAGAATAAATATGAACAAAGTGATTATACAGAAATTGGGTTATTAATTTTTATACTGGGTTTGGGAAAAGATAAGGGGGATTTAGAGATAGAAGCCATAGAGTTGACAAAGATTATGTTGTGGAAATGGACTGGAGCAGATTATGAGAAAACTTAGGGTGGGGAATTGAAAGGGAAAATAAAGTGGTTAACAGGTTTCTCTGGGCACAGTTGTTGAGAGATTTCTGACTTCGTTTAAGAAGAAATCACAGTGTATCACATCACTTTTTTATATCCCATAATTTCAAAGCAAATAACTGAAAAGATCAGGATTACGTTTAAGGTTACTTAAATGTTATATGGATTTTTTTTTGGAATTTTATCAAACATAATGGCAAAGGTAAATTATACATTTAAATTCTAGTAAACTAACATTAATAACGCACAATGAAAAGTTGACATTAAAGATAAATATTTTATTACAAATTAAAATATTTAAATGAGCATTATTAATAAACTAGAAAGAACATTCAACCACCCATCGTAATAGGTAGAATAATTGAAACAGTTTAACAAATAATGTCTATTTCTTTTATAAGTTTTTTCTAGAAGACAATCTATGAATAAAATGACTGTAATAGTTCAGGGAATGTCTCTATTGGGAGTAATATTAAGCTTATAATTTAGGTTAGTTTTCAAACAACTTAGTCACAAATCAGTTATGATTAATAGTAGCTTACTGATAAGTTTGTGTAGATTCTTGTAGGTTATACCATACATGGTTTTCTTGGGATGTAGATTGAGATCATGACCATTGATTTTATTTTATTCCTGGTCCACTTTAAGGCTAGTCTTGAAGGCATTTTTGGAGTCCTTCATGTTGAAAGAAGTCCGGAAAAAGTTCTGGTTCCACTTCCAGCATGACAACTTAGTTCAGCATAGAATAATCCAGGATACATTCTGCATCCTGGACAGACGGAAACTGCCAGCACAAGCTAAGACCCTGTTCAAAGATTTTCTGTATCTTTTATACTCAAGGTCCAGTTTTTAGATTTCTGCGCATATTATTATCAAAATGTCTAAGTTGATAAGCTTATGATTATTTTTCTTTTTTTGTACAAAGTTCTCTTTTTTATAAATTCTTTCCACCATCTTTAATTAGCGTTCTGATTGTAGTCATTTACATTTATAGTTCTTTTCACGCATTTACATTCTTTCTAATTTTAACTCAAATTAAATTATATAGATAAATACAAAACAAAAAAAGAACTTCCATTGTACGTTATCCAAAAAAATAAATTATACTAACTAAAAAAAAAAAACTAAATTGCATCTTTTAAATGATCTTTAAATTTTTTATTTTTTTAAAACTTTTTTTAAAATATTACCAAACTCCAATATAATTAAACCATACATATGTAAAACAATTCAGTATATATATATAGCACTATAATGTTCATTGATTACTCAAACTTACAGTATATGGCTTTGAAATAGTGTGAAGAGAACTTTGGAAACGTATTATGAATAAGGTAGCTCTTTTTAGATTTCAAGGAATGAAATTACATCAGCCATTTTATAAAAAAAAATGTAGTCAGCTTATATAAATAAATCATTTCATAGCTCTATCTTTAAGCTAATATATATACAATTTGGAATAATTTATTATAGAATATATTTTGTATACAATAATACTTTAATAATAATAATTATATTACAATTATTTATTTATTCATAAAATGAATAAATAATCATATAAATTACATATAAAAAAAAAAACGAAGTATGTAACATAAAAGTAATAAAATAGCACAAAAAATATTTAGTACAATGCAAGCAATGGTATAAATATTTTTAAAAAACCAAAATTATTATCATTAGCACATTTGCGAACATTGTAAGCATATTAAATAATTTGAGATTACTCTAAACTTTTGATAATATTTGATACAGTTAGTTGAAATTTATTAGATAATCACATATTTATAACTGAAAAATCTAAGGTCTAAGCAAAATATACAATAAATATAGTCATTCTATATTAATATAAATGAGCAACATCTAGTATATTAACATTTTCTTAAATATCTAATATAATATTTATTCTAAAACTTATGGAATAGGTGTTACAAAATTAAAACAGTTCCCCCAAACAAAATTTGTAGTACAATAAAATTTGATTACAAGAATTATTAATAATAATTCAAGTTGCTTGAGATAGAAACTTTGATAAATAAAAGAAACAATTTAATTTATGCAAATCAGAACAAAGTTATTGTGATTCAACAAGAACAATTAGAATCAATAAATATTCCCAGATAGTAATAATTATGAACAAATGAGTTATTAGTATTGCATTATTATAATATGCAATATTAAGAGAATATGAAATAAATCTATAAAAAAATTATTGCTTTTATTTTATTCAAGTTCACTGATAACAATTAGAAGATAATTATTTGTGAATTAAAAACATATTCTACATCATTTTGTAATGTAATTAACTATATGAAATTGTTATACAGACAAAGCTATCTGTAAAACCCATAAATGTAACAAAAATTTACTATTGAAGTAAAAATAAAATAGGACCAAGACCAAAATTTTATGATTAACTATAATAAAACAACTATTAATACCAAAACGGTTGTTGCTTGCTTCTTATTCTATAAATAACTTTCAAGCCCCAAACAAAAAAGTCACAAAATGCATATCAATACAAGTGTTTAAACAAAATCTTATGAATCTAAATATAATATCAATTTTGAGATTATCATTTAGTAATGACATCAACATGTGCAACTGATAAAAGTATCCAGTATTTTTATACTAGCAACAAAACAATATTGATGTTCCAGTAATATATGTCATTATTTTCTTTAACCATCTTTTCCAACTAGAAATACAGAGATAATAAAAATGAATAAAATTATCAAAAAGTAAGGGATAATCCATTTTAAAAATCTAAGGAATAATAAAGCTTTTAAATATATAGGAAATGTACTTCAAGAATGATACAATAAATAAGAACAAATACAAGAATTAATTTTTTTATTTTTTATGAATCTTTGCAAACGATCTCATTTAAACAATCATATAAGAACTAAGAGTCAGTGATGTTCGTATGTTAAAAATAATTAAGTGGAAGACTAATCAAATGACAAGTCTTGCACTGATACACAATCTATCAATAAATATGACAACAGATCAACATTTTTTTTTATTTTGAATTTCCAATAAATTATGTTTTGTAAATTTAATTTGATTACACTAAGGTTTCTTTCTTAAAGAATTATTAAATATAAAATTATCAACATTACTAAAAAGAATAAATATGAGTGAATATAATGAAGCTGAAAAAATAGTCATTACCTTAAAAAAATTTAGAAAAAAAAGGTTTTAACACTTTAAAAATGCTTATTTTTACCTAGGTTTACAAATTCTATAAATTTGGAAAGTTAAATGTTAAAGTGACATTTTTTATAAATAGCTTATGTATTTGGTGGTGACTTCTATTTTTACTACTTGATCCAGATTTTGTCCTTTCATGCAGTATGTTTTTCTAATGGAAAAGAAGAAAATCTAAATAATGAATATTGTATATCAGATATTACACATTAAGAGAACTTTAGTAAAATAATTTATTAAAAAATAAAATTAATTTTAAAATAATGGCAAAAAAATTAATATATAATACATATAAAAGAACAAAGAGAAAAAGTGACAGGATGAAAGACAAAAGTTTTCTCAGAATGCATGTATATCACATTTGTATACAAGGTGATAAACAAGAAATCTTTTTTTTTTTTTAATTTAGCAAAATACAAAATATTAATGAGTATAGTGACAATACTGGTGCTTCTTATGTCTTATATTTCATTTGTCTTTGTGGAAATTCCTAAAAGTTTTCCATGAAGATAGCTTTATATTAGGAAAATTATGATCAATTATTATAATAAATATGATTTATTATAACATATATATATTTATTATAAATATGTATAACTTGCAAAAAATTATAATAATTGTATTAAAAAGTAGAAAAAATACCTGTACATCGCAAAAAGAAATATACTAATTGCTTATGTGTAAATGACAGTTATATGATTCAGATACATGCTAAACAGATATGATATTGCTTGCAGCAAGAGGTATGATAATGAAAGAAATTTGATTTTTCAGTATAATCATTACTTACAAAAAAAAAATATAATATTTTTATAAACAAGTAGAAAATAGGTAGATTGAAAAACAATATAGATACAATTGTTTACAGAGTAGGCGGTACATATATATACATTGGAACACAAAACAAAACTTATTCTAGAGCATAAAACAAAACATTATTATAAATTATTTATATCATAAAAAATTATTATATACTTACAGCTTGTCAAATTTAAGTTGGTTAGTTTCTAAACCCAAGGAGTTACACAGACACCCACACATATATATACGATTACAATTCAGGCTAGTTATTCAACAATTCTGAAACAAATCAATATTTTACAGCATTATAAATTATTTATGTAAAAAAAAAAAGAAGAAAGAAATATATTATTATATCTTACAAAAAGTATTACTTTTGAAATTTCCTTAAAAATTACAGTAGTTTTCTCACCTACTGGACGAGTCACCAGGTGACGCTGCAGAACCACCAAGACGCCTGTAATTGAAAAACTACCGTAATGGTAGGGGGATTTCTAAACATTTCTCACCTCAGATATTTTAATCAACTTTTGTTTTAATTTTCTATTTCAGCGATTTTGAGCGATTTTTGGCTTACATTTCAATTTCAGCAATTTTGACCGATTTCTCGTGCGACGGCAGCGGGGGGGGGGTTACTATTTTTCAAATTGAGTGATTTTTACTGATTTTTGAATAGAAATTTATCAATTACAGGCATCTTTGTGGTTCTGCAGTGTCATCTGGTGGCTCATCCAGTAGGTGAGAAAACTACCGTATTTTTAAAAAAAATGGAAAATAATACTTTTTCTCATTTTAAATTATAAATCAATAATATCAACAAATTAAAAATCCTTTTTCTTTTCAAAAACTTTCATTTCAACAAAAATTTTATTAAACAATAAATAGTGATTACATACTAATAAAGGATAGATAAATGAATAAATTGTACAATAATATGATTGTATAATGTTCTATTTGTTATCTGGCTAGATTTTGTTATGAGAGTACAATTGTTACACTCTTATGTGGTTAAGTATAGTGATGAGATTCTAAGAACTTGATTAATGGAATAAGCATTTTTTATATAAACATGAATATTTTCTTTTAGAATTTCCTATTCTATAATGCTGGGTAGGTGGGAGTTGATAATCAGGAAAAGGAAAGAGCAGTTAAAGACAAGGTATCATCAAAGACTTTACTGGAGGCCAGGAGCTGGTCACGTTTCTTTATTTTTTTGAGCGTTTGATAAAACAATGGTATGATTTGTGGCGGGGGTAATTCCATGAGAGTTTTGCATCTCACTATCCATATGGAATAAAGGACAAAGGTAGAAAGCCTTATTATTGAAAAAAAACCCATTATGAATGGCATTTTCAAGTGAGAAAATCATATCAGGTCTTATGTTGGAATTGATTATAATTATATCTTTCAGTGTTTTAAGTCTTGGGCACCGGTGTATAATATGTCTATGGTTTCATCTTCACGAGCACACAGACCACATATAGGGTCAATGCTGGTAAAACCTCTTCGGTGATAAAGGAACCAATTCGTGGGAAGCGCATTAAGATTTATTTTAATGATGAAGTCAAGGAATTTGGGTTCCAGACTCCATCTTTTAAAGTGTGAAATGAGTCTTTGGTTGGTTACTTTTAGGCTGGTTTTTATGGGTTGTTGATTATAGTTGATTATATTGTATGCTTCCCATAAGGTGATTTTTTTGTTAAGGTTAAAGGGCATTATTGGGTTATAAAGTTGTAGGTGGTCTATTAGGGAGGCTATCCATGAACTGGCAGAGGGCGGAGGACGATCTGTCGGTGTAATTTTTTTAATAATGTTGGAGTATCCACAGGAGAGGATCAGATTATGTAGAGTGTTGTGGGTTTTCTGTAAAATTATTGCTTGTATTGAGTGGAATGACAGTCCATTGAACCTGCATGGCCGTTGGATGCCTCGCAAGCTAATAGCAACTGTCCTTCCTCTCCAAAGAAGTTTGGTACATAATCTGTTGATTTTATTTTGAAACTGGTTAGACATTTTTACGAATGGAAGGTAATATGAGATTTTTGGCATTATGATCATGTTGAGGAGGCCAACCTTTCCATATAATGAAAGGTATACTCTAGAGAGTGACGTGGTGATGGCTTCAGTTGAATGGAGGATTGCATCTTGAATCTCTCTTGCCATTGCAGTTGGTGTTTTGAAGATTGGGAAACCTAGGTATCTTTGGGGTTTTGCAGAAAAGGGAGAGTTAATTTGTTTACCAGACATAATCTTCCAGATGGAAGATTTGTTAAAGTTTATTTGTAGGCCAAGTTTCGCTGTATTTCTGTTTAAGATGTTCTTGAGATGGGGAAGGTATTTAATGGTGGGAAGAACAACCATGATGTCATCTATATATGCAAATACATTGAAGTTTTTATTGAGAGAGGGAAGGAAAATTCCAGGGAGTTTTTTTTCTATGGATATCCATCAGAAGAGGGTTGATGTATGCTGTGAAGAAAAGGGCACTGAGTGGAGATCCTTGAGGGATCGACTTGTATGGCTTGAAGCCTGGTGTGATCTTGCCATCAAGAGAGAGAAAAATCTCTCTGTTGTTGAGCAGATTGCTGATCATCTGAACAATCCCGGCTGGAATGTCGCATTCCAACAGAATATCCAGGAGGATATTTATCTGGACTGAATCAAATGCTGCCGCAACATCCAGCTGGACAGCAATAGGTTTTGATTTACGATGTCCTCTGATGTAATTGAATAGTGCAGTTACATTGGACATAGCATGCGAGGTTGATGATCCCTTTTTTCCATATTGGTTTGACGAGATATGGTTAAGGATTTGAGGTTGGATTTGATCTTTAATGACTGACTCAATTATCTTGATAAGCAATGGGGTCATGGAAATTGGCCGGATATTGTTAATGTCGTTTAGTGGTTTTGCTTTTTTAATAAAAGGCACGAGTGCCACTGGGTAAAGATCTGTTATGTTTCTGTTGCCGGAGGCTAAGTGATCAATCATTTTTTTAATAATTGGCACAGTGAATTGACTGAGGTGTTTGAGAAGGAAATTTGGGATGCCATGAAGGCCAGGATGAACGCCGTCAGGGAGAGATGTTATCTTCTTTTTGATTTGGATTTCTGTGATGCCATGTTCGCCGGGGTCACCAGCATCCAACCAGCTGTTTATAGGAGGAGCTCCATCTTTTTGCATTAATTGGCAGAATTGTTTGCTGATGTGCTGCATCATTGGAAAGCCAACGAGATTGGTTCCATTAGAATTAATGGATAAGGGAGTGATTTGTTTTCTATTGTACCCCAGTGCCCATCTAAGGTAGTCTCTCGTCCAGCAGTGTTGTTGTGCTAAGAAACATTTGGCTCTTCCAATGGATATATATTCTGCAAGGGACTTTTGCTTGATTTTGTAGAGATTTTTAAGGAAGATGATTTTTTCTGTATTTGTGAAATTTTGCTGTAAAGCTTGAAGTTGTATATTAATGTCTGTTAGATCATTTAGAAGGCCATTAGGTCCTTTGATTTTCCTGGCGTGGTGATTTAATATGGATTGTAGTATTCTGATGAAGGAAAACCAGCCCTCCTCAGCAGGAAGGGAAAGGATGTTTATTTTCTGGAAAAGGATGTATGCCTCAGATACTATCGCTTCGGTCATATTTGATTGGGTGATCATGCGCATGGTTTTACCAGGTCCATCAATAGGTGCAGGGATTGAAATAGGTGTAAGTTGTAAGATTAGAGCCATATGATCAGAGAAAGCAACAGGGGCCAAGGCTGCATCAAGGTTGAAATGGAGGTCTGGGGTGTAGTAAACCAAATCAATCAGAGACTTTTTAGTTTTAGTATAGAAAGAGTAGGCTTCGGGAGGGAAGAAGCCCTCTACACATTAATCTGCGATTTATTAGATGCAAAAATCTCTTGTTGAAGTCATTGTATGTGGTGTTAAAGTCTCCCAGAAGAATAGTAGGGGAGGCTCTGTTAGCGTTGAAGGCATTTAGGATGTGGATTATTTTTAGAACTTTATTTTCTTGTATCAATACTGAACATATATTTATAAGTTGTGAGTGGAGGGAGTTTGATAATGGTAAATGTAACAATTTATATAATACAAAATTCCAATGTTTCAACTATTTTTATCTTCTTAAAGTTATTTTTGGAGTTTTGTATTATATAAATGTGTTTAGTATTGATATAAGAAAATAAAGTTTTTGAAAAGGAGAATTTTTGATTTGTTGATAATTTTCTTGGAGAACATATATATTTTAAAAGAAAAAGTGATTGTACATTTGCTGTGTTGTAATATATGATTATAAATCAAATAATTTATATATATGCATTTTGATCCATTAAGCTTTCTGGGTTTTTTGGGGAGGGGCTTCCTTCATTATTACTTTTTATTTGGCTTTGGGATGAAAGCAAGTAAAATGAGAACATTACTGTTCTATTTAGTTTGTGCTTTAATGAAGACAAAACCTAACCCTAAGATGTAATACTTTTTATTTATTGGTTGAATTGTGGCATTGCAAAAAGTTCGAATGAAAACTGCTGTACACATTCTATTCCATAAGTTTTAAAGTTTATACAGCTTTTTATGGACATACACGCACACAACAAATTAGAATTAAAACAAATCAACTAATAAACAGACATTTAATCAAAAACTGACACGCAAACAAATGAAGGCAAAAGACTAGTGATTTCTTTAGGTTATGTGTTTATTTATAATCAATAATAAATAAAGAAATAAAAAAAAAACACAAATTCAAGTTAAACTATCACCTTGTTGGAATGGCCATCTTGGCAAGTATGGCTCTGAACAAGTCCTCCCCATTGTAAAGGCACCGCCACATAAATTTAGCCATGTAGTCAGGGAGGCATTGGCAGGCTATGCCACGATGTTTTTTATTACGCCACTTCAGCATTCCCCAAAGACTCTATGTTCTGAGTGTGGACGCCTCTGCTGGGGTCTACAAAGTTATAGTGGTGGTTCATTTTCATATGTGTGTATCCAGCAGCTTCCAGCTCCGACGTCTTATACCCCTTCCAACAGTCGGAGTACACCACAGATCCAGCTTCATCGTTGTCGCGTATGGCCTTTGTTGATATTATTGATTTATAATTTAAAATGAGAAAGTATTATTTTCCATTTTCTAAAAAAATACTTTCACTTTCTAAAAAAAAATACACTTGTTGATTTTAAAAATGTAGAGATTAATTTCCCAGTGACAAAATTTGCAAAATCAATCTGTCATGTGACCCCATTCCTGGAAATATCTTTATAGTAGAAATAGTACCAAAAATGTTTTATGCTATTTTTTCAGTTTCTATCTACATTTCAAAATTGTGCGTAAGTTATTTTAAAAATAACAAACTAAGTGAAAGAAACACGATCAATAGATGGGAAAAATATAATATATATCATATTTTGTCACTAATGGAGAGATCTAGAATGCCCAAGTTTCATTTTGCAAGGATGAAAAAATTCAATGACCTCGTGAATGATGAACTCACTCTCAAGGGAAATTGGTAATCTATTTTAATTACTTTCAAATTCTATTTTCTATTCTGATTATTTTATTTCTATTTTGTTGATTTTATATATGTGCGATGTAATCAGAGTATTTGCAATAATTTATGATATAAACTAGTAATACAGTAACATATTAACTGAATTTAAACTCTAATGACGCTATTATAGGTTAATACGAACATTGATTACTTAATATGTATTAGTCTGTTATTAAAGTTTGAATTAATTATTATATCTGTTAGTTAGATAACTGAGAGTGATTCTTTTGTAAATCGCTTTGAGGTTTAGTATGTTTTTGTTTAATTTCGTAGGCTTTTATTATAGTTTTTTTTTCATTTATTTCATAGGATTTTAAAAATAGCATTCATAATTTGCACTTACTTATTTTTCATTGAACTCTTCGTCCGGGAGGGGGGGGTTTCTAAACATTTCTCGCCTCAGATGTTCTAATCAACTTTTGTTTTAAATTTCTATTTCAGCGATTTTGAGCGATTTTTGTTTTACATTTCAATTTCAGCGATTGTGACTGATTTCTCGTGGGGGGGGGTGTGTTTTACTATTTTTCAAATTTAGCTATTTTTACCGATTTTTGAATAGAAATTTATCAATTACAGGCATCTTGGTGGTTTTGTAGTGTTACCTGGTGGCTCGTCCAGTGGGTGAGAAAACTACCTGTGATTGAGTCTGGATGTGTATGTTTTTCTACATATATTTAAAATAAGTAATAAAAATAGGTAATAAAACTAATTGAATAATATCATAATATATCTTGCCTATTGCACTAAATATACGTATATGATCAAGATCTGGATGTGTATGTTTTTATATCATTGAAATGTATTGTCTAAATTTCTATAGCATAGTTATTGTTTTCTATATATATTTAATTATATAAAAAATTAAGTAATAAAAGTAATTGAATACTCACTGATTCCTGGCTAAACGTCAGTGTCCATTTCAAATTTGAATCCACTCATGAAGGCATTGTGCTTGCAGATAAAAAAAATGACTCCAATCCTTTTTTTTTTTGACATTGCAGCTTTCAAATGCCACAAAAATGAGCTTCTAAAAAAGGGTTTACCAACACACATCGACAATTTTATATCCATATCAAACTAAGAGAATGCAATTTAGCCGTAAAGAAGTTTTACAGTTAGAAAATCTAAAAAAAAAAGAAAAAAAAAACAAAGATTAAAAATTATATTTTAGAAAAAAAAATATCCAAATTTCATCATAGAAAAAAAAATCGATATCTCATTTCAATCATAAAAAATGGTGGATCAAATATGTGTACGATTTACTGATTCCACGCAAACTCAGTTGAAACTCTAAACTTCTGAATATGGGCTCTTGAGGGCGCTTTGGGATATAAGAGTTAAGTCTTATTAATCATAATTATTTTTCATAGAATTTAGCACTGATTTGTGAATTCATTATACATTATATTTATTTGAAATTATTTAATTGTGAAAAATAATAAACCCATCAACTTTTGTATTTCAAACTTTTTTTTTATAATAATTTGAATAAATTCTTTTTTAATATTATATGAGAATTTTATTTATACTTTCTTGTTTTTGTTCAACTAGCTTAGATATTGCAATAAAAAGAAAACATTTAGCAGTTTTATATTATGAAGCTGCCATAATAAATTTGACTATAATATATTGTAATTTTTTCTGTTGAAATTTGAGCAGTTTTGAATTACTCAATAAATGATTGAAAAATTTCCAATCAAATTTTTTTATTCTTCAATTATTCAGCAATAATGTTTACAGTTTTATTGAAAAAACTGAATTATCACACTTTAATTTTAATATAATTTAACAAAAAAATTTTTTTTAATAGAATTTGATTACTTTTTAAATTATTTTTAAATGTAGCTACTGCTTATTCTATTTAGCTATATATTTTTATGTATATAATTTCTATCCAGCTGTTATTTATATAAAGTAATATTTCTTAAAATAAATTTTCATGATATGTCAAAATTTTTGAATTAATAGCATTCCTTTGTAAATGAATTTTATTGCTAAACAAACTGTTAATTAATTGCCACCATTTTCTATAAAGCCATTATATTTATCTCAAATAAAATTTAATATCTAATATTAAAATTATAAATTTTGTAATTGATTTTGTCTTATCAAATATTCATATTACAAGAGTTAGATCTTTAATTTTTCATTGTTTGATTTGAATTCTATCATTAGAATAATTACTATTTTAAATACATTTTCTTTTCTTTACTTATTTAGGTAGAAATTATCCGATATTTTGAGATTACCATTTGGTTTATTATTTAAACACCATCTTTTTAATGAAGGTTGGACATTTAGCTATTTTTTTATTGAGTATTTTGGGAAATGTATTAGTTTGATTTGTCAAGATATCAATGCCATGAAGAAAGTTTCAAACATTAAATGGCACTATGAAACTCATCATAATTGTTGCAACATTTTCATGGGAAAAACACGAGAAGTCAAAGTTGCATTGCTAAGAAATAATGTGATAAAACATTCTTTTTCACAATAAAAGTTGAAGAAATTGACCAAAACACTCGTGCTAGCTGCGAAGTGTCAAAACTAATTGCAGGAAAGATGAAATCTTTTATCGATGTAGAATTTTTCAAAGAAGGTATGTTGAAGGTAGTGGATGTTATTTGTCCAGAAAAGAAGGAATTATTTACTGCAATAAGCTTATCAGCAAGATCTGTAACAAGACAAATTGAATAACAGGCAGAAAATGTCAGAAGTGGTTTAAGGGGCATTTTATAACATATGGATTATTATTCCAGTGTTATTGATGAAACCACAGATATGACAGATACTTGCCAACTTGCAGTATTTGAGAAAGGTGTAACACTGTCATTTGATGTTGTGGAAGAATTTGTACAATTGATTCCTATGAAGAACAATTGCACTGGAGAAGATATTTTGGAAGGCATTATAAAATTATTTCTGAAATAAATCTTGAGTTATCAAAACTTGTTGAAGTAATGACAGATGGAGCACCAGTGATGGGTGGAGAGAAAAAGTTTGTTTCAAAAACACATTGGGATTGATCACAAACTAATCAAAACTTCACTGTATTATTTATCAGGATGCATTATGTACAAAATCATTGAATTTTAAGGATATCATGGTAGTGGTCATAAAATAGTGAATTTTATACTTTCAAGACGCAAAATCATCATCAATTTCAAGAATTTCTAAAACAAATTGAAGCAGAGTGTGGCGATTTCACATATTTTTCATATTTTTGATGGCTTAGCTGAGGAAAAATGCTGGAACGAATATATGTATTGAGAGAAGAGATTGCTGTTTTTAGAGAGCAAAGTCCAAGATAATTCTTTTAGGATTCACAGTGGAATGTGAAGTTAGCATTTATGGTAGACATTATGACCCTCATGGGCAATTTGAATCTTGAGCTTCAAGGAATGAACAAGCTTATATTTGAAATGTTTGGTCAAATTACTGCTTTTGAAAGAAAACTTTGACTGTGGGAATCATAATTTCAGACAGGCACAAGCTTATATTTGAAATGTTTGATCAAATTACTGTTTTTGAAAGAAAATTTTGACTATGGGAATCACAACTTTCCAAATCATCAAAATCACAAGAAAGATATAATAACAGACATTTTTGTGAGTTCTATTCAGGATTTGAGAAGTGAGTTTTCCTCTCATTTTATGTTCTTCCGGCAGTATAGAAATCAATTTATATTATTTGGTTCTTATGAAGTTGATGTGGAACAAGTTGCAGAAAAATATCAGTTGGAATTATTCGACTTACAATGTGACAAATTTTTTAATCAAAATTTCACTTGGAGTCCACTGCTAACTTCTACAAGAAATATGTATTGCCAAGTGGAAAATATAAAACATCTTAAATAATGCAAAAATGATGGTATCATTATTTGCAAGTATATGTGCTTGTGAACAATTTTTTTCAAAAATGAAATATTCTAAGTCATTTAAGAACAAGGTTGCATGATGACCACCTGAATGATGTTTTGCTTCTGCCATCAACAAACTTTCTCCTGATCCGGAGAAGTTAACAACAAGTGTCACATTAATTAATTTGCCATTTTTAATTGTATTTTGTTTATAGTAAGGAATTTGCAATTTTTTTGTTGTGTTTGCAGTAAATAGTTGTTTTACTGTTATTGCTTTAGTAAAATAATTAACCTTGTTTAAATACATTTACATTGATTTCCTTGTTTTCTTTAAATATCCAGATCAAGACAGCTTTCTGGACACAGCGGTCTATGGTCGAGACAATTTATTTGTAGTACATTTGATATTATGGCTCTCCTAGACATTATGTAGCAGTCTGGCCCTCTCTCCAAAAGGTTGCTGACATTTCAAGTAGCAGTACAATAAGAGATTTTAAAATACACAACAAAAGACCGTTAAGAATTAAACAAAAGAATAAAACTCTAGATTTGATTTATTAACATAAGTGATTTAAAACATCAGAAAAATAGAATAAAGAAAAAATATAATTTAATGGTTTAAATTAGATTTTCTATTTGAAATAATTGCTTATTGTTTCTCTTTTTTTTTTTAAGTAAAAAAGCCTTACAGATTCTAAAATGTTATCTTAAAATTGTATATATTCATTTGGAAATGGGAATGGAATGTAGTTATTTAATTAAATCTTTATCTAGTCAGACTGTAAAATAATTTTAAAAATTATTTAATCAAGAAGGGGGGTTATGTTGTTTTATTGTAATCTGTAATTTTAAAAAAAAAAATTAAATAGAGAAAGAAAAGAAAATTGAAACAGATTAATGACGTAGATCACTATGACAGTGGCTTGTCAAGAATATTTAAGCTAATTTTTATTTGTTTAATGATTATTATACAACATAGTTTTAAAGTTATTCAGGCTATTCAGGTGCTGTAATTTCACAATGTTATTACTAAGTTTTGCATTCTTCACCAATGTGGATTTATAACAATGTATAGGAATATCTGTGGATGCCTTAACATCACTATGTCCTGTTAGATTTGCAAAAGTGGTGTTCATTCAGTTTTCACAATGCAGTTTCTATATTTTCGATAGCCTGAGATATGACCAAAATCCTTGACCTGCCATTGCTGAGACATTCACCCATCATATGCTGCCTTGGGAAGAAACTACCAGCCACTAAGGAAACGACTAACCAATTCAAGAAAGTGTTCATGAACTCTAGAAAACAGGGATGATTATTCCAGAAAATCTATAGCCAAAACCTAGGTTAACGTAGGGGGGGGGGGATCAAAGATGATTTAAAACTGAAATACAAGAAGTAAGATTTATATTTTCTTTATAAACATTCTTAAAATTAGGAATGCATAAAAAAAGTTTACTCTTACTTTCTAACTTAAATTAGAATTACCTATGCTAAAATAACTTTGCAATTAGTTCAGTTTTATTTTATTTTATTGTTATTATAATTTGATATATAAATAAATAGGTTGTTTTAATTGTTAATTTGGCCTGAATCCATTCTCTTCATATCTCATCATATAAAATTTATTTAAGACAAAATTTGTCAATTATAGGATTTGTGTTTTAAACATATATTATCTGATAGCTAGCCTAAATTAGAGTTTTCTTGTTTAAAATCTTTTATAAATATTCCAGTTAATTCTCTGGATGGCACTCAAGGGTTTTATTCCCAGTATAAGTAAAATGTATTTGCAGGAGAAGTATTTTGCTTCTGGCAGTTATTGACATATTAACCATCCTAACAGTCAATCCCAGATTATCTAAAAATTCACAGACCATGCCCATATTTCAAAATTTATTACATCTGTGATTTTACTGAATGAGATATTACTTATTAGTTTTTAGCAGTTAACTCTCAAATTAAAAGATTAATCCACTATCCTGTAACTAATCAGCAAAATTTTGAAACCTATTAGATATGAAACAGTAACTTATAATTGACTGGAAAAAAAAATGTAATTGTAAAAGCCCTTGAAATTGATTGTGCATGATGATATCTAATGAATCTTGTGTGATAAATCTTTTTCATTTTTCCAATTTTGAGGTTTTTATATTTTATATAGCTATCCATTTAAAAGAATAACTAAAGCATTCAAGAAATTGGAGTCAGAATTTCTGTACTAGTGATTAAAGGATGGAATTGTGAATGCATAAAAAGACAATTCTCCATTATACCATTTGCAGTAACGTATAAGATTCTCATGCCGTCAGAAGTGGGTGATACTAAAATTAACTGGAGAAAGAAGTAGCAAAGAGAAGATAAATATTGTTTAGAAGCAGTATCTTGCTTTTGTGTGTCAACAAAATTATGGAAATGTAAATTTGTCTTCATTGCTCAATATTTAATTATATAGTATCAAAAATTATTTAAATTATATATTAAAAATAATGGGGGTGATTATTAGATTTGTAAATAATTCTCTAGAAAAAAAGTTTTTGCTGAAGTTATAATTTTCTTTGAATTTGTTTTCATATTATTAAAGAAAAAATAAATGCATTTATGAACAACCATTTTCTCCCTTTTTTGGCAATTACATTAATGGATAAGGAATAAGGGATATTTTAATTATTTATTGGATGATACATGTAAATAGATACTATTCTTTGCCTAGATTATTTGGATTTTTTGCCTTTATGAATTTTTATTTTGATATTTGGCTTTGTTTATCATGATGTGATCTTGAAATTGTGATAATTTTTAAGGCAGTTTTAGGACATTTATTGTAATGGAGGCAAATCGACTTAAAAATCTCATGAAAAGAACTTTTTGGAAAAAAACAATCTAGTTCATTGTACCAATTCTGAGAAACATTAAGTGAGAGAATCATGCCTATAACTATGCTATAAACTGAATTTGATACTAGAAGAAATTGTTTGAATTAAAAAAAAAAAAAAATTCATCAGAGGTGAATTTTGCATCATTGTCAACCATTATTAATCCACTGTAGGCTGAAGGTCTTTCCAAGTTCAGTCCATCTTCTTCAATCTCTAGCTCTCTTCACTTTCTAATTTCATCCATCCATCTCACATATGACATCTTTCTGGATCTTTTATTATATCTTGAAATACGGTTTCAAATTTTAATTGTCCATCTATTATCATTGCTTCTAGCAATATATCCAGCCCACTTCAGTTTTTTAATTCTTTCAACGATGTCTGGAACACCTGTTTGTTCTCTTACCCATATATTGCATTTTTGATCTCTGCTTGTTACTCATAACATGCATCTCCTCATACTTCTTTGAGTGGTCTGAAGTCTCTATATTGCTCTTTATTAAGTGTCCAAGTCCCAGATTCATAAGTAAGAAATGGTAAAACAGATTTATTAAAAACCTTCCTTTTCACACACATAGGCATATTTTCCTTTTAATATTAAGTTATTTCTACAAAAACAATCCAACCAAGTTTAATTCTATGATTAATTTCATCTATTATGTTTCCATCTGTAGTAATAATCTGACTAAGGTGTTTATAGTTGTTAACATATCCTAACTCAACATAATCAATCTTTATTTTTATCTTTTGAGAAAATCCATTGAACATTACTTTAGTCTTTTCAACATTTACCTTTAGTTCTACTTTTTTACTTTCATCTGATAACTTTTGCACCATTTCCTGAAGCTCTGAAGCATTATTTGCAAAAGCAATACATCACCTGCAATATCTAAATGACTTAAATAATCTCCATTTACATTTACGCTTTTAGCTTCCCATTTTAATCTACAAAATACTTCTTGCAGCACTGCTGTAAAAAGTTATGGAGATATGGAGTCATCCTGTCTTACATCCTTCTCAATGTTAACCTTCTCAGTATCATTATGTAATCCAATTGTTGTTACATTTTTATAAATATTCTTCAGAATACGACAATATTCTGGGTCTATATCTTGATAATCCAATCCTTTAATCATCGAAGAAATGCCTATAGAATCAAATTTTTTTTCATTGATCCTTTTTATAACTTTTTTCAATACTTGGATATGATCAACTGTGCTAAAACCACTTTTAAATCTAACTTATTTTTTTAGTTGGTTGGAATCCAATGTTCTTTGTCGACGAATTGTAATTATCTTAGCAAAAATTTTGTATAAAATTGATAAAAGACTGATAGGTCTGTAATTTCTAATATCTTCTTTATCACTTTTTTGAAATATTAGTATTAATACTGCATTGTTCCAATTTTGTCATTTAGACATAACTTTGCCAAAAAAATTTCTATTTCTTCATCTGTTTCTATTAATATTTTGATTATAATTCCATCATTATCTGGAGCTTTTCTTTTCATAAATATAATTGCATATCATTTCTTCATTTAAAATCCTAGGCAATTCAAAAGATAAAATAGATGTAGGAGGTATATGTTCTTTATTACTATATAATTCTTGATGGAACTCTTCTACCATTTCATGATGTCATCTCTCTTTTTAGTAATAGTTCCATCTTTTTTTCGTATCGGAAATATGTTTCCTATTACCAAAATGTTTTACACTTTTGAAACTTTCATTCTCTCTACAGCTCTTCTTACTAGTTCACAATTATACTTTCTTATATCATTATCAATTTTTTTTCAGGCTGTTTTATAAAATTTGAAATATTTTATTCTTCTTAATGCATCATTTTTATATTCCTTCATATTTCCTTTTTTTTTTTTTTCATAAATATTCCCGTCTCAGTAGAAATTTTATTGATCAATTGCAGCTTTTTTCTACCAGATATCTGATGCAGTTTTTAAAAGTGTATGTTATTTTCCTATTAATTTCATTCAAATCTGAATCATATTTTAAATCTACTAATACTTGAAAAAAATTTGCAAGTTCTAATTGAAATTCATTAGAATGTTTCTGAAGATTAGGAATATCTACTGTAAATATTGTTTTTCTTAATAAGTTTTGTCTAGTTTTGCATTAACATGTATCTTACATCTTATTAATTGATCACTTCCTGTGTTGAATTTATTAAAGAAAGTACAATTTTGAAAAGTGTATTTTCTTTTAGTCAAAATATTCAATTCTGCTGTACTTTCATTTGGATGCTTCCATGTCTATTTCCTTTTAACATTTTTTTCAAAAAAAGAATCCATAAAAAAAGATTTTTTTTTCATCTGAAAACCCCACAAGTCTATGTCCTCTCTCATTTCTATTATCATAACCAAATTTACTTACATCACCAATTCTAGCATTAATGTCTTCCATAACAATTTTAAAATGTTGTTTAGTCCGATTCAGACCTTTTGTTCATCCATGTAAAAATTTTCTACTACTTTATCACTATGAGAACTTGTTGGGCATAAACCTGAATTATCTGCATAATGTTGTCCACTTTTTTATTTATATTGAATCCTACTCTATTTGTATTTTCAATATTTCTGCTTTTGTACTAGAGTATATGTCCATTTTTTAAGTCAATTGTCTCTTCACCGATTTTTCTAATTTCACTAAGTCCAGTAATGTCCCATTTAATATAAGATAGTTCTTCCAATTCTTGTCATCATCCTTTATTAAGAAAGTGATGGGCGTACTAGTGTCTATTTTGTAAAGAGAGAGGCTGAATGCATGAAATGAGATATTGTAAATTAAAAAAGATTTTCTGAGTAATCAATTCTAAATAAAGTTTATTATTCTTAATGTAACTTTTATATTTCATTGTACTAATTATTATTATCATCATTATAAAAATACTGATAATGTAAAATTAATTAAAAAGTGTGAATTCATTCAAAGATGGTAATTTTAAATTCAAAACACCTTGCATTAAATGTAATTATTGGATTTTAAATATTGAACCAGATACCATCCGCTTCAAAACTTCTTTCAAGAAATTTAAAATGGCTTTCAGGTATTTTTTTTTTAAGTTTTTAAAAGAAAGTTATGTCAAAGTTATATATATATATATTTTATGTATCAAGAATACATGATATAACACACTTACTCATTTATTTCCTTTTTGTGATTTTTTTTATTAAATTGTATTTTAAAATCTCTTTTCTTGGATTTTGTTGTGTAAAAGCATTGTAATTTAAATTTTTTTAAATCTTTATGAAAAAGCTTTTAATTTTGGAAAGTTTTAATGGCATTCCTATTTCTTTTATTTTTAATATAATCTATTTTAATTTACCTTGAAAGATCGGAGATTTAATTTTGTACTAATTAATTTATGGATAAGTTAAAAATCCTGATGAGATATTTTAATTAAGATTGAGCGTGAATTAGGGATTTGCCCTGGGTTAAAACTTCTAATTTAAAAACCAGAAAGATTATGCAGAAGATAGAAGTAACATACAAATAACCCAGCAGTTTAGTATCTTTTATTCTTCGGTTGCTGATTAGTCTGTTTAGCTTGACCTCAATTTTTTTGCTTGAGAAAAGTGACTGCAGCTTATTTTTTGTTCAGCTAATCTGAAATATCCAGTTTCTAATAAATTTTTATATTTTGCTGTTTGCTTCCTGGACGCTCTCTCAAGAGATTAGACTTGTTTACCTGTTGATGAAACATTCAACCGAACTCTCAGTAATAATCTACTTTGAATTAACTGTTCACCTTCCAAATGAGTTTTCCTCCATGTGTATTCAAACCCTGGAATGCCATGCTAAACCAACCTGGGGACCATCCTGAGCTCCGAGCTGTTCCTTCTAATAATGCATTAAAAGCCTAAACAAGAACTGTTTTCCAAGTATCCTTCACAATCGCCATCATTTAAAGAGAGATACTTGAAGACTTTGCTCAATAAATATACACATCACTGTGAGTACTCACTGGACTTATCCTTACCATAAGGTAATTTATTTCATATTCTTGCCAGGGCATAAATCTAATTAAAATCTCTGCTCAATATAAAGTAAATCTGTAAACTAAGTTTTCCTATCTTATAATTATTGTTTTCTTTTATTCACGATGTATACAATATATTTTAGTCCTAACATATAATTGTAACTTTGAATTGTGTTTTTGTTATATACCTGGGCATATACCGAGAGTTTTTTTTAAGGCTATTTAGTTTTATAGTTGTATGTTTTACATTCTGAATAACACTCGGGCTGTTGTAAATAATTTTCTTATTACTTACCTGTCTTCTTTTGAGACACTTTAATTAATTATAGCAGCTTAGTTTATGGCCAATCATTTGGTTGTTGATTTACCGGTTGAATATTTCTGTTTTCCTTAAATCGGTGATTTTGTATTCTCCCATGTTAAAATACACAACTTTGTTGTATTCTCTTATCACATTTGCCCTTCTTGTATAGAAATCAACCTTGATGTTCTTAAACATGATTTTCCATGAGTTGTTCTGCAGGCAATTGATGTGTCGTTTCAATGTACTAGGGAGTGCTCGCCTGTGCACTTTCATTGCATTTCTTACAAATCTATTGTAGTGTTAAAAATCTTTTAAATGAATAAACTGGAATTGATTCAGTGAATCTTCAGCTGAAGTAAAATATCTTCTCTCCCTTTAAGAAACTCAATGAGAGAATTAGCCTTCCTGCCGGAGTGTTTAATGTGTTTTTCCTCTCATACATGCTTTGATAAAATTTACTGAATATACGCCATCTTGTATATATCTCAATACTTAAATTAGTCAATGTAATTAATAAACAATTTCTTTAATTATATCTCTGTTGTCTGAATAATATTCATGAGCTATGGCTCTTCCTGGGTTTAGCCTGTGTCAATCATCATTAACTTTTGATCACCATAAATTTTTCCAGGTACGCAGTGACCTGATGACACCCTTGGTGGTCAGAAGTTGTAAAGAAATGACTGGTAATATATATATATTATAATGAGCATGAATATCTCTTAACAAGCTTTTCTGAATATCCCTATCCGCAGACCAGTTTCTAGCTGCTGGATTTCATCAGTGAGGTACTAGGATATTCAGATATTAGATCTAAAAATACCAGCTTAAACCCTGCAGTTATCAAATAGTTAAAGAAAATCTGAAAATTTCAGACATCTATATCTGTTCAAAATCCAGCTATCTAACTTAAATGGCCACATGGGACTGAACTAAGTTCAGATAACCATATATTAACAGCTTTTGCAATATAACATGGCCAAAGCCTCACTGATGCAAGCCAACAGCTAGAAACTGGTCTGGTGATAGGGATATTCAGAAAAACTTGTTAAGAGTTATTCATGCTCATTATATAACATTTGTAGTATAAACTTATCAAATCAAGTCATGGGATATATGACCCGATTTCCTTGCAATTATAAGTTTTGTTTCTTGAAACTTTGGTGATGTTATATTGCTAAAGCTGTTAATATATGGTGTATCTGAACTTAGTCTGATATGGCTATTTAAGTTATATAGTTGCATTTGAAGACATGTAGATAGTCTGATATGGCTATTTAAGTTATATAGTTGCATTTGAAGACATGTAGATGTCTGAAAATTTTTAGAGTTTCTACTTAATAGATAACTATTAGATAAATCCTGGACTTAAGCTTGTATTTTTAATCTAATGTCTGAATATCCATGTGCCTCACTGACAATAGTCAACAGCTAGAAACTGGTCTGGGGATAGGGATATTTGGAAAAGCTTGTTAAGAGCTATCCACACTCATTATATAACATCTGTAGTACAAGTTTATTAAATCAAGTCAAGTGATATGACTTGATTTCCTTGCAAATATATATATATATATTATCTTAAAAAAAGTTCTTAACATTTCTTTTTTCTTTTTATTTATATCTAAACTTACTGGTATACGTTTATTTTTAGTAGTGTTAAATTACATTAATTTTATAGTAAAGATTCTGGTCTATCTCATTTTCTTCATTTAGCCATATGCTTTTTGAAATGTAAATTATTAGATTTTTTTGTGTAATTTATTTTAATTTAGATTATAGTCTGGTCTGTTTTTATTGTTTTTCTATTAAGAAATATAATTAAATTTGTTAATTAGTCCAAGAATGACAGAAGGTAAAAAGGAATTATTAAAGATGATCTATAACATTCTTTCATAATATTCTTCTAACATTAACCTAATCAACTTGCCTTTGTTTTAAATCTTAAACACTCTAGGAACAGAAAAGATACTCCCAAAATTAAAAAAAAAAAAGTTGAAAGAATAAATAGTAATAGCCCACTAGAGGGAACCTGGGACTCCAGTTTTTGCTGTTACGGGCTCCCTGTTTTATTCACCAAAGTCATAGTCTAATTTTAGATTCATAGAAGAAAATTTTACTAAGATATAAGTGAATACCTGTTTTATTGTTTTTTCATCTTTATAAGAAATTTTAGAACAGTTTTCACTCAAGAATAATTGAGAGTTTCTATCGGTCCAGTTATGCAAATGTCTGCCATTAGAAATAGGCAAAAGCTAGGCTAAATAATTCTAGGAATCATTAGAACAACATAAAACCTTGGAAAATAATTTTAAAGCAAACCAAATAATTCTAAAAAGAATAGGGACACTAGAAATCCAAATGTCTTGTTAGAATAAACAGAAATCATTTGGATATCAAAGCTCATAGGAAACGTGGAAAATAAAATGTTAACAAAGACGGTTTTAAGAATTTCATCGTTGCATCAGATATTAGAAATGTGAAACAAGTTTCTATGACTGGAAACCAGTCAGGGAAGACAGAAAATGGCTTAGGGATTATTATAGATACAAAAATTAATCATAAAACTAAAGGAAAAAAAAAATCCCAGTGTTAAATTGTTCATAGGAAAAAAGATACGACATAGTTGTGTCAAACCGGAAGTTGCTGAATGCGGCTAAACAGTGTAGATCAGAAAATTATTTTAAATTTTAATTCGATCTCAATTTTAGAATTGAACATTATAGATTATGACTCAAGCTATCTCCCTGCACAAAAATCAGGTTTCTCTGACAACCAGAACAGAAGTTATTAGACCACTTCCGGTGAATAGGGGGCCTCAAAAATTAAAAAAAAATTTTTTTTTCTTCAAATCAACACAGAATTACAACGAAGTGATTCATGAGCAAAAAAGTAATAATTCAAAGACAAAATTAGTACAAATGATGTTTTAGACCTAAACAGAGACATTGAAGCTGCAAATTATTCATCCTCTTTCAAGCAATAATTATTGAGAACATTCCAAAGTTTAACAACAAACTTTCAGATTATACAACTGAATCCTTGATTACTAAACAAGACCTAAAATTCAATCATAGGAAGCAGAACCCAATTAGTATCAACAAATAAGGTGTGTACGATTAATACACACCCTTTCCACATCCCTTTCCCTTTTCATATGTATCCTTCCCCTTTCACCATGTTGCTCCTGAATTTCATTTTTACCATTCTTTGTAAACCTCTAATTTAACTGTATTTGTACCTTTTTTTTGATGAATAAAGTTTCATCACTGAGGGGGGGGGGGAAAATCTCAATATTTATCTAGAAACATTCCCCAAAAATATGATATAAAAAATAATGATTGGCATATTAACATAAAAAAAAAAAAGAATCTTAATATTTATCTAGAAACATTCCCCCAAAATATGATATAAAAAATAATGATTGGCATATTAACATTTTTTCCATGTTATCTTATTTAGGTTTTATAAGATGATTTTGAAATTTATTACAATTATTTCTTCATATATATATGGCAGTTAACTTTTTTTTTTTTTTTAAGATAATAAATTTTTTATATAAATTTTTGATGTATTATGGAAAATTTATTCTTATTAATGAAAAAGTATAAAAAATAATTTAATATTTACCATAATCTATCTATTCTTTAAAATTTATTCTTAGTAATGAAAAGTATAAAATATTTATATTTACCATAATCTTTTTTAAAAATATATACTTCTGGTAGAAAGACTAATTTTGAAAGCTGAATGCATTATGCATAATTCATACTATTTTGTCATTAATTTAAAGGAAAGGCAAAAAAAAAATAAGTTGTTATTTTAAATCAGATTACTTAAAGCAGTTGTGACAGTTGATTATTTAAATTAATTGCAAGTTATATCTTTATTTTTCTACTAGTTTGATACAGTATTTCAAACAATTTAAACTTTTTAGAATCTTTTTTTTGTGTGTATGTTTGTTTATTTTAATCTTTTACTTTTTGTATAATTTTTTTAACTGTCTATAGATAATGGCACATATAATATTTTGGTACTGTATTTGGTTTTTTTTATATTGATGTGATTTTTTTAAAAAATCTTGGTGACATTTGGAAATATTTTATTTCCTAGCTATTATGATAGTTTAAAATTTAAAACTTGTTTACAACAGTTTTGCAACATGTATTTTGTGGATTAAAATGAGTAGCTAAGAAAATAAAAATAAATGGAGATTATCCAAGTCATTTAGATTTTGCAAATAATGTAGTTGTTTTTGCAAATAATGTGTCTCAGAGCTTCAGGATATGTCACAAAAGTTATCAGATGAAAGTAAGAAAGCAGAACTAAAAATAAATGATAAAAAGACTAAAGTAATGTTCAATGGGTTTTTCAGAAGAACAAAATAAAGATTGATAATGGTGAGTTAGAAGAAGGTAACAACTACAAATATCTTGGTCAGATTATTATTGCAGATGTAAACATAATGGATGAAGTGCTCTTGTAGAAATAATTTAATATTAAAATAAAACATGCCTGTGTTTGAAAAGGAACATTTTTAATAAATGTATTTTACCAGTTCTTACTTATGGATCTGAGACTTGGTCATTTAACAGAAGAGCAATATAGAGACTTCAGATTACTCAATAACATATGGAGAGATATATATGTTAGGAGTAATAAGAACAGATCGAAAACGAAATACATGGGTGAGAGAACAAGGAGTCTACTGATATCATTGAAAGAATTAAGAGATTGAAATGAAGTTGGTCTGGACATAGAAGAGATGATAATAGATGGACAGTTGAAATCATACTGGATTTCAAGAGATTGTATAAGACTTAGAAAAAGACTACGTGAGATGGATGGATCAAGTAAGTGCGCTGGAGGTCAAAGATGATGGATTGAATTTGGAGAGGCTTTCATTCTGCAGTGAATCAATGATGGTTGAAAATGATGATGATATAAAAAAATTAAATTGCAGAAAAAGTTGATAATTATATTACATTGTGCAAAGTATATGGCAAATATGGTCTTGGTGCACCCCCCCCCCCATACATTTTTTTTTTTTTTGGAAAAAGTTTTATCTGTAATGCATATCCAAAAAAGGAGGATTGAAATATTTTTCACATAATATTTTGTGTTAAGTGATTTCATGTTGAAGGTGCACTTTATTATTATCAAAATATTGAAATGTCTGAAAAAAATGATAACTTCCAAACTAACAATGTAAAATTCATTTTTAACTACTTTATGTTTATGTTGGTGGACTAACAGGATATAAATAATTTCAAATAAAATTTCATTTTCTAAATTATTTTTAGGTTTCTGATAAAATTACACCCATTACTTAGTTTGACATTATTATTGGATCAAAAATAGTTATGTAACATTTAATACAATTTGGCTTCAATACAAATGAATTGATAATGTACTGCCTGGGTATAATTTTAAATGAAAAAATTACCATGGAAATGACAATATTAATAAAAGATTATAATTTCAGTTTTTGAAGTTTTTATAATCAGTTAAACTGAAATCCTGTTATGCAAAATTATTATTATTTTATTTTTATTTTTTATTATATACCCTAAATGATAACTTTAGTTTACTCTACAAAAGATTGTGGTAAAGATATGTGCTTATTGATGAATTCTAATTTTTTTTTATTTTCTTAATCCAGGGAGAGGACCAAGCTGTGTCTCATGTAAATAACATCAACATAAATATTATTGTATGGCAGCCAAGTTTTATAATGACAGTTTTAAAATTATTTTTAAAATATTCAACTACACAGGTTATTAATTAATAATTTATGCACAAACAGATGAATATTTTTTTTATTAGTATGATTAGTAAACTTTTTATTTTTTAGATCTCAATTTTAAATATCTTTTTTATTTTAATAAATTTAACTAATTTGATTTAATATTATTTCTACATTGCTTCAACACTGAAATGGGCATAATATAAATCTCATTGATGTCATAATGTGCAAATATGATTTTGGCCAATGCTATCAATTGCATTTGAACTAACAAAGAAAACATTTAATAATTTCACAGTGACTATTTTGTTTCTTATGAATGATATTCCTTAATTTTACAAACAGGCATGTTGTTAATTATTCAATTTTTAAATTATTAAATTATAAATTTGTTTTTCTATAATAAACAAACAAAAAAAAAGGAAATAGAGCAACAAAATAAACTCTTCAATGATAAATGCTGTACCAAATATTTTTGTACATAAATTGAAGATAATTATATATTGTGACCTTTTATTTAGGTCCCTGTATTAAATAATCCAAAATTTTAAATCATAAAAATATATTTGGCATTAAAATCCTAACAAGTGGCTTTCAATAAAGACTGTTCTGGATGCACTAGGAAATCTGCTTGAGTGGAGATGAGATTTCAAACCCAGTGTAGGTTTGAAACTAGGGATAAAATAACAATTTAAAAGTTTATTATTAATTGGGAGATAAATATATTGCTATTTTATTATTGTTGAATAGCAATTGAAATAAATAAATTAAATTTGTAAGTCTTGTAAAATGAATCGTTATAGTTAATTCTTAAGCATATTTTTTGTAGTGAATTGAAAATAGTCTTGCAGATTATGGGTAGTTATTTAAAATGAAGGTAGAGGGGGTAATATTAATATATTCACACTAAGGTTATTGGTCCATTTGTTACCACAATGCTTTGTAATACAAGCTATATATATGACTTAGTTGTAGGGGGGGTGTGTGATTAAGAAAAAGAGAATTACAATTAACAGATTTCAACTCTAATCTTATAAAATAAGGAAGAAAAAGCTGAAAAATCAGAAAAATTTGGAATCTATTTGAATGGGATTATATTTTGTTATTTAAAAACCATGGAATAAAAATCTAAAAACCTTGCTATAATTTCAACACTGTTTTTTCGTCGATTGATAGTTCCTGAAAGTCATACTGCAAAAGAAGAAATGGGAACGATGTGGATCATAATTACTTCAATAAATATTACTTCAAACCCAGTACAATTCAAGAAAAAATAAGCTTTTGCTTTTATTTTGTTCATATTTTTAAATTCTCAGATTTGAAAATGACGCACAAATTATTTACATTTAAAAGAAAGAGCTGATAATGTTTGTTTTTTCACACCACTCTTAAGCATAAAGCAGAAAGTACACGTTTGTCAATTATAATTGCAAGAAAATAATTCGAAATAATTTTGAAGAAAGGTTTTAGAAGATATTATAAACAAACTCAAAAGTCATTTTTATATCATATAATTTTAATAAAGTTAAAAGATAATTGCGTGATTTTATTCTTTATTCTTTCTTAAGAAATAAAACTCATCAGCTAATTTTTCTTTAGCGCCAATTTGTGTAATGATAGAAATGGAAAATTACAGATTAATTAAAATGCCAAGGGTATCGTATTTATAAATGAATAAATTCCTCTTACTATTGCTAATAAATGGAATAAAACAAATATTTACTTTTAAAGTTTTATTGAGAAATATACGTTGTAATAATGTTTTAAAATATTTAAAATGCCCAGATTATTTGAAGATTGTTACAGATATTACCCCAGATGAAAGAACAAAATCAATAAATAATTTAAAAAAAGTTGAATATGTTAATTGTAATGAAATTCTAAAGTCATTTTCAAGGAAAATTATCTGGATTAAAACGTGGATAAACCGATTTTAATTGTGATACAGTTGAAAACATTTAAATATTGCCTTGTTATGTTAGCATCGAATAGGATAATAAAAAAAAATATATATGCATTATTTGGGAATGTTTACTCATCACAATATCAGTTCTTATTTTAACTCACAAGGATAAAATAAACTTTAATTAATAGGATAAAATCTAATGGGAGAAAGTGTTCGTTTATTATTTTTTTATTATTGCTATATTAGTTTATAATACTTACTTCATGTGTCATTTGGGAATTTTTTATATATATATTTATTGTAGTATAAAATATATGGTATAAAACATATTTAGTAAAAGGGATGTAAAGATGTATAAATCTACATACATGTATTATTACACATATTTTTGTGTTATCTTCCCAATTAAGAGAAAACAGAGTAATAAATGCCATTTGTTTGGAGAGAGTGAGAGATATTTACCTCTCGCATACTAAAACAGATTTTAGTGTATTATTGAAAAGCTGAACAGACATTTTGTCAAAGATATACTATAATCACCGAATTGTTTTCTTATATAAAAAAAATTGATATAAGCCTTTTTCATTTCTTAATTTTGTATAGGAATGAACTTGTCCACTTTGAATATACATGCAGGTTGGTCTTCATTGTTTACATGCATAGTGCTTGCTATAACAAAAACATAATTGTTAGGTTAAAATAATTAATGATCATTTGACATATATTTTTGGTTTGTCTATTAATACATTAATAGTTTCTGCATTGTGAAATGGAATATTTATGTTTCCACTTTTATTGTTAGTACTATTTTACCTTGCTATAATATTGAGAATGATTTGTGACAGCTTTTAGCTGATAAATATGTGCTACATATAATGGCCTCAAATAAAATAATATTAATATTGAGCATGGGCTGATGGAGAATCACCCATTGTTGATTTCATGAGAGGATGGTATGGTCGAGGCTGAGTAATTATTAATGCTTAGTTAGCATAATTAATCCTAAAAGAGAGGATATCCATGGTTTGAATTCTATTTTCCTGTGGTGAGGATACAATTATCACGTTTTGTAGAAACTCCCTTTATTGTTAGATCCCTCATGAGGTTATAGAGTTAGTTTTCCACCGTGTATGGTTAAGTTAGTTTTCCACCGTGTATGGTGAAGTTAGTATTTCAAAATCATTTAGCAAGGATAAGATAATTTTAGATTAAGGAACACTGGTCTATCTATAGTGTTTGCCTAATTGGACTAGTGTTTTATGATGTTGTAGGATCTTCATCAGTTTATAGTCAAACCACACCAAAACCTATTAATGATTGTAGAACTTTTAGATGTAAGAGGAAGAGATGCATGTGGGCAGTGTGGATTTATCTTTATTAAGTAGAGATTCGCCGATGGATCGGTAAGATCAGTTAAATATTCAGTGATTAGATTGTGGACATAGGTAATGTTTTAGTGTCATATGTGTATTTGACTTATGATGTCTTTCCCCACATCAATATAATGAATCTTTTCTTATTAAAAATATAATAAATTATTAATTGTTCTGCATATGACAATTGCCCTTATCATCTTCCGACAAATTAAATAGTTACTGCTCAATACACTAAATCATAACTTCAAGTTTTTAGATTAAAAAAAGTTGTGTATATCCCAAAGACCTAAGTACATTTTGTTTATAATTTAAATGCTAGTTTAATTTAAATAAAGTTTAAATATTTTGGTCTATAAGATAGAATAATTATAAAAACTTAGCCAGTAATTATAGTGATACTATAAACATCACTGTATTAGTTGGTCTTATTTACTATGTGTATAAATAATGGGATACCAAGTATTTTCCATCCCTGAGTTTAAGTTGATGTATTGGTTTTATTTCAGACAATGTGTCTGAAATAAATTTTGTAAATATTGTAAATAAAGCTTGTTGTGTTTAAAAATTTATTTAGTTGCTTGTAGTCTTATTGCTAATCACCATACACACTATTGTTATTGCTATCGACATATCAGAGGATTATATATTGAAATCATCATCGACCAATATAGTAAAATTAACTATATGTTTATATATTATAATAATTTTGTTAAGCCCTATAACTTATGAGTACATCTAAGGCATCATCACTTAACAATTAGAATGGTATTAACCTAGAGTACATATTATTTTAAGTAATATACTAAAAGATAAACACTTAATATTGGTTTAATCGGTTTAGTTGAACCCGCAGGGCTATCATTCACTGATCTTGATCACATGGTTTATAATTATGTGAGAAAAGGAATTTGGTAAGTTATTGTGTTTAGTTATTAAAAAGTTAATCCTATTTCTTAAATTTTAATGTTTATAATAGTTATTGAGTTGTATAAAGTTTCTGTAGAATTGCCAAATATAGTTGTTAATTTGAGTTTATATTAAGAGTTGTTTTGTGTATTATATTCGGGTAATGGTAAAATCCCTCTCACTGACCCAAATATATTTTGTATAACAATCTTTGAGTGTTTGAACCCTGAGAAGAATTAGTTATTAAGTTTCAAGGTAGAATTTGAAGTTGTAGTAAATTTTATAGCTAGTTGAATTAGATTACTTTCACTGTTTTATGAAAGTCAACCAGACTTTAAGGTATCAATTATTTTTTTTTGTCATAAAATTGTATAGACTTGTTTTAACTTTAGGATAAATACTCTGGTTTTGTCAAGCTTGGAATTCCTATTTTTATTTAGCTTATCTTCTTACCATTTAATACATTATTAGTTTATAGTTTAAAATTTCAGTCTCCATCATCAACATTGTTCTTCAATTTCATCTTCATTGTTCTTTTATTTATTCATTCTCATTTAGCATTAATTCATTATCATAATGGATTAATCATTCATTAACTTTTATTTTTTTATCATCTTAACTCTTCATTAACTCTTATTCTATCATTACCTTAATCATTCATTATTGTCATACATCTTCGTTCTTTTCTCTTCATTCTTGGACTCATTTCATTCTACTATTTAATTATTACTTCTTTCCATCATCCATTTAGTCATCTACATCATAATTTACTTATTATTTCATTTATAATTTTAATTTCATAATCATTTCAGAGATATAATTATTAGTTATTTATTGGTTTGCTGAATATCAAAGTAACTCATCACATTTTGTTTTGTGTGGATTTTAAAGCTGGTTTGACCAAAAGTTATTATCTTCATTAATCACCTTGTGATCTTCTTTAGATCTATAGTTTCATGCTAGTTTTGTTCAATAAAGGAATCATCTCGCTAGTTTAACATCTTTGTTTTTTTATGCTTATATTCTTGATTATTTGGGTAGTGAAGGTTACAAAGGGCAGATTTGTTGCCATGAAATGTGCGTCCAGATTCATATATATGATTCCAGCATTCAAAGAGAAGAATACAAAGGCGGATTATAGCGCCAAACATGAGTCTAGATTAGTTGATGATCCAAAGAGAAGGTCACAATATATATAAATTGAATACACCAAACTTCTTTTTAAAGCTTGTTTTTTATATGACTATTATAAAAATATTAACTACACACCAATGTTTTGCTTATTATGTAATAGAAAAAGATTTGAATTGTCCTTGAAAGAGATTATATTATAAAATAGTTGAAATGTTAGTATGTAGTTATATTTTTATAATAGTCATATAAAAAAGTTTTAAAAAGAAGTTTGGTCTATTCATTTATATATATTGAAAGCTATTAACTATTTTTGAAAAAAAAAAAAAAAAACTGTGTAGATGATATTTTAAATTTTTATTTATTTGTCAAAAAAATGTATTATTTTTAATTTAAAGAATACAATAAGAGGTATTTTGATATAAAACATTTCAGTTACAACTCCATCTTAAAACAATTGTGAGTAAATAGCAAAAGAAAGATTATTTGGACAAAAAATTATTAGCAAAAAACAATGTTTTCATTAACTAGAATTCTAAAAGAGAAGTTTCTGTAGAAGCAAGTTTTGTTATTATCCAAAAGATAGCAGAAGCAAAAAAACCATTTGTAGCTAATGAATTTATCATGATTTGTTTGGTTAAAACAAATGGAATTCTATATTCAAAACAACAAGATAAATTCAAAAGCATTACTTTATCTTGGTCAATAGTCAGATGATGGGTTGAAGAGTGAAAATATGGCTCATCAATGAGTTGAATTAATGCGGTACTCCTTATGCTTGATAAAAGTTGTCGACTTTCCTATAACTTGATTACAAAAATTATTGAACAACTTTTTGTACTTGATTCAGTAAAGTCACAAACAAGTGGAGCTTATATTTTTGAAAAGGTAGAAAATTATTTGGAAAACTTGTACACAGTAAATCATATAATAATCAAAATTGTAATTATGTGTAGGCAAGAGGATTTGAAGATTTATTATATTTTTGGAAAATAAATACAATCATACTGATTTAGTCTACCATAGTAAAAGATTTTGGGAACTGAAAAAGGAGCTAACATTATTTTTAGAAACAATGCAAGGAGTTGATTTTCCAGAATAAAGATTGATTTTGCCTTTACTCTTCATCTAATTAATTATTTGATGCCCTGCATGGTTTAATGTAATGACAGAGTGTCAGATTCTGGACAAAGGTTCTTGGATCGATTTCAGTTCTGCACTTTCAGCACTCAGTTTTTCTTATGAATTATTAAGCAATAAAGGCATTCAATTATTTTTAATCATTTGATCAATATTTGTAATGATAATATTTATAATGGGGCACGGACATTGCAAAGCAAAAATCAATATACATATAATTATGAATTTGAAGACTTTCATTATGAATTTACCTAATTTATTTATGGACAAATGATTAAAAATTAACTAAATCATTTCCAACATTGGAATCATTGGAAAATATTTATCAAAAACTAAATTCAAAATATATGGAGAAAATATCATAACACCATAATAATGTTTAACATACATTTTGATGATTTTGGTAAAATGGAACAATTGTTAATAATTATATAAATTATATTTTGTGCAGATAATTAGAATTGAAATTAACTATTTCATTTATAATAAATATTGACAGTTATCTTCATTAAAATTATTGACTTTTCAATATATAAAAATGCTTTCCATGTATAATCTTGATTAATAATTTATAATTTTGACCAACAATCGTTTTAATGAAATTGTGTTGCCAGTCTTTAAAAGAACATAAGATAATAAAAAATTAAAGTGAATTTTGTAATAACCAATCAATCTAGTAAATGCAAATATGTTCTCTTATCACATGCTTGGCCTTTCACTTTATATCTCTGACATCTTGCAATGTTGTATTTTAATTTCTTCTGCAGCTGGAGTAATCCTCCCCCTCTGAAAGATTTCAATAAGTTCTGTAATTGTACCAAAAACAAAATAAAAAAAAGAAAAATGTATATGTATGTAATTAAAGAATGGATGTATATTTATGTACAAATAATACTCATAAGATTGTTACAATCAGTACAGAGATAACTAGTGGTATGAAAGTTATAATGTTTGTTCCTTGTATTAGCATAAGTGACTAAAGACAATAAAGTAAAAGAAAATGGAAGGAAAATATGAAAAATATCATAGAGGAGAGATAATCTTTGATGAGCCAAAATCTTGACCTTCAAGGCAGTATTTCTTAAAATTGCAGTTTATTTTTTTACAAATGTGATAAAAAAATTGTTGAAAGATTTGAAAATGAGTGTAATATTATGCTTTATGATATATCTTTCAGAATTATCTAATATTTTTGCTACATATATGCTCAGTTGGGTTGATTTTTTTTGGAAAATAAAATTTCATCACAAGATAAAACAGTTGCTTTGGCTAAAATTAAAAATTATCAGAAAGATGTAGTACAAATAGAAATTTAATGCAGGTTTATTCAAAATAAATAAACTTCCTTACTGAGAAATATTAACTATGAGGCAACAAATTAAAAAATCTTTTCCAATTTTAAATCATGAAAATGTAAAAAAGATTGGATAAAACATAAAGTAGGGCATGTGTTTTACAAATTAATCTATTTCAGATTATAGGGGCAATCTCTTCCATATCCAAATCTTTGAGCAAAGTTATTGCTACTATTTAAATAGAAAAAATATCATGCAAAATCAAAAATATAAGTTTATATATATAAAATTAATTGCTGTATGTACTATATACGTCAATTTTATTGAAAACTATAAAATAAGGATAAATATACTTACCATAGTAAAAATTCCATAGAACAGATGATTTAACCATATTAACTTCTATTTTCTTGCATGGAATTTTTTCCATGATACTAATCAACTTTTCATCCAGCTTTTCAAAAAGACCATGAAACATATATGTCAGCCAAATGCTTTCATCATAATATTTTCATTAGTTGACAGTTTTATAGCTTCTCCATTTAGATTTTTTTTTCTGTGATATTAATCAGTTCTCAGATTTTTAGGCTTATTGCCAAAATTAAACATGTGCATCACAATTATTAAAAATATAATAATAATTTTCAATGCTAAAGATACAAATAAATAGGTAAGCAAACTAAATTAATAACTTAATTCTTATGTAATAAAGATATTTGCTATTTTAGTATTCATTGTATATATGTTATTAGATCTTAATTTTATGAGAAAAAATATTCATTGTATAATGTGATCACTTTAAGCTTTTATTGTAGAGATCTCATTGTTTCAATGATTAAAATTTTTTTAAAAAAAATCCTCCATATTAAATAAATAATCATCAACTCCTTATAAAATATTGTCAAATATTTATTACCAATTATTTGGAAATTAATAAACAAAATAAAGACATCCTTCATTTTGCTAAAAAAATAATTAAAATGTGGATTTAAATTTGAAGATTATACTGGGGGGAGGGAGCAATATTTAATTGTCTTTTGTTTATGTTTTTATGAAAGAAAGTATTAACTTCATACTTTTTTAAAACTTTTTTAAATTCTTTTTTTTTTTTCAAATAAAACTCAAACTTTTTTATGCTTATTTATTTCATCTTTTAATTTTTTAAACTAGTATAGTACAACATATATATATATATGCAAATTATAATGCCAATTATATTTATCTTGGAAATATATATTGTTTTTGTTAGGTAATTTTATATTTTAAGATATTAATTTAGCTATATTAGTAAATAATTGGAATAATTATACAATGAAAATCGACTTGTGAATGATCAAGTAATAGTTGTCATTTACAATAAAATAAATGTAAGCTTTTAAAAAAATATTATAAGGAACTAATATTTATAAACATTTGCAGAAATATGTCAAATAAAGAAGCTAGTGGGTATATTAAAATTAAGGAAAAAGATTGCAATATTCAATCTCCTTAATTCAATTATTTAATGAATAGGAAAAAAAAAAGCTTGTGCAATTATATTAAAAAGAAGACAAATCATGTTTTCCCTACATCAACAATATATGATAAAGTATGATAATACAGTATTAATATGGAATAGTAATGACAAAATGGCATTACTAAGTTAGATGAAGGATTGAGCTGTGATTTTAAGAAACTCAGTAAATAAAATATAATTATTAATGTAATAAATAATTCTATTGTACTTGTTATAATATGCCAGTAAAATAATTATTTTTAAAATTCACTTCTAATTCATTACATATCCATTCCAAACATATTATAAATTATTAAAGCAAGTATAAATTTCTTGAAATATAATTTATGCTAGCAAGAACACTGAAAAAAATCAATCCCAAGATCATTTTATTTACTAAATTACCAGTTGGTGTAGAAGGATGATTTTATTTTTAAAATATAATAATTTTAAATTGGTACCATCGATTTTTTGTTGTTTAGGTTGACTGTTGTTGAGAACAATATTTAAATAATAAATGGAAAAAGCTCTTAACACAATAAGATTCTATGTACATTCTTAAATTTTTTTATTTTTAAAAAGCTTGACTACAATTATTACTTTAGAAATATGTCTTCTATACATATATTTCTACTTGACTAAGATGTTAGAATGTAATATTATCTGATTAGTTTATTTTTGCAGATACACATAAAATCACTTGGAAATCAATTTAAGTGATATTGTTCAAAAATTGTTACACTACCATAACATTTATTACCATTCATGACATCCATCAAATGAAATACTTTATGAAAATGAGATCATCATAATTCTAAGCATCAAACTTCTACACAAATTATCAAACAAACTAAATATGTTGATATTAGTTCAAATGTGATGAATAAGAAGGCAAGCTTTCCAATTGAATCTTCAAAAAAAAAAAATTATAATGTTTTATGGTAAAAAAAAAAAAAAAGTAATATAAATAGCTAAAGATTTCATATCTGTCATAAATATTAAAAATGTCTTTCACTGAAACTAAAAGTAGTTTTTTTATAACTGATCATTGCTTATGTCAACTATTCCTAATTATAAATTAAGCTCAAATAATTTGAAATATTTGCCTAGTTGTTAATAAGTGAATTGATTCGTGTTGATTACCTAGCTAAATTAGCATTTACTGGCAAAAATTATATGGAAATAGCTTTCAAAGCTGGCTATATGTATTCAGCCAATATTTAGAATGATAATACAATTATTTTTTGCCAAACATAAATTTGATATGGGCAAGATTTTTTTTTTTAATAATTTTTTTTTTTTTTTTTACAAAGAAATTTCACTGAATATTGTTTTGCACTGTTATAAAATATATAATTTATTTCAGAATTTTTTTTTGTTTTCAAATCTTAAATTTTTCTTAGATTCACTCCATTATTATTTTTAATATCCTGTTTTGAAATTTAATTTTGATGCTATCTGCCACCTTTATAGTAAAGAAAATCTAAAACCCTATTTTCAAAAGGTAATTATTTATAACCAGCTAAGATTTTGTTTTTGTTATATCAAGATTAGTTTAAAATTTGACTTATAAATACTGAGAGCTTTTTAACAAAACAATATTTTTGATTTATGTATTGGAAGAAAATATAGATGGCTAGATATAACAAAATAATTTTTATAGATAAATGGCAAAGAATGTTATAAACTCTTCACCAGTTCTACTGGATTAACTGCAAGAAAAAAATAAATAAATAAATATTGAATAAATATTGAAACATGGCAATTCTTAATATTTGGAGGAGTATATCTGATGAATTGTTATAATTTACATTTTAAACTGTTCAAATAGTGAACTTTACCTTGATTTTTGAACACTTTTTGTCTTTTATTATCATTAACATTCACTCATAAATGAGTGTGACTAATCCAATTCCAAAAGAAAAAAAGAGAGTTAAAAAAAAAACAAAAAATAAAAAAACAACAACAGAAAATTAAAAGTTAGAAAGCAAACAAAAATGAAGATTGGAATCAGAACTAGAATTCAAGGATACAAATATGGTTGCATATAATATTAAACACAGTAGTAAATATGAAAGGTTGAAAAATGTTTTACTGAGCAAATAATAGTGTTTCTTTCATAAGTTTAAGATTTTATAATAGAAACTTTTTTAAATTGAAAGTTATACTTATAGAAATATTAACAATTTAATATATTTTGTCAATTTAATCTGATTATATTCTAAATGTCCTTACTTTATACACAGAAGAAAAGAAAAATATATTATTACTAGTAATTTTTTAATTTAAAGAAAAAAAAAAATCTTACCAGATACTATTATTTTGTATATTTTTTAATAAAAAGAGTAAAATGATAGTTTGTTCATTAAATATTGTAAAATAATTATCAAAACATCACATGACTCTGGCTTGCACTGAGTGACACTACTGACTGTATGGAGAGTTTTCTCTGTTTTAAAATAATTATTTACCTATTATTTTTAATAAAAACATTTAACTTTGAGATATAAATAATATTAGTATTGATTTAATATTTGTTTAATAAAATTTTTTTTTTTTTTTCTAGATTTTTTTAAATTTTATTTTGCCAGCTGAAACTCTTTTTCACCTCTTTGAAGTTCCTTGCAGCTGGAAGCCTTATGCTACAAGTAAGATTATAATCTCATATTTTTATATAATACTTTTCATTTTATACACATAAATCAAGTATCTTAGCTATATTTGAAAATATAGGGAATTTGAACTACCTCGTACCACTGATACACATGACCACAAGATAAATAATCACCAATATATGTATTTCGTGCTGAACCAGCACTCATCAGTTGGTCCAGATTATCATCTCCCACACACATATATAATTAGTGCTCAGTTTATATGAAGATAGCAAATCTTCATACTTTAATGGACAATCTTCAATCTACTCCAACTCTTCAGCCATCCATACCATTGAAAATATGATGATGGAAAGCCCAAATCCCATGCTGATGCCAATATTATTGCCATGCCAGGTATATGAAGAATGCCTGTATTTCAAATATTTATATATTTGAAAACTAGCAATATTTTTCACTCACTTCATACAAATAATGTGACATCTGACTTGATTTATTTGTAATTTTATACAAATGAATAAAGACCTTAATAAAAGATATAGTGTGATGGATAAATAAATAAATTTTGTAATGTATGATAATTAAAGGATGGTGAGTACATTTGAGAGTGGATTGTGATCTGGCCCTATTGAAGAGTGCTGCAGATGGTAGAATGTATCTTGGGAGATCTTTTGTCTTTTTAAATATCTTTATCATATATTTGAAGTTTAATAAATAACATGGTATATCTAAAATATCACGTAGTTGTATTTAATAATAACAGGTATATTGATTTTTTCATAGTTTTAAATCTATATCTGGGCCAGAAATAAAATCTTTATCCTAATAAAGGATTATTAATGCTTGTCATTGAATGTTTATAAAAACTATAGCCCTTGTAAATTAAATATTGCAATTGACAATGAACTTTTTGAGAAGATTGTGACCTGTGTCAATTGAAGAATGCTGGTTCAGCTAGGAATGAATTTTATGGAGTAATTTGCCCATTCCCTGATTTTTTTAATTCATTATAAATAAGTGGAGTAATAATAGTTTTAAAATATATCTAAGATATACATGAATAGATGATTGATTATTTGTAACATATGTAGTATTTGTAAATAAAATATATTATAATGATTACATTATTATATTGACCAATTTGTAACTTATTTTTAAATAATGGTTGATGGCAATCGAATATCTAAATATATATATTTAAATAATGCTGTTTATTTATTAATTACATATTAATAAAGTTGTAAAATACTTTTGCATTGAAGCATTATGTAATTATTTTCATGAATTCTATTTATTTGTTTCATAGTTATAATTGCAGATTTGTTTTTGTTGTTCTCAAAATATTTTTTAAAAACTGATTTTATTATTTATCTGCCCTTTTTTTGTTTTGCTTCTCATATTAGGATTTTTAAAACTTCTCTTAAAAAGAACAATGATTTTACACAATAAATTTATATGTAGTTTCAATTGGTGCACAGTGAACTCTCCCCGATGCTTATACACTTATTTGGCATTTATTGCTCCTTTCTGACATTTTGAACTCAGAGCCATATGGCTAAGTTAAGAAAGTATGTATTCATTGTCTTTTAAACTTATTTTTTGGCCTCTATTACTGATAAATCAGTTAGGTGATGTGCTCAGGGTACCAATGATTTCTATAGTTGGCAGATTGTTGAGTGACATTTAGAAATGAATGTCAATTGTGCAGAGCCTGACTAAGAGCTCCTACTGATTTATGGGATTCTTCTGATCCAAAGAGTGTTTTCTGTCTCATTTTTATTGTAGGGCCTGATCATGGTGAGTTTTTCATGCTATTGGACACGCTATGTTAATTATGATAATGGGATTGTCTTTACACATTCAACATTTCCACCCTTTAACTACATACATGACATTTCTGTCTCCCATTTTCTTTTTCTTTTTTGTTAACACAAGTCTTTGAAATTAAGAAAGCAGCAGCAAAGAATAAGGTTAACGGGGTTCAATCCTTAGTATTGGTCTTTGCTCAAGGTGGTTTTAAGCTGGATTTCAGTGAGCCAGGAATTTCAGCTGACAAAAATTATATTTAGGTAGCCCTATTTAATGATCCCCTGTCTATGTTGGAAGTGGAAGAGGTTAGAAATTGTGGTTTAAAAGTGACATTGTCTCATACAGTCTGACTAGGTTGTCACACTTGGTGGATTACTCATTACAACAATAAGAATAATAACAATATTAATATATTATTAGTGGAAAAGCAGGAAGCAGTAGTAGTATTAAAGATAAAGTATTATAAATTAATTTTTTTTCAGATATAGATACATGGAATGTGAAAATCGTACTTCCTATAATTCTTCAAGACCTAAGAAGTCATCAAGATTTAATATAAATATAGCTACTCTTAGTGAAACCATCTCCCAAAGAAAGGAAGTTTAATAGGATAGATAGATGAATACAAGTTTTTTTTTTTTTTTGGAAAGGCAAGTCAGTTTAATGAAAGGATAATGCTTATTGTTGGATTTACTATAAAGTCTAATTTAATATTTTCTATTGTTTGAATTTCTCATTGTATCAATGAAAAGATAATGGTGTTTAAACTCACCTTATATAATGGTAGTAGAGCTCATTTTATTAATGCTTATACTCCAGCTTTTAGATTCAGAGCAGGAAAGCTTTTTATTCCTTATTGGATACCATTTTACCATTAGAAGATTGAATTTTTCTTCTTGTAGGCTTTAATGTACTTATTAATACAAATAGTAGACTTTGACCAAAAATTATTCAAAATAATGATATTGTTGCTGTAAACTCAAATGTTTATTATTATTGAATTTTTGGACTACATGTGGATTGACTATCATAACATTGTATTTAGGTAGAAAAATAACTTTAAAGGAACATATGCTCAAAACAATGGCATTTAATAGATTACATTGTAGTTAGAAGTCAGAATACAAAAGTTCACATTATATCAGCATTTACAAGTACAGATTATTGAACAGATCATAGATTAATATTGTGCCAGACAAAATATTTTAATTTCATCTATCAGTTTATTCTGATACAGAGGGCGCCACCAGACCACTACGTGTCTGGAAAATTTGTTTACTGTGATCAGAATAGATGATGATGATGATGATGATGATGGTTTGCGCCGACTAGACTCAGGGAGAAACAAGCGATCCTTAAATTGTTTAGACAATTGAGACAAAAGCACAAAGACAAACGTCAGCCAAATTAAGTTTAAACATATTTCATAAATTTAATTATGAGAAAATAAATATAAGTTTATGACACAATAAATGGGGGTTAACTCAGGCGTGTACCAGAAATACGAAAGGCAAAGCTATGACAGACCGACTGATCTTCTAATAAATTAATTATAAAGGGAGGAAGTAAGTTTTATTCAGCAGAGGATTCATCTTAACATTGGTTCTCACTTTCAGATATTTAAACAATACGTTCCTGAAATAGATCAAAGAAACCAGTGCCGATGAGCTTTTCGAGATCTAAACATGGTCAGACCTCGAATGTCCTTATATTGGTATGAACTGCACCTATTACTACATTTAAAATAACGGTGATTGATCCACCTCAAGAACAACCGAAAAATAAGATTGAAAGGAAGTAAAACAATTAAAACTGGTGAATCCCAGCCAAACGATTGGCGAAAATTACTTTAAAATTAATAATTAAAGGTCTCAATAAGGGACAAGTAAATAATTAGAAAAACAGTTACATCTGCCCCAGCATTTAAGGAAAATAAACTTACAAACAAATTCTGAGTACACGCTCTGATAAATTTAAAGCACACATAATAAATACAAAAAGAAATCTATCAGAGAGTGCACATGAGTACGAAATATTAAAAGTTTAAATACTCTAGTAGAATGAAAGTATTGCTCAACTGTAATTTAAAGAGGGATATATTTTATCTTCCTGCTGACAACTTATAAAATTACAAAGAAAAACAATTCTAATTTCCGCCTTCAGAGATATAAGAAACGAAATCCCCACCTGCGGAAAATTAGACAATAAAGTCGTCAGCCAAAAGATTTTGGAGGTTTAGCAATAGGGCAAATATAGAGTTTAAAATTAATTATTGAATATTAACATAATTACAGGTAAGCATTTAAAAGGCACGACTGCCAAAGCATTTATAAAAAGTCTTATATAAAAATAGAAAACTCACTCGTCACTCTCCAATAAACAAAAATTGAAAGCGACTTGGAATCTTAAAACTAAGATTCCAAGACACACTACAAAATATTAGAAAACACAGCAAATATTAAATATGAGGCTATATAAATTACTTAAGCTTATGAATACATATTTATGATTAGACTGAGCAGAGATTTAATGAGAATTAATTTACCCTGGGAAGAATAAAAACGAAAATAGTTACCTTTCGGTAAAAGCAATGTTCACGTAGAGTTGGCACTATTATTTTAGTTCATTTTCAGGTCTTTAGACAGCAAGGTAGATGTAAAGAGGTTCCGGCTTCTTTTAGGTGTTTAAGGCATTACTGGAGCAAACTTGGAAGTCAGGGATCCATCTTTTGTTGAGTTAGCAAGCCATTCGGGTGGTGATAACACGCATAGAATTTTTCATCTTGTTGCAAGCAAACATATTTAATAACAGCTGAAGTCCTTTAAGAATTTAAATGTCCGCACTGATATAAACTTTCACTTGAGAAACAGCTTGTCTATTTATGAATAGTGAATTAACTGACACTCCAAATTTTCGGGGTTATTTATACGTTGCTCCATTTCCCACGAAACACTTTCCTTGTTGAACAATTTCTACGCCTTAGGCAGGGCAAATATTAATCTCCCGCTCAATCTAATCTAGGAATTCTACCCAGGGATTATTGAAACGAAAACAACTACATAGAAATCAAATCTCCGCTTTTAGAATTGTTTACAATAATTAACATAAAAGCCACAGGAATGTAATTGGCTAGGTTGCTTGTTTTTTTTGTTTTTAATTAATTGATTTAAAGTAAAAACAAGTGGTATATGAAAACTAAAATAAATCGATAAACATTAAAATGATATAAACGCGTGTGTATTTTGATACACGAATTCTTTTTAAATAATAATAAAAATTTAAACAAATAAGATTTAACAAAAATTAAGTTTAGTGATAAAATGATAATTGAAATAAAAAATAGATATTATTCCAATCATATTCAAAAGAAAATTGATGTTCTTTTTTTAGAAGAATATTCTATATGTTTCAACAGTTTCTAAACTGAAGTTGTTAATTTGAATCTTTAGGATTGCCATATTATTGAACCATAGAATTCTCTTCGGGAGTGTATTATGGATGCAAGTAAATTATCCTGTGTTTACTAAAAAAAAATCATAGCTGGTTTTCTGACACTGATTTTATTATTAGTGAACATGTGGCACTTTCTTCTTGGCAGAATAATAGATTAAATGTAAAATATTATAATAAATTATAACATGAAGGCTTAAAAATGATTGCTGGATTAAAATTGCAAAAAAGATATAGCCATTTTCTGATTGTGGTTATTCTAGATCTTTTTTTTTTTTTGCTACATTGATAGAAATATATGGACCTGAAAATAGTTTAATGATTCTTTCAATTCTAGCATTGAGATTCTCTTATATGATGACAATGATATTTTGAGTCATCTTTTGAAAAATGGATACTAGTTGATTAGCCACTGCATGCCGTTTGATGGCGTTGTTGCTAGACAAAAGCGATTGAATATAACTTCGGGGTGCGCGATTCAATCTAACATTTTCTACCGTAATTTTCCTTTTTTAAAAAATATGTTTCTATTCAATATAACATTTTTTAGCTAATTTTACATATAACATTTTCTGTCGTAATTTTACTTTTTTTTAAGTAAAAGTAATCTTTTTTTTTTTAAAATCTGGCGCGATTCAATATAACATTTTCTAGCATAATTTTACTTTTAACATTTTCTATCGTAATTTTACTTTTTTTAAGTAAAAGTAAACTTTTTTTAAAAAATCTGGTGCGATTCAATATAACATTTTATAGCAAAATTTAACTTTGAACATTTTTTATAGTAATTTTACTTTTTTTAAAATTAAAAATAACATAAAAATGCGTTTTTAATTTTACTTTTTTTTAACAAAAAGTAACCTTTTTTAAAAAAAATCTGTTTTTAATTACATTAACTAAAAGTAACTTTTTTTAAAAAAAATATATGTTTAATTTTATTTATTTCAACTAAAAATAACTTGTTTTTTTTTTAAAATGTGTTTTTAATTTTTTCTTTTTTTTAACTACATCTTGACTGTGATGGTATTTTAATTAACTACAAACAAATAACACCAAAATGTTTTTCAATTGATTTTAACTTTGCAAAACATTTGTGTCCTAAAGATTAAAATAAATAACACAGAAATGTTTCAGTTCGTTTAATGATGCCTTTTTCATTTATTTATATTTATTTATTTAAAACAAACCAAAACCATTTGTCTCATCAATATTTAAATAAATAATAGTAACTAATTTTGTTGTCTGTACAATGTTTTAATAAACAAATAGAAATATAACTATTTAATACAATTGTAACAATAAAATTCAAAATGTATAGTTTAAGAACAACTAGAGCAATCTCCTGATGAGAATGCTGCTACAGCTGCTTTTGGCTTTTGCCTGTTGCTAATGTCTTTTAATATAGTCATGAATAAGTCTTCCCCTTTATGCATGCGGCACTACAGGAACTCTGCCAGGTAATTGTTTATATCTTCTCTGGCCCCTTGCTGCCTCTTATTTTTCCACTTCAGCAAACTCCACATACACTCTATTTTCTGGGTGTGTGCATGCCTGTTTTGGGATCAACAAAATTGTAGCAGTGGTTTACTCGGAGGTGATGGAAACCAGCACCCTCCAGTTGTGATGTTAACTTTTCAGCAGTTTGATAGACAATGGAACCAAGTTCATTATTGTCGCAGAATATTTTGACTAGGTTGCTCGCAGAACGGGAGGGAACTGCCACAGCAAAGCATTCCCATATCTTACAGCAGATACCGCCTAATAACCACTGCTGAGGGAGCATCCTGCCTTGGTGATTTTTTCGACGTGTAAACAACATATCCACCTCCACCATTAGATTTGGCCCACTTATTTGAATACAGGGATGACCTAGTAGCCTCTCAGCACAGTTCGCACAGTCCAGCCAGCATTCCAATCATGATGTCTCTGCATATTTGAATCTCCTCATGGGTACTTACTATCAAATCGTCACGAGTCCACTAAGATATGACTTGCAATGCTTTGACAAAAGAAATTCTAGACCCCTTGAAAAAGCTGCATTTTGAATAGAAGAGCTACATCACCAGGCAGGTGATTTACATATAAATATGTAAGTTTTGTAGCTCTTTAAGATCATACCCACTCTGCAAGCACACTGCCTCACAGAGGGGAGTATATTATGAAGCTGTAAAAATGCCATAGCTTCAGACTCTGTGGAAGGCAATTCCGAAAATGTAAATAGCTGGATTGTACTCATAACCATTTTATAATTCTCAAATATAAATTTTCGCGAATGATGTGACTTCGCCAGACATCTTGTGAAAATGTTTGTAGACCGTACCCTCTCCCAAATTTTGACAATTGACGTCTCTAGTGATTATTGCTTGCAATGTTAAATTTAAAATAACTAATACCATGTAAATTGAAATGAGTAAAAAAATTCAAAAATAAACATTTGCAGAGTTATTTTAAATTAAAATCTACAATCCCAAAATAAAATAAAGATTATAAATGTTAATTGTGAGACTTTCATAGAAACTTCTAAGCACGTTGTACGTGTCAGAGAGTGATTTTGCGAAAGACAATGGTCGCAAAAAATAACTGGCATTTACGGTAAATATGTTTATGGTATAATATAACTGACAGCATATATATGTTGTAACAAAACCTTTTTTTGATAGACCAGTATACATATATGTATATTTTTCTCATAGACCAGTATATGTATATATTTATCCCCACATGTATATATATATGCAAATCTATTGCTTATGAGAATATACACAAAAAGCCTATGTCTACCATACGTATTATTTTAATCTATGACAATTAAAAAAAAATTTTTTTCCGCAATGCGTATTTATGGACATCTAGCAGATTTCAAGTGCCAATCTTATATAAAATAAGAATTATGCGAAGAGGATAAACTAATGATGTGTGACTCCATATATAACTATAGATTAGAGAGGTTTGTCCATTGACTAGCTCAGACTTAGGGTGGGTGGCATTATTGCCAAGAGTAGATATGAGTTAGAAATAATGACTCTTGTATTTCAATACCCCGTTATAATCAAGAATCCGTCTGCATATAAACCCTTATTAATGGCTACGAGTACACACACACAAAAAAATAACAACAATCTATTACACACGTGATTTTAATAGATAACAAAATTTATTAGATATTTACAAATTAACATCAATTGATAATATCACTATATAAATGAGAAAAGACTAACCCTAATACTCTGCCATTTTGATTAACACACACATATAGTACGCTTTCATATATACAATCTACTTTTGAGGCAAAGTTTAAAAGTTGAGAAGAGTGCGAAAAGAAATTCTCTTTTACTTATTTAGTTTTTCTTTTCTTTTTTGATTTTGTTATGTCATAACTATTAGTCTATTTTAAGGCGTGACATCAACCATTAACGGCAATGACAAGCTTACACAATTTATTATTTCTTGGTAAATACTCTTATGTTGAATTATTAGAAATGTTCATGATATAAAGTACAGCGGGGATCAGAATAATTCGGATAGAAATAATAGGCAGAGATTGTCAGATAGCTTTAAAGGATTGTTAACAAAGTCGAGGGAATCCATTATGAAACTTAGACCGAAATCAATACAAAAGTTTATACTATCTGCATTTCCCTGGGGAGCTCATAGAATAAAACACATTTACAGTTGAATATAAATCCATGCGAATATATGACTAAATGTGAAGTTTCTTCTTTATTTTTTTGATCTCCGTTTCCAGAAAGTTGACGATTCATAGTTTTGATAATGGCGGTAGCTTTTAATCCAATGAGGCTTAATCTTTCTTTATCAGTTGTAGCAGCATACAATTAGCTGGGGATAGGGTTTGAGCCTGACACATTAGATTCTCATTTTTGCCGTGATTTGATATGAAATTATTAGATCATTCTCTGCTGCATTAACGATATCTATTTTGCTATTTCATTCTCTGCAGGGTTAAGACGACTAGCATTCTGGGTCCTTTCCTTTTATACCCTCTCCATTGTTTCTAGAAAGTTCACTGGTTTTCTGTTTCCGTTGCCTTGTTTTCTGACCAACTGGATCCTTGAAAATTTAATTGTTTCTATGCTTTTCATAAAACAACTAAGCAAAAGAAAACCTTATTTTTTTCCTCCCAACAGTTAAACCTTTTCATGCACACATCCATAATCCATACATACATAACTTTTGAAACAACAGCACGATCCCCTTTTCTATATATACATTTAAACAACCATGACCACGCAATATAATAAAAAAAAAAAACTAATTAAATTAAGATCGCTAAATTTAATAGTCATCATATAGTATGATGATGACCACCTTTTGTGCTTGTTGTGATTGGGTTTGAACTCTTTTTGTCACAATACCCCCTGTTCAAAAGCCTACAAATACCCTTTGCATCTTTGAATGGCTCTTGCAATATTTCCTTATGTGTTGACCTGCTGATTTTGCCCCCCCCCCTTATTATTATTATATCTTCTGTCCTGCTTCATCTATCTGTTCGCTTCCCGTTCTTATCAGAAGTTTGGCTTCTCAGGCAGTCTCATTCTTTCAGGTACCTCCTTCCACTTTTGGGGGGTTCTCTGTTTCTATTCTCCGCGCTTCTCCACCTTTTATCGCCTTGGACTGCCTACCATAATCATGTGAGCTCACATCAATAGCATTGAGCAGCTCTGCAATCTTTTCAATCGATGCTTTCTTTGCTCGCAACATCATTTGCTCCACTGTCATGGCCATGATGTATCTTAAGATGCGGAGTATATGATTTTCTGACAGATTGCATGCATCCAATGTCTGCAACCTGTCTACCTGTCTATGGAAGAACTGTGAATAACTATATCTGCAATCTTCCCTGAACTTCTGCATACTTTGATAGCATGTCAACTCTTGTCTATCATCGGACCAAAAGGCCTCTTTCATCTCTTTCTGATACTCTTGGAATGTCTCAAGCTGTTGAAACAGCATGTCCCACCATGATAGAGCATTGTCGGTGAGGTTGCTACATGCAATAGCTATCTTACTTTCCTCTGTCTTGGCGTTTAAACTAAAATATCTCCCCAGTCTGCATATATGCTTTATTGGGGCCTCCCCCATCCTACCAGCAAATGACCGAACTTTTACGAATTGGTTCACATTCCCTTGTACCACCGCGTAACTTATCACCACTGTGGGCTTTCCTATGAGATTTAACTGGGTGCCTTGTTTCTGTTCATCTCCGTTCTTCAGATCTAGGTCTTCTGTACCTTCATCTTTCTGTTCCCTTGGATCACTTTCATTTTTAATACCTGCCTTCTGTTCTAAACTACTCATTCTCTTTTCCAATTCTCCAAATCTAGTCTCCAAACTTTCTAGTTTTCCCAAAATCCGTTCCCAAAATATCTTCCTGATCCTCTTTTTTTTGGTTCATTTTCTTTTGTGCCCTTTTTTTCATAAACTCTTTCTTTTGTTTCCTTAATTTTTACTGAACGCCTCAGATCCTATCCCCCAACACCTTGTGCTGCTTCCTGGTTAACCTCAGCTGCCATTTTACTGCTTCTCCGGTCTACAATTTTGTTTACCCCTTTATTTAACTTTCTAAGTCTTGCTAAAAACAGATTTCTCTCTGCACGAGTCTAAACACATTTCTGTCTTTGTATAAGATTTCCAGAAATTCTGATGGTTTGCTTCCCCTTAAAGCAAATATGCAAAACAACTTTTCAAAATTGAAATATCTCACAACTATCCCTATATTTCTCCGTCCTTTTTCCCAATCCCACTCTACTTCTTTTCGAGACTCTTAATTGGTCCCGCCATTGTAACAAAACCTCGCTTTTCTGATAGATCAGTATATGTATATATTTATTTCCACACATATACATATATGCAAATCTATTGCTTATGAGAATATACACAAAAAGCTTATGTTTTCCATATGTATTATTCTAATCTATGAGAATTAAAAAAATAATTTTCCCAACACATGACATCAATAAGAATTACATGAAGGGGATAGACTAATGATGTGTTACTCAATATATAACTATAGATTAGAGAAGTTTGACCATTGACTAGTTCAGACTCAGGATGGGTGGCAAAATAGCCAGGAGTTAAATATGAGTTGGAAATAATCACCCTCATATTTCAGTACCCTTTTATAAAGAATCCATCTACATATAAGCCCTATTTAATAGCTATGAGTACACAAAATATATAACAATCTATTATACACGTGATTTTAATAGATAACAAAATTTATTAGAAGTTTACAAATTAACATCAGTTGATAATATCATTATAGAAACAGGAAAAGAATAATCTAATGCTTTGCCATTTCAATTAACACACACACACACAGTATGTTTTCATATATGCAATCTACTTTTGAGGCAAAGTTGAGAAGAGAGTGAAAAGAAATTCTTTTCTTTTATTTACTTAGTTTTTTTTTTCTTTCTTGATTTTATTATGTCATAACCATTAGTCTATTTTAAGGCATGACAGCAACCATTAATGGCAATGACAAGCTTACACAATTTATTATTTCTTGGTAAATACTCTTAATTTGAATTTTGTTAACAAAGTCGAGGGAATCTGTTATGAAACTTAGACCAAAATCAGTACAAAAGTTTATACTAACTGCATTTCCTCAGGGAGCTCATAGATTAAAACACATTTACAGTTGAATATAAATCAATGTGAATATAAACATGAAGTTTCTTCTTTATTTTTTTGATCTCCATTTCCAGAAAGTTGGCAATTCCTAGTTTTGATAATGATGGTAGCTTTTAATCCAACAAAGTTTTTTTTTTTTTTTATCAGTCATAGCAGCATACACTTAATTGGGGATAGGGTTTGAGCCCAATACGTTAGACCAGTGGTCTTCAACCTTTTCACACCTGCGGACCAGTAAAAATAAGGATAAGGTTCCGCGGACCAGCAAAAATAGATAAGATTTCGCAGACTGGCGGAAGTCTATAGATAAATTTTCTTAAAGATAAGCATAATTGTTATAACTGATCAAAACAACAATGTTAAATATATAAGATAAAGTTTTATATATATATGGAGTTTATATAATAAAAAACTTTTTTTAAATTTTTTAGAAAAGTAATAAAAAATTTAATTCTACCCCCCTCCCCCATAAACATCTGTGATAACTAGAAAAACAAATTAATTTATGAATGATTGATTAGATTTTGTTTTCCATCTGTTTTCTTTTTTTTTTAATTGAGTAAAAATGAGATGAAAAAATAAATAAAAATTGGCTATATTAATTAAAAGTTTAAACTCTTATTATTTATTATTACAAACTTTTTACTGCCCATCTAGCATGCGGACCTGCAGAAAAGTTCTGCGGCCCGGTGCCGGGCTGTGGACCAAGGGTTGAAGAACACTGCGTTAGACTCTCACCCCATATTTCCATTTCTGCCGTGATTTGATATGAACTTATTAGATCATTCTCTGCTGCATTAACAATATCTCTGTATTTTACTATTTCACTCTCTGCAGGACCAGGATGACTAGAATTCTGGTTCCTTTCTTTTTATATCCCCCTCCATTCTTTTTAGAAAGTTCACTGGTTTTTTATTTCATGTTGCCATGTTTTATGCTTAACTGGATACTTATTGAGATATATAAAAGCTTTTAGCACCTTTCAAATTTAAATGTTCTGGCAATTTCTATGCTTCTCATAAAACAAACAAGCAAAAGAGAACTTCATTTCTCATAAAACAAACAAGCAAAAGAAAATCTCATCTCTCCCCTCCCGACAGTTAAACCTATTTTTGCACACATCCATAACCTGTACATACATAACTGTTTCAAAACAACAGAGCATGACCCCCCCTTCTTATATATACATTTAACCCCTAGCGACCTGAACGGCCATTTTGAATGTCAAAAAATTTTATAGGACATATAATTTTAAATGAAATTTCTAATTTATTACAATAAATATATATATATTTTTAGAAAGTGCAAATATGAAAAAATATAATAAAGCTGATAAAATAGTCATTACCAAAAAAAATAATTAAAAAAGATTTTTTTTATATTTTTAAACATATTTATTTTTACATTGGTTCACAAATTCTCAATTTTGAAAGATATAACTTAAAACTACAATTTCATAGACAGCTTCATCACATGCGTCTCAAAATGCTGAAAAAAATGATATATAATATGTCTTACCTGAGATAATTTTTCTATGCAAAAATTACAAAAACAGTGTGATTGGTAAGTTCCAGTTTTACTAGACACCCTATATGTTCTACTTTTATAGCAGAGTATATGCTAGAAATGTTTGGTTGTCCTTGCATACAGGTATTTGTTAGAAATATGTTTGGTTTTTAGTGGGGAAAAAAATAATTTACAAGATGTTGAGGACTTTAGTAAATTATATAGTAATGTATAATATACTATAATATTATTATATATTACTTATATTAGTGAAAAATGGTGTGGGACCTAAAATGTGTATTCTTTTCAACTAAATAAAATGTACTCAAAAAATAAATATCAAACAAAAATTACTCCAAGTTAAAATGAACAAGAAAAATCAATAAATATCAAAAACAAATTTATTATGAGCACTGATTATATTTGTGTGTGGGAGATGAAATATGAGAGTGGGATGTCTCGGTATATGATGAATGTGGATGTGCATGTTTTTATATTATTCAAATGTATTGTCTAAAATTCTATTGTATATATATATTGTTTTCCATATGTATATATCAAATTCTATCGTATATATATTCTTTTTTGCATATATATATATATTTAATTCTATTGTATATATATTGTTTTGTATGTATATATAATAAAGAGTTATAAACTAGGAGAGAAAAATAATTAAAAAAGTTTTTATATTATTTCACCTGTATTATATCATATATATATATATATTATATCTATATATAAAAAAAGTAATAAAAAGTAGGTCACAAAACAAATTGAAGTAAAAGATTCTACATTTCAAATGTGCTTTTTATCTAAAAGTTTATCGTTTTTATAAAAAGAGAGTTCTAAAACTAGGTCAGAAAAATATTAAAATAAATGTTTTTATATTATTTCACCTATATTATATCATATATATATTACTTTTAATTATATTTAATTATAGAAAACAATAATAATAATAATAATAATAAAAATAATAAAACGAATTGAAATACTCACAGAATCCTGTCTAAATGTTAGCATCAGTTTCAAATTTGAATCCAATTATGAAGGCATCAAAACTCATTATTATTATAAATAAATCCAACTGTAATCCTTATACATTTTTGATATAATCTTTTTTTTATTATTTTTAAGCTTTTAACTTTTTTTTACAAAAAAATATTGTTTCTTCTAAGAGGGCTTATAAAAGCCCTTACGTAATTGAACGTAATTATTACGCTGTAAAACAAGTTTAATGGACCATAAATCATATTACGATCATTAAATCTAAAAAAACAAAAGAAAAACAAAAAAATTAAAAATTGTATTTTACAAAAACTTTCATAAAAAATCCAAATTTTATCGTAAAAATAAAAGTTATAGCTCATTTTAATTGTGACAAAGTGGCGGATCGAATGATCTGAGAACCGTAAGTGTACTACTTACCAATTCTGCCGTGCAAACTCAGTTAAGTCTAAATTTTTGTTCAGGGGCTCGCAGGGGCGCTTCGGGCTCAAAGGTTTTCTACCATAACCACAAGGAAAAAAAAAACTAATTAAATTTAAGACCACTAAATTTAATAGTCATCATATACATATGTCAACCATATTTTGCGCTTGTTCCTACTAAATGCTAGGCCTAGTAAATAGCATTTTGCTGTGTGTTTATATAGGCACAATGCCATCGAGCAGCGTGCAGTGGCTAATCGATCAATATTGAAAAATGATACAAAAACTGAGATGACTTAATGATATATTCATTTTATATGTACTTACAATTTAGACAAAGGTATACAGTTTAGTCAAGTCAAAACAACTTTTTGCAATCATAAAAATGAAAAGGGTTGCAGGTCCCAATGAAGTATCTAGGGTTTTAATGAAGGTGATACATTAGTTTAAATAGTATTGGAATTTTCTAAGGATATTATTGTTCAGATTTTTAAAAACAAATGGAATAGTTAAGATTGCAGTAATTATCATGGAATATCATTATTCTTCACTATTGCAAAGGTACTTGAAAATTTTTTTTAAAAAATAGGTGCTTCCAGACATAGGTGAAAGGTTACTAGAGACTTACTGCCTTAGAGAATCAATAAACACTATAGACATGCTTTTGTTGCCAGGCCACCATTACAAAAGTATCTAAAATAAACGAGTGCTTTATATATTGCTTTTATTTATTTAGTCCATACATTTGATTCACTTAGTACCATGTTTTCATGAAATAATAAACCCTAGTTAAGATTGTCAGCCAGATGGGCAAATTTTGTTTGTTTGTTAAAACACGATGCATGTATTAAATTATTAAGTAATGAATGTATAAACAAATAATATTATTGACATACCCTAAATAAATGATAATATAAATTATAATATTTGTTTATTTTCTCCATGACCGTGTTTGTCAAATATAATTTCTATCTGCATAGAGAAACAGTATCTTCTCAGCTGGATCTTGGACTTATGGTAACAGATTTAATGACTTTATGAACGGTTTAACAAACTTTTAAAATTTTATTTAACACAAGCCATTAGGTGGGACAATTAATTTATGTAATTTTAGGTATTTATTTTATTTATATTTAACTTAGATTTAGATTGCTTGATTTAGTTTTAGAGGTTGATCGTGATAGCTTTTAAGTGTTCAAGATTAAAGAAAAATCAGTTTTGTTTTTAAATGGTTTTTTCCTCCTAAAAAAGTTTAAATATTCAAGATAAAAGAAAAATCAGTTTGATTTCTTAAATGTTTTTTTCTCTCCTAAGACACTTTAAATAATGGAATTTTTGTCCTAAAGAAAAAAAAAGAAAAAATTTAAAAAAGAATACCCAAGCAGGGCTACTATGAGTAATTTGGAAAGTGTACACGCTTGATAATGGATGGATGAGAATGTGACTTACATGAATTTTTATAATTCAATACACTTTATTGTATAATTTGTACTTTATGCGGTATGAAATACAGAAACATTTTCTGAATTTTTGTGCTTGCATTTTTTTGTTGTTGTTGTTTTTGTATGGATAATCATTCTTAACTGTAATCATGTTTGTTACTACTACTACTATCACATAAGTCTTCAATTTATGTTTGATTTAATGGTAGATTTAAATGTCATAATAATTTGATTTCCAGACAATGTAAGTGCAAAAAGAAAGAGCTATTCCATTGAGTACAAAAAGAAATCATGGAGGGCTTCTGGAGCAAGAATCTTAAGGCTTTCTGTAAAGACAAATTCTTGAATAAATGTAAATAGTGCATTGCTGAAAAAACAATGTTTGTGGGGTTGATTTGACATTTTGAATGAAAATTTTTGTGCATGAAAAAAATAAGACATTTTTGAAAATAAAGCCTTAAAGTATATCTTTTGGAAATAAAATTAATATAAGACCTGATCTTATTTTCGGGAGAAACATGGTAGAACTGATCATACCATTGTTTGAATTAGTTATCGACCAAAATTTATTTGTATTATACAGCTGAAGCATTTAAATTGAAAACTGATATCAAACAAAAATGTGTACATACTCCTGCATATAAAGACTTCGGTTTATTAACTAATATGGAAAACACTCAATTTTTTTATGAGCTAGTGATATTAGAAAATTCTTTATAACTTTTAGCTTGAATGGTTATCAACTTGGAAAACAGTTTAAATTCCTTGGTAGTTTTATCTTCATTTTTATTTATATATTTATTTTGCTGTGTTGCATTAATATTTTATTATTTGTAAGCATTCATTTATACTAGTCACTTGTATTTTGTATTTTAGGTGAATGCCACCTACCAAAGTGAATATTCTACTTTGCATTAAATTTAAATCTTTTTTAAACTTTGCATATGTTGAATCTGAACCATTTGCAACCTGAAGGGTACTTTGTCTTAATTTGTTCATCCATACCACTTTTTTTCATTCATTATATACACACTTCTAGGAAAAATGAAAGATATTAGTGTTATTATTTTTTGATGTTTTGGACTAATGGTCTTAGATAAGTCGTGTTATATGTCATTTTATTGAAAATTTTATATGGGATATAATGACATTGTTAATAGAAATAAAATTTTAAATATTATCTAATAAAATGATAAGAAATTTTGAAGAAGCAAAAATAATTTTAAAAAATATTAAAATTTTATTTTTTTAAATTTTTGTTCAGCTTTAATTACTTTCCTTGGTGTTTTATCTTTCTGATAGCATAAAAAACATGATTTTTGCTTAATGTAAATTTAAGTTATTTTAAAAATTATATCTAAAATCAAGCTCCAAAAGTCCAATATAGCTTTTTTAACAGTGAAATAAATAAGAGAGGTTTTTGTTTTGTTGCAATTTTTTACTAATCTTTGCAGTATGTATTACATGTAATTAAACTGAGGTTTTAATTTTTTCCCCCATATATAACTATTTGAAATGCTTTTTAAGTAAGTAAAATAATAATAATTGTATTAAAAAAAAATACATACACGTCTAAATCTCCAACTCTGTCTTAACATGTGTTTTTTTTTTTTTTAATTTTAAAATACCAAAAGTCTGACTAAATTGTAAAATTATAAATTTATATAAGGAAATAAAAAACAAAGCTTTTTATGTTAGCTAAAATAGTGTATTCCCCCCCCCCCCCCGTAATCTATGTTTAAATCCTTTTTTAAATTATTGAAAACAATCTGCTAAAAAAAAAAAAATATTTACAGTCATTTCTACTATACAAAATTTAAACAAATTCCTTCATTTTGTGCAAGCTGAGTTTTACAATTTAACATTTGAATTATAGACTTTATATTTTGTTGACAAATTCTGCCATATATTAATAAAATTAATGTTAAATATATATTTATTGTTCATTGGGAAATATTCATATCAAGATTTGAAAAGAACTATGTATGAATGCCATATGAGTAAAATCATGATTGGCAAATCTAAATTGAAATACCACTCTATAGAGATATGCAATTTTCCATGAAAAAGCTTAAAAAAAAACTGTGCATCTAAAATTTTTTTTTTGGCATTAAATTATATTTGAAATGATAAAGTTAGTTTTCGAATTAAATTAAAACTTGCCTTTTATTTTAATAAACAATGTGGAAAGTTCTCACTGCATTATGCAATTGAATGAGTGAATTATTGACTATAAAATATAGATTTATTATTGTTAAAAATAAATTGTTTAATAGGACATCACTGAGCCAAATGAGTGATTATTTCAAAGTAACATTAGTTGAGAACAATACTGTTGTAAACATAATTAAACTAATTTTAGAGATAATTGAAGCAGAAAAAATTATCATGAAAATGTAACTCATTGATTTAATCTTTTTATAACAAAATTGCTGATTATAATTAGTATAGTATATTTTGAATTGTAATATCATGTATGTTATATTTATTTGCATTATTTTCAATGAATAATCAATAAATTGCTTTTTGTTTTTACTTTCTTAATAAAATTAGGTTCTATCATTTTATGCATCTAATTTTCTCTGGATTCTGGAAAAATGATGGATCAAGAATTCACAATATTTTTAAAATAAAAATATCACATGCAATTAATTTATTTTAATTTGAAATCAAGAGAGAGAAAAAAAAATAATGTTCCAGTTCTGAACATTTAACAAATGAAAATATTATATTATTCTTTCATTTTATATAATTATTTATTTTTTAAGGATAAATGTTTCATTAGTTTTTTTCTTATTATATTTAGTCTACAGAATGTTTTTATGCCACCAACTAATATCTAATAATTTCCCATAAAATCATTATGCTCATTATAATAATCTTGTATTTTGTCGTATGTTAGAAATGTGTTTATTATTTACAAATAGTAAAAAAATAATTTTATTTTAACTAGTTTGCCAATTATTTAATGATATAGTTGTCTTTATCTTTATTCACACCGATAAAATCTTTAAAACTAAAAATTTTCCTTAGGAATGCAATTAAATTTTTTTTTAAATTCATGTTTATAATGTTCTCATTTTACTTGCACATTTAAAATATATAAAATTTTGTCATTATTTTTAGAAATGTTATGATAATGTATATATTTATTTTTCACCGTCTTTTTTTATTTATTAATAAATATAGTAATTCTATGTTTTTTATATATAAATATTTTTTCATATCAACTTTCCAAAATTTTGTTTGACATCTTTTGATCATTAAATAAATTGCACAATTATGAATTAAAAGTGAATTTACATTAACAAAATCTAAATTAAATTAATTAAAGACAGAAAAAAAAAAAAATTATACCATGTTGGCCATATCAGAATAAAACTAAACTTTATCAAATCAAACCCAAATAGACAAAAATATTTTTTAATTATAATCAATTTTTAAAAATCAATATGAATTTATGAAAATGGATGTAATCTGATTAAAAACATCCTAAATGAAATTTAAGAAATAAAATTAATTTGACAAAAATAGTCATAGCTGAAAGTCATTTGTGGTTCTTTAACATTTGTTTTTTTTAAACAAAAATATTATTTGGTAGAGTGTGAAATATTTGAATAGCTACAAGAAATACTTTGATGCCAATATATATAATATATATATTTTTTAAAAAAATTAGTCATGCAGAAGATGAATTAAATTTTTTGTCAAAGCATGTATAATAACTAGAATAGGATACTATGATCAAATAATAATTCACGATAACCATTTTTTACAGTTAATAATTGCTTATCACCATCTTATCACAATTTATTCTATCATCTCAATTTTAGAGCTGCATAATAAATTTAAAGGAAGTTTTTATATTTTTAATGTTTGCATTTAAAAAAATATTTTCTAAATCATTTTATTAAACATAAACATTTATATATTTTTATAATTGGAGCAGTTACATTAAAGTTAGATATAACAGTTTATTAGCTACAAACTATTCCTGCATTCAGATTTTGAAGAGTCTACATCAAATAAAGTTTGCAAATTTCATGAAATTATATTAGAAAAAAAAATTGAAATACTTTTTATTATTACTACCACTGCTTAAACTATTTTATACAGGTGTTGATATTACAACTATTTTAATTTTTTTTATTGAAATATCTATTAGCCATAATATTCTAGTCTGATTTTGTGAGTCAACCATTTTTTAATCATTTTTTTAGGTTTTTCCTACATTCGTGGTACTGTCAAAACAAAAAATCATTTCCCACATTTAACTTCTATTCTACTTTCAAAGTGATTTATTATTGATTTTACTGTCTCGTACAAGAGCGGAACTATGGCCTCTTCAGTCTGCCGAATCTGTCCCCGTCAATATTTTCTGAATGCTGAAGACTTGTGCACAAAATAAATAAATGGAAGGAAATGGAAAAATTGAAATCAGAATTTCTGTATTATTAAAGAATGGAAACATGATTTCAATAATACACAAGCTTATTCTAAGAGTTAGTGGGAAAATGCTCAATAATAGAAGCTTATGCTGTCCAGCCTTTATACTAACTTAAATTGAAAAAATGAAATGGAAAAAGAATGCCAGAAAGAGCAACAGAAACAAGAAAGAAAATACTGTTTGGATCTAAGATCTTTATGTGTTATTAGCATGTTACAATATAGACAATAGAAGATATATTCAATCAAATATTATTTATTAGATATTCATAAATTAACACCCATATCTGAAAGTTAGTTTCTGTCTACCACTTATTTTCATTAATAATCAGGGTTCTACATCTGGCATTTATGTGTAATATTTATTCCATTTTATAGAAATCATTTATATATAGAGTTTATATATTTATGCAAATTATTTATAGTTGTAAATCAAATGGTCTAGAAGGTAATAATTTCTGGATTGATGCTTAATCTATTATATTTGCTGCATGATCATCACATGATCTCCTTGGCAACATACTATTTGATTTTTTTAATTAATAATTAAAATCATTGATTTTATTAAACCAATTTTTTTTTATAAGAGCAAAAAAAAAATGTTTATTATTATTTAAATAAATTTATAATAGGCAATGTGACACAGTACCAAGTTGAAAATATCACTATGAACAGACGTGTGCTGGTTGTAGGTAGCATTAGCTTTCAGACGACTGAGATGTGCATATAACAGTATAGCTGCTTTCTGAATTGAGATCACAATTTTTTGTTTGAAATGGCCCTAATGTAAGATCCATTTCATGCTAGTCCATAAGCTGGCATACTCTCCACTCCTTGCATTTAAAAACAGTTGCTGACTCAATGCATTAATAAGTTTTTTGTTAAGTGCATGTGAAAGTTTTGATAATGTTTTTTATATTCAAAATCTATCATGGATAAATGTAAAAGGAAAATGACATTATTTTAATAATGATGATTGGGAAAACAATTTTGCTTCATTGATTTTAAAGGCAAATGAATCTTCTTATTATGCAATAATAATGTTGCAATTCTTCAAAAAAGTTTTATTAAAAGATATTTCAAAACTGTCCATTCAAATTTTGATTCTGACTATCCAATGAACTCTGAAATAAGAAAAAAGCTTTTTTTCTTTAAAATCTTCTATTACTAAGCAACACTGGTTTTTATTAAACCATTTCAATAGCTTTGATAATGTTTTTTATATTCAAAATCTATCATGGATAAATGTAAAAGGAAAAGAACATTATTTTAATGGTCATTGGGTGGAACAATTTTGCTTCATTGATTTTAAAGGCAAATGAATTTCCTTATTATGCAATAATAATGTTGCAATTCCACAGAAAAGTTTTATTAAAAGATATTTCAAAACTCATTCAAATTTTGATTCTGACTATCCAATGAATTCTGAAATAAGAAAAAAGCTTTTTTACTTTAAAATCCTTCTATTATTAAGCAACACCAGTTTTTATTAAAACATTTCAATAGCAGCAACCATTGCTTCCTTAAAAATTTTGCATTTACTAGATTGAGAATTGATGAAAGAAGCTATTCTAGAGATTACTGACTCGCTTCTTCAAGAATTTAAAAATAAAACAAATAGTCTCAGCTATTATAATTAGAAGCAAGATCTGCACATCTAGACGAATTGAAATAACTGCCACACATTTGGAAAGAAAATTAATTAGCAAATGATATGGGAAAATGTATTTTCACTATAGCTGGATGATTCAACAGAACATATATGACAATTAACAGTTTACATAAAGTTAGTGTTCTAATAATTTTTCCAGAAAGGAAATTTTTGCCATTAAAGAGATGCATCATAGGGGAGGAGAATAAAAAATTATCAGTGCAAAAGTTAACTTCATTTACTATAAATGATTGATAATAAAATTGATTTATTGTGATATGCAGATAAGATTTTTTATTTTTAAATTTATATCATATTATTGTATTATACATGAGAAAATGCTGTATGCCAAAACTGTTTTCAACATGTAAAGTTACTTGTGACAAAAATTATAAAAGATCAGGAGCAATGCAGTACAGGGTTATTTAAATTACTTTCAGAAGATAAAGATATGCAATTCACTGACATTTTACATACTTCAGCATTTTATCCTTCTACCACAAATAAAGGAATTTATTGTATCGAGAGGCGAATGTTACAATCAATTAGAAAACATATATTGCTTAATCTATGTAGACATTCTGACAGATATAATGACAAAATTTAATGAATTAAGTCTAAAATTGCAAGCTAGAAATCACCATATCACTGACTTGATTAGTGCAGTAAATGTAATCCAATGCAAATTTGTATTATTAAAATCCATCCATCCTATCTAGTGAAAAAATCATTATCACATATCCCAAATGTAAAATGTATTTATTACATTTGAAAAATCAAAATTTTAATTGCTACATCATATTTAAGAATTATCAATACAGCAAGAAGAGTTTTCTTTCAAAATTGAACATTATGCGACATTAGAACTTTTTGTAAAAATTTTTATTCATTCATTTAATGTTACTAAAGATGATGCACTTGTTCTAATTTCAACATACTTTAATCTTAATAATATTGAAAACCTGGAACTAAAAATAATTAAATTTGCAAAATATTATTTTAGAAGCACATTACAATGATAAAATGTTTTGGAACTTAGTCACTGAAAGTAGTTATCCTATTTTACAAAAATGTGAGTTAAAATTTTTTTCATATTATATAATTGAGAGTCTGTTTTCAAATATGAAATACTGGAAATCAAAATATAGAACAATCACACATAGATAATTGCTTAAGAACAGGTACTCTAAATATATCCTCAATTATAATAGATTAGCAGAAAATTTACAATTCCAAGTGTCAAATTTAATAATCATTATATATCTTGTGTAGTTGCTATGATCTAATTTAGGTTTGAATAACTAAGATTTAATGAATACAATCTAAACCAAATCATAAATCAAGCAACTAAGTAATAGATATGTGTGGACTTTAACCATTTCAATGTCAACTCTGCCTTCAAATTTTTGAATAGAGTCTAGTGAAATATTACTTTAAATATGACTCCAGGTTTGATTTTTTTTTTTGTAATTAAGTCTTTTTTATGTATATTATATAACTAATTTCTATTTTATAACATATATTTAAGCCTTCTAATAAGTGCAATTGGAAAAAATTAATATTTAGTATTTTAAAATTATGAAAAGAAATATCTATATTTAGTTCTTACCAGTAACCAAGAAGCACATGGCCATGACTTTATGTTACTTGTTGAAAAAGTTAGAGCCACAATATATTAGATATTAGAATTTTATGTTATTAAAAAAAATATTTACACTTAGTTATCATCAAAGAAACAAAAAAATTCTAAAAGTTAATAAATTATTTATCGCTATTAAAATATTTTATTTAAGTTTTCACAAAAGCATTTATTTTTTTAGCCGCTAGAGAAAGCTTCCAGTTTTTGTAACAAACTTTCTAAGAGTGGTCTTTTTAAAAATAAAATGTTTTCAAAGACAATCTCCTACTAGTGACGTAGCATTTGGTTTAATAATAAGTCTTTTACAAAAATATTGCGTCATAATCCATTAACAATTACTGAAAGTCACATATTTCTTTTTATTTAACCACAGGGTAAAACAATCTAAAGCATCAGCCAATCACAAATCTTGTTTCTAAGCCACTTCCTTCATAGCTTTGTCATAACAGTAGAAAGTGCTGTCAATACGTAGGTCTGTATAGGTTTCTATAAATGCAGATATCTTTAGAATTTTTTAAAAAAAATAATACATTAGCATGGAAACTTCATAGAACAGAATTGCTACAGAAACATCACACACATAATGTAAATTATACATATGCTTTAAAACAACATAGAAAAGTAGTGATCACAGTACCATTGCAATGCCTAAAAAAATGAAATTTAAAGCATAGATATTGCCAAACACCGTCAATTTGTTGGTGATTTACTACTAAAGCACCATCTACCTATTCCAGAGAAAAACAAATAAATATGTTTTTCTTTTAAAACAGTATTGGTTTCTTGGTTTTTCATGGGAATGATTTCAGCTTTATTTCTAATTTTCTTCTAAAAATAATAAACTACACAGAAACAAATTGAGAATATAGAATTTATTAATGTTAGTGTTGAATTGATACATATAACTCTAACCAGCCCATTTATAATATATTTTCATTTGAATAACATTTTACTGCTTTTATCTTTAATGGTCTTTCCCCCCCCTTCAACCAGCTCTTATATTCTTAAGTGTTTTCATGAAAATCTGTGTTGACATTATATGACATATATTCACATTTATCTGTAACATGATTTTATTAATTATTTGACTCTAAATCCGAGAGAAGTATAGAAATTAGACCTGCAGTGATATAGCTAAATGTCAGTTGTTAATTATTAAATGCATGACCACTTCATAGTTCTATATCAAAAATGCTCATATGTGAATGAATATTTCCCTTAGACAGAAGATCGATTCAGAAACACTGTCTTATCATTATTATTTCACTTTAAACATTTCTTATACTTAGCACTTAAAATATCTGTGTCAGGAACCTCTCCCCAAACCCCTGACCATGGTTTCGTGCTTTGGCACTTCTCAGAGAGGTGTCAGGGTAGGTTCAGACACTAGATCTAAAAATACCAACCCAAAGCTAAGCACTTAACTAAAAGTTATCTATTGAGTGGAAAATCTGAAATTTTCAGACATCTACATGTCTTCAAACCCAGCTATCCAACTCAAATAGCTATATGGGGTTGATAGATCTTCAACCATACCATATATTAGTAGTCATAGCAATATAAAATTGCATAAGACTTTTGGCAGAGACTATAAATAGTCAAAATAAGAGTCATAGATCAATTCATAGATCACATGACCCTATCTCTTATTTTGACTATTTATAGTCTCTGCCAAAAGTCTTATGCAATTTTATATTGCTATGACTACTAATATATGGTATGGCTGAAGATCTATCAGCCCCATATAGCTATTTGGGTTGGATAGCTGGGTTTGAAGACATGTAGATGTCTGAAAATTTCAGATTTTTCCACTCAATAGATAACTTTTAGTTAAGTGCTTAGCTTTGGGTTGGTATTTTTAATCTAGTGTCTGAACCTATCGTGACACCTCTCTGAGGAGTGCCAAAGCACAAAACCATGGTCAGGGGTTTGGGGAGGGGTTCCTGACAGAGATATTTTAAGTGCTGGCTCTGGCTAAGCATTTATCATAAAGATTGCAGAGGAATTGGCAATCCTCACTGTTTATAACTTACAAGCTTAAGAGATAGGATCATGTGATCTATGAATTGATCTATGACTCTTATTTTGACTATTTCTTATACTTGATTTAACGTAATTTCAAAGTACTACTTTATATGTATTTACAGAATTGACTTTTATTCTTAAAGGTTTATTGATTTAACATGAAAACTTCTTTCATAAATCTAAAAGTTGCACTGGTGTTAATAGTTTTTTTAATAGTTGAATATTAAATCTCAGTTTTTCTCAAAATAATATTTTATTTGTACCTGTTTCGTAAAGTATATTTGTAATGTATATTTCATTATCGATCTCTGCACTGATATGAATGTGCATTTTATCATATAATAATCGATTTTGTACTTATTTTCAAGTCTAATTTAAAATAAACATTTGGTCATCAAATATTGTTTTATGTTTTTAATGCAAGCATTTTAATTTGCCCATGAGGCATATATGATCACCTTTATTAAAAAATTTCATAAAGGGAAAAAAACTTTCATCTTTTAATGCGGTCGCACAGGAATCATAAATATACGTGTCTACCTGTATGTTTGCAATTACCTTTAAGTTCATATTATAAAAACTTCTTAAATTATTTTTTAGTAATTTTCTAACACATCGAATATAAAGCATTTTTATAATAATAATCCAAATATTTTTTTTTTTAAAATATGTTACAATATTTTTAGAACTAATCTAAAAAAAGAATTCTAGATTGAACATGCTTGACCTTTTTTTTTTTTAAAGCTATGTATATGTATAAAATAAATCTTTACATAAAATATAAAATTATATTCATGCATAAAAGAAACAGTTTTAGAAAACAATTTAAAAACTACCAATACTCTCAATTGTTTTTAGAATATAGAGAACCCAATTAACTTTATTTGAATTAGAAAGTTTTTAATATAGTTTGAATTAAGCATAAATATCTTCATATCATCTGGCCCAAATATATACACCTTTACCCCATTTAGCGAAGGCAATTAATGCAACTTTAATTTTCGTAAAAGAATACTTTTTTAAAAATTGTTCTTTCTGGTGATCAATTCATCAATCATAATTATCTAATGAATTATGAATTGCTTATTCTAAGGTCCATTGTTGCCTTCTAAATTCTTTGATGATATTGGTTTATTTTGGAGGAGGTCACCAGATGATGGCCAAGGATCTAGAGAGAAAGTTTAGGATGAATAGTTGACATGGTTTTTGGATTATTTTATATGGGATGACATGATTTTATGATTTTGGAAAGTTTCAATACATCTATAATGATTAAGAATTTTGTTCGATTTTGTCTTGGTTTTTAAAAATAGTGGGAATAGTAAATATGGATAAAGCCATAAAAGAACAGATATCAAGATTTCCTTCTCTTTCTAGTCGACTTAAGATATCTATTTCTGTTTACAAGCTCAGATTTTTTTGATTTTTTCAGGGTTATATTAATTGCAGCCATGATTCTAATTGAAAATGTAAATAGGGATTGACTTAATTAACTTCTGTACTTTCCATACTTTTATTTCAAGTTCAATCTAAAATCTTCAAATGTAATTGAAGAAAGAATTATTTTTAGCTTTTTAATGCAGGATAAGTAAAAGCATTTACTATTAAATATTATTTCTATTTATAATACAGGAGTAATAATCGAAGTGTATAATTAACAACAACAAAAAAATTCACTTATGTGAACATAATAAAGAATTTAAAAATAGAAACATAACTTATTGTATTTTTATTAAGTTTCAATCCACATTGCTCATTTTGACCTTGCACATTAACATAGTGGAAGTTAAATGGTGGGAAATACAAGATGCACCAAATATAACTGCTGCAGTTTAAACTAGTCTGACTGCTATTAACTTTGTTTTATCCATGGAATATAAATATTATTGTTTCATTGACATTTCCCAATGTGACTATATTTTATTTTTAAAGAAAAAAAAAAAATTTTTTTTATTGCTATGCATAAATTTTTTAAGAATTCCACAACTCCCCATACTTTCTTAGCAAACCCCCACATCAGGCTTCATATCATTGTCTATAACCAACTACAATAAGTTTGAGTGATCAGTGAATACTAGATATCCACATCATTAAGATCAATTTTGGTTTTTGCCTTTAATCTTAGGATTCAAAACTGTAACTAAAAAATCATCTGTCACTTTTACCTTTATTAGACTATTCAAGCTAATATCATAAAAGTTTTTGAACCCAAACCACCTTTCTTCTAGTTATATAGATTTGATGCCAAGTCAGTTTTTATATAGTTTTAGTGAGTCTAACTTTATACCTGCCAATTGTAAGATCCTTCTACATATTGGCTAGATAGCTAATATCAATATCACATGACTTTCTCAACAAACTTCTGTTTTCCAAGAAATGTTTTCTTTACCATTTTGTATCTGTTGATCATTCAAGCTTAAAGTCGATTGTACTATAGTTGGAAGCATATGAATAAGCTGAGAAATTCACGAGATAATAGAAAAATAAAATCATTTTTAATTAAAAGTAAACAGAAAGTAGTTTTTAAATTATAAGAATTAAAGAAGAAAAAATAGGATTTTTTAAAATTAAAAAAAAAAACACACCTATTTATATAGCAAAATATTGCATTTCAGAATTATAATTTGTCATCGATAGATGTGGGAGGGGGGGTAGTTGAAAAACACTGGGTTCATGAAAAAAAATAACATATTCTATAGACCTGATTCAGAATCAAAAAAAGCATACAGTGAATATTTGCTTTTGCAACCTGTTGGTTGTTTTATAAAAAATGAAATTATCATTATTCTTATTTTTTGATTATTTATAGTAATTTCAGTCATCATGAGTAAATAATGATATCTTTAATTATAATATTATGAGAAATATGTTCTTATTAAAAATTCACTTTTATAATTTTTTTATTAAAGTTATTCATTGATTAAAAATACTTTTTAAATTAAGGAAACAATTAAATAAAAATTAATTGCCTTGGTTAAATGTAAAAGTCTTTTTTATAAATAAAAAATTATTAAAAAATAATTTAATTAAAAGACCTGAACCCAGACCTTCAAGCTCCCTTCAGTCATCACTCTATTTTGTACAACTGATACCAATGACCACATACATGTGAAAAAGATAACTGATATCCAATATATGTATTTTTTGCTGAACTACCACATCAGTTGTTCCATCATCTCCCACCCACATATATAATCAGTGCTCAGTTTATAAAGATAGCACATTTAACTTTAATGGACAGACTTCAACCTTCTCCACTCTCCAATTCTTCAGCCATCCATATCATTGAAAATCTGAGTTATCTTTTTCACATGTATGTGGTGCATGTGTATCGTTTGTAAGATGGAGTGGATGACTGAAGGGAGCTTGAAAGTCTGGGTCCAAATCCCCTCTAATTACATCTAGTTAAATATACATATTATACATGTATTTAAATATTAAAAACTAATTTAAAATTTTATAAATAACAAAATGTATTCCCTTAGAATGACCATTTTTAATTGAAAATGCAAAAGATTTCAAGATTTTTCATTCAAAAATTATATATACAGTATATATATATTTGAAAAAAAAAAAAGCAAACAAAAAAAAAAACAAACAAACAAGAAATATAGGATTGAAAAATATTTTTAGATGTTGTCCAAAAAATGTTGCTAATTTTGAACCAGAAAAGAAAGTCATGTATGATGCATTTTTTGTATTTTATTGTTTTATTTAACATTTAAATATATGTTGTGATTATACACATGCATTAATTGATATAAATGTACTATTTTGAAAATGTTTCAAGTAAGTATATTTATTTCTATGTTTCTGCTTTAGAAATGTTTGTCAATGTGAAATATAAAGTACTCATATGAGTTGACAAATTTGGATCTATCATTAATGTTTGAGGTGATAACCTAAATAATAATATAGAATACTATTTCATCAAATGCTTTACATAAATATAAGCACATAACATTTTAATTAATATGATTGTTGATAATTACAAGTTGAAGATTGATAATTTGGCATTCTCTTAATAACAAAGTTTTGAATATGGTTTTAATTTCTCCTTATATGTAAAAACAAAAAATACTTAATTGTAATTATTAATTAGAGAAAATATAACTTACTATTAAAAATTTATCGGCTGAACGTTTTCGAGGAACCATGCCTCATACTCATAGCCTTCATGAAAAGTGTAATAAATATATGCAAATGTAAATATTCAAATAAGCTACTGTTACGTAGCCCATTTTTTCGAGATCTCGAAGCATGTGTCCTTTCTGTTAATGGCATGGATGTCTCTATTAATATAGAATGCCTCCTTTATTTTTCTCCTGTAATCATTTGGCTCTGAACATAAAATAATGGGGTTGGCAGGTATGAAGTTGTGCCCAGATTGTTTACTATGATCGGATGCCACGCTACATATTATGGGGAAACGAAAGCCACAATTAATACCAGATTGGCTCAACATCGTTACACATTCAACAGAGCTCAAACGAACAGCAACACATCCTCCGTATTTTTCGAACATAGTAAACAATCTGGGCACAACTTCATACCTGCCAACCCCATTATTTTATGTTCAGAGCCAAATGATTACAGGAGAAAAATAAAGGAGGCATTCTATATTAATAGAGACATCCATGCCATTAACAGAAAGGACACATGCTTCGAGATCTCGAAAAAATGGGCTACGTAACAGTAGCTTATTTGAATATTTACATTTGCATATATTTATTACACTTTTCATGAAGGCTATGAGTATGAGGCATGGTTCCTCGAAAACGTTCAGCCGATAAATTTTTAATAGTAAGTTATATTTTCTCTAATTAATAATTACAATTAAGTATTTTTTGTTTTTAACAAAGTTTTGCTATATCAAAAAAAAAAAAAAAAGATTGTGTAATAATAAATAGCCCTTTCTAGTTTATCGCTCTAAATTCTAGAGCTGATTTCTTATTAAACCATATGTTACTTCTGATACTAAGATATTACATAATCTGAATGACTAATTATTTATTTGCTTTATGTAGTAATGATTTGCTAATATTTCATTTGCTCTTTTATTGTATATCTTGTTTTTAAAATATTATATCTTGTAGACATTCAAATAAATTTTTAGTAGTAATTTAATTCTCCAATCTATTCTGTTGAATATACATTTACAATAGGTTTTATAACCTAAAAATTAATTTTTATGTCTTTATATTATCGTTGTCTAAATGATTTTGATAATTTTACGTATAATTTTATATGTTGGACTATTTTCAAAATCTAATTGAATTACTAAATATTTTTAGGAAATTTTAAATTATTCATATTTTTCTAAATACATTCAAATGTTAACAATAAACACAAGTTAATTATGGAACATGAATGTTTTGATTGGTATTCTTTCTTTTTCAAATATTGCAGCTCTTTCAGTTACAGGTTGGTTGTAACTGTATATTTTGTTTTCTGCCAAATATTTTTGATTTTCCAATCAAAATGTATGTTCATTAGTGCAAGTATGATCTACTTTTGGCACATCTTGACTTTTCCTCTAATCAGTCCTATTCTAAATGTCTCACCTATAATATCCAAAGAAGATATGAGAATAATTCTCATTGATTAATTTTTACTTTTTTTTTTTATATTATGCTAGTAAATAAATACTTGGGTTTATATTTTCATAGAAATGAAACTTATACTATTTTATATAAAGTTATAACATGGATTATTACAAATGTGAGTGTTATGATTTTTTTTTCTGAATACATTACGTGGTATTTGTGTACTATTCCTGCAATACAGACAAGGTATTGCACTTTTTCACATTCGTATCAATGCATTGGTAACTTTGTAATGTTATTTTGGGAACCATTTTCAAAGTTATCAAACATTACAAAGTTACCAGTGCATTGATATGAATGTGAAAAGATGCAATACCTTGTCTGTACACAAGATCAAGGGGAAAAAAATTATATGAAATATACTTCTATGAAATTACATGTACACAGATGATGCTTTGACATTTAATCAATTTCAAAAAATGTGTAGAAATAGTTTTTAAAAACACATACCAAAATATTAAATGCACACAGATGATACTTATACACAAGATATATATATATATATTTTAAAACGAAAATATATATATATATGAAATATACACATACACAAACAACGATCCTTTGACACTTAATCCAGTCAATTTCAAAAAAATGTGTAGAAATAGTTTTTAAAAACCAAACATTACATACACACAGATGGTACATCCCGGCTCATAATACATCTCATGTAGTATAAATAATAATCAATTTTGAATTGTCTTCTTGCAGAAACAAGATGGAGATTTTTTTCATTGGAAATCCCCCCACCCCCTCCCAAACTCCCCATCCGAAATTCTTATGGAGCATCTGATTGTGCAGTACTTGTTGTAAATAGAATTTTGCCACACAATGTAAGTTTTCAAATCAACAAATAGCAATGTGTTTTTTTTTTAATTAAAGCGAAAGAACAATAACACCAAAATAAATAAATAAACAAAAGTAATAACCAAGTCAATGTAGTAATTCAATAAGCAAATCAAAAAAAAAAGTAAGTGTAAATTGTAGCACTTTGATGAGATGTTTTTTTTTAGACTGGAGGAAAAAGCAATCGAGGCGTAATCTTGCGATGATATCAAATTGAAAGAAAATCAATCCTGTGATGTATCTTGAAAAATTTGTGTTTGATTGTTGTTCTTTTGCCTTATTTATTTATATTTGTCAGTTGCAAAAACATTGTCTTTTTTTTAAAAAAAATCTGCTTGGATGGCTATTATTTTGCCTTATTTTTAGTTGGGTTATTTCTATTTGACAATTGCAATGTATATTGAAAAACATGTGTTTGATTGTTCTTGTGCCTTATTTATTTATATTTGTCAGTTGCAAAAACATTGTCTTTTTTAAAAAATCTGCTTGGATGTTATTTTGCCTTATTTCTAGTTGCGTTATTTCTATTTGACAATTAACGACAGGCTTTTTTTTTCACGGAGGAAAAATCAGCAAGGCCATATTCTTTCTCAACAGTGGATGTTTGGTGGCTTATGCAGAGAGACAAACACTTATAATTGAGTAGATCCACAAACTGGGGTTCATATCTAAACAGTCCAACGATGATGAGGTTGTTTTTTGATCTTAATTTCATTTCCTTAGTGGAAATAAATACTTTTTGTTTCCTTGTTGAATAAAAAAAATTTTTTCCCCTTCTTATTAATAAAAAGGTAAAGAATTCCTGCTCTATTGAATTTTAGGTTAGAATGAAAATAATCTACCGAATTTAGTCCATAACAATCTAGACCCATTTTTCTCTCTACTATTCCATTTTTTTTTTTTTTACTGCCTGCATGTATAAAATCGGTCATAAAAGTTTTCTACTTTATATTTCTTTATTGTTCTGAATTATTTGTTTGGTTTTATGTATTTTCAAAAAAAGGATAGGTTTATTACAATTTTGATTTCATTTTTTTTTTCAGCCTGCATGTGTAAAACCGGTAATAAAAGTTTTCTAATTTTTTTTTTTTATTTATTGTTCTGAATTATTTGTTTTTTTTTTTTTGTGGTGTATGTAGAGAGGCCGACGAATGTTTTATCGTGGCAGTTAAAGATCGGACAATAGCGGCACTTCTAATTTGGTGGATCCACAAACTGGGGTTCACGCTTACAAAAGAACTAACTTGAAATTAAAGATGAGAAATTAACCAAAAAATCCACACTAAAAACCCCACAATTAAGTAACAACTAATTTCAACAACAGACTTTTTAAACACAGAATTAAGTAACAACAACAACTAATTTCATATTTTAACAACAAACTTTTTAATGAGACAAAACATTTTTATGCACCTGCAGAATTCAATATGATACACAACTAAAATCTCCAAAAGGCAGGCCATAGAATAGCTTTTGTTTGGGACACATTGCAAAACACATTTTTGGGTACTTTTAAAAACATTTTTTGACAAGAAATAACACTCAAATTGGAAGGTTTATTTGATGTTTGCAAGATTATTACTTTATCGGGTATGTGAAAAGGCCTATCTTTTCTTCATTGCAGGAATAGTATCCATTACATCTAGACTTGCCAATCTGGTTCCTACTACCAGCTAATGGGCATTTGAAGTTTCCAGATGGATAGTATTTTCCAGATGTTAAAAGAAAAACCATAGATTATTATAAATACACAACAGGCACCTGTGCTTTACATTAAATATCTTAACTTTTTACAAACCTATAACGGTTTCAATTTTAATATTGATATTCATATACAGTTTGTAATTATGCTTTTGGTCAGCAATCCATGAAAACAACTAATGAGCTTTGTGGCTCTGTATGCATGACTTGTAACAATAATCAAACAACTTATAACAACCATGTGCTTTACCTCTATCTATGGTGATCTATGAGTATTTGAGTTTAGTTAAGTGAGTGAGATCTTAAGCCCATTTGTAAATGTTATAAATTTTTAACCAATTTAACCCATATCTGAAAAAAAAAAATTGTGGTTAATTACTGGAATACTTGAAGATGGATTTTATTGAATCTGTATCAAATAAACAGCTTCCTTCCGATGTGTTTATTGTGCCACAGAACGTTATCAAATGAAGTACTAAATTAAGGTATATACTGTTAACAAGAGTATGAATATGAGTGGTAGATAAAAAAGGTTGACAACTCCTGCATTGCACTAATCACAGGTTACTTGCATTATCATAAATATACCTATTTTGTATTTTAAAATTATATTTTATGCAGGAGTGGCATGCAAGGGCAAATTCACAGTTGATTATAATTTGGTATCATATTCTCTTGTTTATCTAATTATTGTAAACTGGCTTCTTGTTGATATCATACGTATATGACATAATCAGGATTTGGTTGTCTGTTTAAAATTAAAAAACAAAGAAAATGGTGTAAAATATATTTTTAATTTATTTTTTTTAATTCTCTTTCTATCAGTAACTTTTAAATCCTTATTTGAGATGTGCATAAAATAGATATAAAATTTGGATTTTTTTTGCTTTTAAAAAATCATTTTAAATTTATTATTTTCATTTCATACAATCTACTCTGTAGTAGCCTAAAATAGCTGACCTCAATTAATGCTGTTTGTATTACAGCAGAGCAGTAGTTACATCATCTACTAATTCTATACTAATATTAATTACTAAATGGAGGAAAAGAGTTTTATAAATATTTAAGCAAGTTATTCATAGATCGTAGAAGAAAAATATTTTTATATTTGGTCAATGTTAGTGGACTTCTGTACAGTTTTTTAAATAATTTTTTTTTTTTTTTGGTAAGAATTTATATTTATATAGCCACATATACATATACGTGCTTATACTGTCTGTATGGGGAAGAAAAGGAGATAAACTTTTGATTTTTATTATAATCATTAAAAAATAACATCCACAGATTTTTATAAAAATGTTATTATGTTTGTTAAATTGGCTGTCCAATTGATTATCATTTGTGTTACTTGGCATTTTCCCAATTTATTCCAGTATCTTAATATCTAAGCTATATTGTAAACTTTAAAATTTCATTAAGATATATGTATAATCTCTTATATAGAGAGACATAAAAATAAAATGGATTATGAAAAAATTAGTGAGAAACAAAACAATTTCTCTGTAGTACTTTAAAAAAAAAAAAGGATCAAAACCACCATACTGAATAAAAATAAAACAATCAAGAGCAGAAGAAATAAATACCTTTTCAGCAACTATTCTAAGAGAGCATTTACTCATCAGTTTTACTAATTTCTGGGTGATTGGTCTCTAGTTATAAATTTCATAGGATATCATTTGCAAATCAAGGATTGACATTAATTATATGAAAGAAAATATCCTTAGCTTGCTTGCAACTTTGAAAAACAACTGTTATACTTTCTGTATATATAATTAGATAAATATATTAATATTTAGAATTAAGAAGAGAGAGGATTTGACTTTGTACATTTTTAATGAAAACATCTTAATCTTATTTTCATTACTTAGAAAAAACATTATAATTATTTTTAAAAATGATAGTCATCAATAATAGACAATTATGTTTTATATACAAGACTGTTTTGTTTTTACATATTTTACTTATGTTTGATCTATATAAAACAACATATATACTACATAAGTAGAAGTGGCTAAATTTGCTTAATATAAAAGCCACATACTATTAACATCAGAGATTTTTTTGAGTAACTAAACTTGAGAGCAAAAACTACATTTTAATTTTTACATGCATTCTTCACATTTTAATGTAGTGGACTCAAGTTTTAGAAATTATAACACTTAGTTAGATTTTAGACTATTTTGATCATTTAGTTGAACTGTAACTGTTTTTAGAAAAAATTGAATTTCATTATATTTTTCTAAAAAAAAAAAGAAGTTGTAAGTTAGAGTAAATGATGGAAATAATTCAACATATAAGTAAAATATTAATTTTTTAAAAGTTATCTTTAATATTAATTATTATGCAAAAACGATATATATTTCTGTGAATCACACTGCAGGCTGTGATTTGGCTATCCTTGATATACAATATTTTATACATATATTATTCTAATTTGAAGATTTTTACGTATAAATTTACTGTGATTTAAGCTATTTTTGTCTTTACAAAATTAGAAAATGCACATTATATTTATTAAATCATGTTCTTAATTATAACAGGTTTATGATATCATTTAAAGTAGCATAACTTCTATTAGAATAAAATGTGGCATTTTACAGCATAAGTCATATCAAAATTAAGTTTTATTTTGTAATTTATTATAAAAAATATTGATTATGAAATAAATTGTACCAAAAATAAATTAGAAAATGTACATTGTTAACTAAAATAAATTTAATATACAATAATTACAATAGTATCACAAAATATAGCTTCATTATATAATCATAAGTGATAATAATTCACTTTAAAAATAAATGAATAAATAAATAAATTGTAACATTTATTTAACACATAATTACAAAAGGAATATTGATTATATAATAAACTGCACAAAAATAAATTAGGAAATGAACTTTATTTTAACTAACAAGTCTATTTTGGCTTTATCTTTTTTCTTATATGTCAATGCTTTGACATATATATATATAAAACAAATAATGAATCACAATTAAAATCTTTATTCTGTATGTAATTTACAAAGAATATTAACTGTAATAAACTCTATCAAAGTAAATTAAAAACCCGCTTAACATTAGCCGAATTGTTACTTGTCTTACAGCATCATTACAACATAACTTAAAGCATTGTAGTGTCTATCTATGATAAATTAAGACTTCTTTTTAAAAATAAATAATTCACACAACTACAGTATTATTTATAAATAGACATAAGTTAATATATGTATTTAATAATATGCTTAGTTAAATATTTGTTCATTAGAAAATTTACTATCTGCATCATCTAAATATATTAATAATTAATAACTTAATTAGATAAACAAAAATACCTTTATATTCATTCAATAAAATAAATAGTAATGTAACACCTACATTATATTTACTCTTATTGACATAGTATATATATTTATAGGATTCTTAGTTCCAGAATTGTAACATACAGACATTAAGACTTTGATAATTTGTATATTGTTTAATATAAATAAAACATTGTTAAAGGTGTAACTAGTTGAATAAAACATATTAAAGATAATAACAAAAAACCCTAATTTTCATAACACAAATACATAATCAAAACTTTATAATGGAGGAGTCCACTTCCTTTTGTGAGCGGGAGCATCTCACTGCCTACTGGCTCCACAAGGATGGGAGGATTCACATATTCAAAACGGAAGTTGATAAGAAGATAAATGATAAATCATAAGTGACCACTTATTTTACCCTTTTACACCTTTACAAGAAACTTTAAATCAGTTTTCAGGCAAAATAACTCAGTTTTCCAATCGTTTCATTCTATGCAAATGGCCACCATTAATCAAGCAAAAGCTAACATAAGTAACCACTAAATACAAAACGTTAGATTTTATAATTGGAACCCTAATTAAGCATCAAAATTAGAACTCAACTTCGATTAGAAGAACTCAATAGGATCAGTAAAGCAGAATCATACCTGAGGACCTAGTGGGACCATGAATCTAATCATTGGTTTTGCCTGAATTCTTGGTCTCAAGGGTAGAGATGATGGCCATGGAGGATTTGTTTCAGTGGGATCAATCAGCAAACATCACCCCACCCAGGTCTAGAGAGATCTGGCAATGTTCTCGTGGCCCTCTCTGATTTGATTGGTGTTTTGGACATGCTGAACCTATGTCACACCCAGATTAATTATAACCCACTTATAGCAGGGGCCGAAGCTGCTTAATCTTGTCCAAGGAGTGGGTCTGGGTTCTCGCTAAACTGAGTTCTGTCTGATGGGTCATGGATGGGTCTGGGGGAGCTGCTTGGAGACTTGCCAGGTGGGCTGAGAGCTGGTTATCCCGCACGAACTCTCCTCAAATGGACATAGCATCCCCTTGATTGACTAACATTTGATCTGTGATAAATTCATATCCTTTTTTCCCTCTTTCTGTCTTTTTTCTTGATGTTTGTACTTGAAATGCATTCTTTATATACATGTAATACCTAATCTACTGTATAAGGTGGTCTGTTGCTTTGAGCCACCACCCAGTTTCAGAATATCAATGTAACATTGTAGCCTCTATGGCCCACTGCTGCAGGTGACAGAATGTGGTCCCTGCACAGGTGGATCATACTTTAGTGACTTAATAAAGTTGCTTTGAGGAAAAAAAAAGATACATCTATTTTTATGAATAATCCTCTTTATATAACAGAGCATTTTTTAAAATTAGTTAAATATGAAATATTGTGGAAGTCAATTATATACTTCATACAATGCTATAAAATATACATGTACCCTTCCATCATATGTAAATTTTATTTTATTGATTCTGACTTAAAAGTAGCTGTTTTTTTAACAAATTAAAGAATTAATTTTTTAATTAAATTTTTATTCATTGTTTTATTTATTTATGCATTACTATTCAATAACAAAATGTAGTTATGGGAATATTCTATATTTGTTTTTATTATTTACTTTTATAATTTAATTTTAAAAAGGGATAAATTAATTGATAAACAATGTATGATTAGATATTTTTTCTTTCTAATATATTTAGATTACTACTATCCTTCTCTCTTCAAGAATTACAATAAATGAAAATAAAACATTCAATTTCATAATTTTAAAAGTCTGTATCCCTTATGGTATGGCAGGATCCAGTTCTCATCTTGGAGCTCATTTTGCAACTTAACACCCTTTACATGCCTCATGAAGCATGAATGTTTTATATATATTTTTATAAGCTTAAAGTTAGGAACTTTATAAAATGTAAGACAATTTGTAATGTATGTAAGCAGGGAAAGAAGAGGGGGAAAATCATGTTGTTGTTTTTTTTACTAGAGAAATAATGAAAAAGATAAGAGCTAATTTGTGCCACCATTGCTTATGGTCTTAAAACAGCTAAAATAAAAACTACTTAATAAAGAGAGAATGTTTTAATGAAAATTGAAAAATGCATTAAATTTATATATAAAAAATATGAACCAAGGAATGTGTTCACAAGATTTTTTATTGCATCAAAAAGTTTTATGTCTATATGAAGAGGATTGCCAGAGATCTGAAATGGATAACTCAAAGTCATTTAATGTAAGTAGGAGGTAACTGTATAGATTTTGAAATCAGTATCAATTTAAAAGCAACCAAATAACTGCAAAGGCTGCATCTATCAGTAACAGAACTCCTACTGTTTCCATAAAACAAAAATATTATTGATAAAATAAAGTTATCTTTTAGTATAAGTATTTTATTGCATTAAAAGTGGCTTGTTCTGTAAAAAAAAAAAGCCTGATTAAATGTACATTGGCAAAATAGAAAAATAGGCAAATGGCTTTAAGGAATGAAAAAGGACAAACTAATTGATCTGCAGGTTACATGATAAAACAATAAGTTATTTATAAATCTAAAAATTCCTGTGCTCTCAAAAAGAAAAATGAAAATCATATACTTGCAACTATTATATTTTTTGAATGGTTTCATGATTGTATTTTCCCAGAAATCAAAAAGTATTTGAGGTAGAAAGAATTCAAATTTAAAGTCCTGATACTGTTAGTCAAGGTCCTTAGTAATTCTGAAACTTTTTGCTATGAAAATGTAGATTGCATTTTTGTTTTCAAATAGTATTACATTGCTTCAACTTTTTGACTGAGGTAACCTTTCATGTGTCATAGCTTTTCATATGCCAGTCCAATGTTTGATGAGATTCAGTCAGTCCTTAGTATCAACCCTATTGTTTAATTAATGTATCACTGGAAATTATTTATCATTTTGATGTAATAAAGTTTATAAAAGGGAGAAAATAAATTAATACCAAAAAATTATAAATGCATGTTGAAAGATTATGGTCATTAATGATTTCAAAACTTTCTGGGAATTAATGGAGAAGTTTAAAAAAAAAAAATTCAGGAACTTAAAATCTCAGGAGATATTTATTGATACGACTGATGAAGAAATTGCAGAATACAATGAAAGCCATACAAAGTATCTTAATAAACAGGGAGTTGAAAGGCATGCCATCATCATCAACAGAAGATTAGAAGGAATAAAAAAAAAAATTCGGAGAAGAAAATGTGAACAATAGAAAAAGTTATTGAAATGCATATTATAAGGAATAAGATGATGGAAAATTATTAATGGAACATTATTTTTTCATGGAAGATCACTTATTTATTACAATTATAAGCTTAGAAAAGCAATGTAACCTAGCATATATTGTAATTAAAAAACTCACTTAATGTACATTATATGCTTGTGTAAACTGTGTTGTGTGTATTATGCAAGTATGCACTTAAAATATGTATGTATGTATGTATGATAATGCAACTTAAATGTATGTAAAAAAACATCTTTCTGATGATTCATTCATCAATTATAATTATCTAGTTTTCTGAATCATGAATTGTTTATTCTAAGGTCCATGGTTTTCTTCTAAGCCCATTGATTTTTTTGTTTTTTGTTGGAGGATTGCATCAAATGATGGCTAAGGATCTCTAGAGAAAAAGTTTAGAATTGATGGTTGATGTGTTTTTTGGATTTTTCTTTCATATGGGATAGTGTGATTTCATGATTTTGGAAAGTTTAGATGCATCTTCAATTGTTTGGGCACCTTGTTCTATTTTGTCTTTGTTTTTACAAATACTATCAAGGATAAATCCATAGGACATATATCACAATTTCCTTCTCTTTCTAATTAACTTAAGATATCTATTTCTCTTTCCAAGCAAATTTCTTTATTTTTTTTTCATGGTCATATGTTGCAGCCATGATTCTAATTGTAAACATTGCTAAAAAAAAAGTATGCCTTTTAACTTCCAAAAATACAGCGAAATGGACAAAAAAATGAAAGTAAAACTAGCAGTTAACAATTTTTTGTGTTCTTACACACACCTGTTTCTCATTGTGTTGAAAATAAAAAAAATCCATACTGGAGTTTTATTTTTTTTTCAAAATTGTACTACTATATTATATTACTTACATGAAATTATTTAGAATTTTAATTAAGAATTTTTAAAAATGCTTAATCACTTATTTACTTGATCATAAAGACTTGTTATTTATCATCAGTGTAAGAGTAGCATAATTAGCATACTGTATACTATTATAAAACCTAATTGCAGTTAACTTCGAAAAAATGTTCTGAAATGTATCTATTGCATTCCATGTTTGTAAATTGTAATCAATATTTAAAGTTTTCCCTTTTTTATAATATGTACTAGACAGATCTAAATAAACAGCACTTTATATACATTTACTAGCTATGACTTTTTTTTGCCATGAGGTGTTGGATTTTAGCTATTTAAATAAATATTAATGGTATGAATCCTTTTCAGTTTATTTGTATGCAATTTTGTTCACGGTTTTTAAAACCGAAAATCCATTTGGGTTAACAGTTTTATGCTGAATAAAATTTTAATTTTTTTTTTTTTTTGCATTTTTAAACATGCATAATAACATTATAAATTATTTTAAAATCGAGCAAATAGATTATTTTTAATTTATATTTAATAATTTTTGATCATACAAAATTTGTTTTTATGAAATCATTTTTTTTTTCATAATAAAGTTATGATAACTAAATTACAATACAATGATCATAATTTTTGCAGCAAAGTACTGTTAGAGTAAAAATTTTAATCCATAAAAGTGAGTAAATATGGTGTACAGTTTTAAACGAATGTACACATTTTAAAATTTAAAATGCATTGTTTGTTGTATATCATTAAAATAGGAGACTTTAATATGTTGTACAATAAATTTGTAAAAAAGTTGCTACATTTTCTGGCATTTCCTCTCATGTCTGGAGAAGGATTTCTTCCACAGAATTTTTATCTCCTTCAACAATGGCAGAAACTCTTCTTTAATTGATCTTGTTTTTTATTCTCCAGTATTGCTCCTATGATCAGCATATCACTCAAAAACTCATCTTTTTCAGATCATTCTGCTGTGATGGTTTGTCTAAAAACGATTTTTCATGTAAACCTATAATCGCAACAAGTAAAACTATTAAAATACTGTTCTGCTGCTCGCAGGGTGGACTAAAGAATATCTTTTTCCGGAAATATGCATATCATTTAAAATTTGTGACATGGAAATGGACTGTTAAACATGGATTGCATTTGTGAACATAATCTCATATATAGTTGATACAATGACAAGAAACCACTTATCCCCTTAAAAAGTTTTAGCACTTGCTGATGAATTTCAAAAGAGAATTACATTTAGTGCTACCACATCAGAGTTTTGAAGAAATGTAGAAAGCATATTGTTTGGCTTGTGGCTCATTCAAAGAATACCTAGTGATAAAAAAAAGAAAAATACACATGAATCAAACCCACATCTGGTTTAAACAATACATTATTGTACCGAAACAAGCTCTACTAAACCCCACTCTTACAGCAATCTAAATAGAAGGGCAAATCATTGCAGGTGACAACATGCTAGAGCCATTTTATTCATATTACAAAAATAACTTGCAAAAAAGAGAAAATTTAACCCGTCTCGAAACTTTTTGGGACTACTAGAAGATATAATTTTTGTACTAAGAGTGTGAAGAAAAACTTGCTTCAGTGCCAAACTCCAGAGATAAATGGAATATCTTGTTTTGTGTATAGATATCTAAGTCAATTCGTAACAAAATACATGACAAATTTAGCTAACTTTCTAACAAAGAGAATAGCATGTGCTTTATTCCATCTCATTGGTTCCATTTATTAAGAAGGAAAATATAACCATATTCCAAAACCTCAGACCCATATCAATGAGAGTCCACTTGGGATTGCATCTTGGAATCAGTGATTAAAGATAGAATTGAACCTTATATTTTGCCATTGCTGTCAAAACCCACTTTGCAAAGAAAGGCTCATTAACTGGGTAGGCAGCATTTTTATATAAGACGGTAATCGATACAGTCAGAAGCAACAAAAAAATATGGACCAGTTGCAGTTCAACTGGATATTAAATCAGCATTTAAAATAGATACCAATTGATATTTTAATTAATGCATTAACATATGTATCAATACCCAGGACATTAATCTACTTGATTATGAATCTTTTTTTAATTTGAGAAATTCAGATGACTTTTAGTGGGAAGTACTCACCATCATTTATTCCATTTAATTCGATTTCACAAGGTTCACTGTTAAGTGCTCTTTTTATTCATAGTTTTCCTCTCCTTAAAGCAATTGAAAAGAGATGACTGGAATATTTATACCTGAATAAAGGCAAGTGTTTCATGTATTGCATACATGGATGATATAATCTTTCTGCCAACTAAAAAAACAGATACCAAAAATAATAAAAATTCTAAATAATTACTCAGACAAATTTAAACTGGAGTTCAGTTTAGAAAAATCCAGTGCATAATCTATGTACTCTGGATGCCAACATGAGCAAATACTTCAAAGGGAGGCCTAGCTTGTTTGTGGGATTTCTTTTTTATTTGAGTAACTCTGAAATACAATTGGACATACAGGAAAAACTAATGAATAAATTCTCTTTCCAAGTCATATTTATCACTATGCCAAAATGGCCTTTTCAATCTTCTAATAATGACCCGAGTCACATACTATATACCTATAATATTATATAAAAAAAATTTACATCTAAAATTTACTCAGTGTGTAGGAATTTGTTGTGGGAGAAGATTCTATACCATCTTTCTCAAAATGAATTAGGTTTGCATTGTATAAAAATTTTCCAAATTCAAAAAACATTTAATCTTATATCATCACTTGAAAGGATATCTAATAAGCAGTTAGCTTAAAAAAAATTCAAGTACTGGTCATTAGAACCAAAATATTACGATTTTCTTTTAAAACTAAATCTTGAAGCATTTCTCCACCCTTTATTTCTACAGATATAAAAGGAATACCACTAACATTGAAAACATATACAAACTATGTCAGAGAAAATCAGAAACACAATCACATTTTTTTATTCATGTGTCTCATGTTTAATAGTAGCCAGTGGGATATCCCCAAAATATTTAAAAATAAAAATTACAACCTACATACACTTCTCAATACACTTAAAAAAGTTATTTATGCACACATTGAAGTCAGCACATTTATAATCTTATTATGGTGTACAGATATACATTTATGTGTGGTTCAGATATTAGAAGCCACCCTAATCCATTTAGGTACAAAATGGATATTATATGCATAAGGAATGAAAAAATTTCACCAATTAACATTTATATAGATACATGGTCATTAATGCAGCTTCGCTCATATTTATGACATGACTTATTATTATAAAATGATATAATTAAAAGCAAAAAAGACATTAATACAATGATGTACGTAGAAACATGTAAATCCTATGCATCAGTCAGAAAATGCTAAGCTGCTTTCAAGATAATATTTTTCTTCTGTTATATATAGATTTGTAATTTTTTTCATCTCAAGTATGGGATAAAATACAGAGTATATAATGTAAACCACATATCTTCCTTTGTTTAAAATCTCGTAGTCTTTTCTTATTTTGTCCTATGTATAAGATGCCAAGTAACTAAAAGATTATTTTGTTTTTTTATTATACTGAATGAAGCACTTTCTTGAGGGGCCTTGTGATCATTAACGATGAAATTTTTTACTTGGGATATGTCAGTAATGAAGAACGGAATGATACTGAATGAAAATTAAATAAAATATTGTACTGTACATTCATTAATCATATTTTAAGTTTATAATGAAAATATTGCATACGGCATTGAGTATATTATGAATAAACTTTGTATTGTACACTTTCAACATGAAAGTTACTATTTTGCTTTTGGATGGCATAGTATTAATAACTATCCTATGATGTCATCAGTCTTACCAAATGGCCACCAAAAATTTTTTTTTATGATCATTACAAATAATCCATTTTGAATCATAGGTTTCAAACTTATTCCCTCCACAATTTTGACACTACTCATCTCAGATAAATACAGTAATGATTATCTCCAATCATTTATTAAACTAGATATTATCTCTAGCACAGATATAAACTTTAAACTTCAGTTAAAGATTAATATATTTATATATTTAATTTATACATACAGAGGTCGAGTTATTCACCTTTCTCTTTCCCAAGTGTAATATCTTTATATTAAACAATCTTCATACTTCCACATTTTTTTAAAAATCATATAAGTAAAGATACAGTAAATGACAAATGACTCTGAAGATGCAACTTGAGGATCATTTGTCTTTTGTGGAAGTATGGTGGTTGTTTAATATATTTATAAATAATTGATTGTAAATCAAAATAGTGGATTTAAATTGATGATCATGCATAAAGATCAATTATAGGAATGAGTACTCTTATTTAGTTACTTATAGTTGCATTATTATTTTTATAAAATTTTGTTCTTTATATTGTAATAATATATATATATGCATTATGCATATACAATTCATATATAATAATTAATAAAGCTAGTCATATAACCTGACATTACTTTTATAAGTTTGTAGTTACAATTCATATGTGCACAATGTATGTTGGGTATATATATATATGTCTGTTGAAAGCATTATATCCCTTCAAGGCAGTGCAGCAAATAATATGTACTACAATGTAAATAACCCATGAATTATTATCCATGAATTCATATTATTTAGAGGGAGGGGGACTTGTAACAAAAGATAGATGTGGTGATTCTACTGTATATTTAAACAGGTGATTAAATGTGTCTTTCCCAACATTAATCCCTCTCATGTCTTTTACGCTTTCAAAAAAAAAAAGAAAATCATGAAACTAGAGTTGTTAGGAGGGAAACTCAACAATAGCACTCATGTTTCCTATTGCATTTATTGTTTTCTATCTTTTTTAAATTCAAATAGCTCATCACATATATTGAACCTATTGTAAATATTTTTTTGTTCTTTATTACAATTTAACTGCATGTAGGATTGCATTTAATATAAATTTTTCACATTTTATTTACAGCCTTTTCTTTAAAGGAATAATAACTGTTGAACTATTGAACTAATTGAAGATAAATTTCGAAAATCTTTGCTAGAGCAAAATTTCATTCTTATCTTTTTTTTTTTAAATCCCAGGTGGTTGTTTATATACAATGGTCCAATATTTAGTATAAAAATTATTTAGCCACAATGTTGTTATAGCCATATACTTAATATAATAATCAATCTAAATAAGATTAAAACCAACAACTAATTATATTTTCAATTATGTTATTATCAACCTAGCAAGAAATCTCTTATTGAGAGATCTTTTTAAAATATAAAGTTTTATACAGCATATGATTTATTAATTAATTACCTTTACACTACCTATTAGACTTTATGTTACCTTCAACAATATAATTAACATTATGACATATAAACGTATAAATAAAATAAAAAATACTTAATTTTTTTTAAAAACTGTATAAATACATATATTTTTATAAACTTATACAAACAAATAAATACCCCCCCCCCCCAATAAACTTCATTCACTATTCTATCATAATTTTTAAATCTTCCAATTATCTAATAATGTCCATTTTCCACTTTTTTTTTTGCTGAACCTTTAACTATATTTACTATCTAACCAATTTTTTTTGAATGTATGAATTTTCATAACATATTCTTTTTCGATAATCTTTAATATAATATGTAACAATAACATTCTTTTTACTTTCCACTTTATGACCAGAATTTAAATAATGTATAAACCCGGGGTCACGTTTTATGCAGATTTTTTAAATGTGATTTTGAAGTTAGGGAGTCATGTTTCTTCTTAATATCTTTTTATGCAGTTTTATTTTGTGAGATAAATAAGTTCATATTTATTAGATATCTAGAAATATAAATTATTAATAACTTATTTTGACTTGAAATACTTTTTTCTTCAAAAATATAACGTTAGCAGCTAACGTGAATGTGGCCTGAAGCTATTTCGAAACTTATCTTCTAGGTAAACAATCTACTTATACTAACAGTATAAAAATATCGCAATAAATATTCAAAAATTTTAAACTTTTAAAACATATTTCATTAGATATAACAGAAATAAATAAATATTCTTTTAGATTTTTAAAAAATACTAGTCAGAAATAACAATGATTTTATAAACTGAAAATAATCTTTCTAGAAATGATAACTTATAATCTTTTTGTTTGGATTGCGATCTCATTTTTTTAATATTTATAGAAACAAAATGTGAACATTTAAAATTTATTTCAATAGTAAACAAAAATATCTGTCAAATTTATTATTTTTTTGGTCAGTAATAATCATTTAATTATATTTTACATTGATGTGTGAGACAAAATGCTGAAAACAATTTGCTGCACTGAACAAGCTCTTTCTGTGTTATGTATGTTTATATTTTCTTTTATACACACACATATATATACATGAGAAACTTTTAGACAGAAAAAAGTAATCTTTTATTTTCTACTTAAAAAGAATGTATCTTTAAAGTGTTTTTATATATTTTTTTTTATACACATATGTAGATGAAGAAACCTTTAGACAGAAAAAAAGACATATCTTTAAAAGCTTTTAAAAAATTTTTTTTTTGTAATTTTTTTTTGTCTAAAAGTTTCTCCATGTGTATATACGTGTATAAAGGAAAATTTAACCGTTATTTATTATTAACACACTCATAGAAGCGTGTTATATATATATATAGTTTGCACCAGTGGAAGTGCATTCTCTAACAGCTAGACATAGCAGTCTGGATATCGCGAGCTTCATAAACAATTAGTAAAATCGTCTCAAAGTTTAATCATCTATTACATTGTCAATAGAAAACCATTAACACAGCATAAGACTGAAGATGGCGCCAGTTGTACATCCTCTTGTGACGAATCTGATTTCTTACCAGTTCACAAACATTGTCAAATAGTGGTAATGATTAAAATATCTATGAAAAAATGTGAAATAAATTACACATAAAAACATTGTTTTGAATAAAATTAAATAGTTAATAAAAAAAGTTTGCTGTCTTTCAATTTTTTTAAAATATTTGAAATTTTTTTATTAATCAATACTTCATTTCCTTTTTTTTTTAAAATGCAAATTTTAAAGTAAGTTTACGTTATTGTTTTACTTTTATGCGATTTTTGAAAATTTTGGAACTGATCCCCCATTTTTCAAGATAAGTCCATTTTTGTACCATTTTTTTTAATGCGGGTTTTCTGTGGAACCTATCTACCGCATAAAACGAGATCCTAAAAACTTTTCTATTAATAACTATCATGTTCTATTCCTTGTCATTCTTCCTGGCTGTCCTATATATATCTTATTACAATTTCCACATTTAATTTTATATACCATTCCTACTTTATTATTAATACCATTTATCCCATTTGTATTACATAACCATCCACCCAAAAACTTTTACTATTTCTTCAAGCGATTCTTAATTATTTACTAATTTCTCTCTTGCTTACTTTTTTATATATTTCCTAGAATATTGAATAGATATCCACTTACAATCTTTATATTGTAAAGTTGTAATTATTTATTAAGTGCACAGGAAGTATATTTATTCATATATTTATTTTTACAATTTATATTTTTATTTCTAAAAATATTTTTAATTACCTTTCTTTTATATCCTATTTTAACATAATCATTTTCCATTACTAATTTTTGTTCATATGCCTCTTTCTTATCTAATGTAAGTATAATTTTTAAGCTTAAATCCCCTTTTGACACTATGGCTGATATGACTTTGAATCTAATAAACCCTCTAATTTTTCTATCTTTAATATAATGCTTGACAACTACTTTATTCATCATTCCTCTTTTCATAAACATATCTAAATATTTTAATTCATTTATCTCTTTCTCTACTGTAAACCTATTTTTATATTTATTATTATTCTATTTATTAAAAACCTTATAATACTTTATTTCCAATAACAATTATATCCACATATCTGTAATATTCTATAATTTATTTATTCATTATAAACTCATCCACTATACTTTCCTCTATACTATTTACAATGATAATATCTCATCAAACAACCCACAAACCATCCCTTTTCTATACTCCAAAATTCTTCCTTATATTTAAAATTCAAAGCCTCATGTACCATTAATATGAAAATGAACTTAATCAATGAAAATAAATATAAGTGATTATATCATACAAGTTTTGACCATTCGTATATAGTAAGAAAGGTTAAGACATGAAGAGATATGCTAGTAAAGTTAATTTTGGATTTTAATAATTATATATTGTAATGGTCATATTTGCACATTCACATAACAAAATCTAAAGTCCAGGCAAAGTACACCAAAGCTGATCGAGATGAAGTGGTGAGATCTCGAATCTAACCAGTACTCTATGATTTAACACCCTATGAATGATATTTATGAGGTTACCCTTGGTCTCAATTTCTTCAGCAAGCTGACTGAGCAAAGGGAGAAAAATGAGACTCAGGGAAAATTAACAATTTAAAGATAACTAAAGGCTAAATAAACTACTTGGTTAAGACTTAAACTAAAAGAATGCCTACTATACATATTAACAATAAGGAATTTGGAATTGGATTGCGAGTAAAAGATGTGAAACAACTTATAATTTTAAATAGGTTTATTAAAATAAATGATTAAATAATAATTCAAGTAAAACAAAAGAACACTGATTACTTAGATTAAGATTCATATATAATTAATGCACACAGGCATTACAGAAATGATGAGATGAATTTAATACAGTGATCTCATCTGGAGAAATTTAACTTAATTTATACAAATATTTGCAGTTAATAAATCATGCCTATTATATTTTGATAAGCCAAACTATTGTTAAGTTTTCCAACATTATAAGCTAAAACATTAGCCAGGATGATTATTATATACAGCATTAAGCTGATTGTTCTAAATACATTACAAACAAGCAATTTAATGAGCTCACCATACAAATTCAACCTAGTAATCTAGATTACGGGTTCAGCCTAATGTTGAAATGTTAATAATAAGTAGGAGATCTGATTATTTTTAGGTTTGCATCATGGAGACTATAATACTAATAAAGTACTAAAATAAGGTCACAGGGCAAGTGAGTAATTGTTTATGGGGCTTCAGTATCAAATACTCTGCCCTAAGACCGAACGGAGTGCTACAATAATAAAGAACATTTATTGAGTGAACTCTGATTGCCTATTTAAGTGTTCTGGCCTTAAACTCAATAACATACTTGGTGCTTTAACCTGAACAGAGGTGGATGGGGGCAGCCTCTATTGCTAGCCTGTCAAGACAGCAAGACATTAATACACCAATAGCTGCTTAGTAAGAACACACTTGCAACCCATAAATTAATATAAAAATATATATATAGAATTATATAACTAATGCACTTAAGCAGATAGTTTCTGTCTGCTAAAACTAACTCAATCCAGTTCTTGGTTTAGCATATAGTAATCACGCTAAGAAAAAGGGCTAACTAAATCATTAATCTAGTTAATACACACTCAATATATATATATATATGCGATTAAGTTAGGGAGGCGAAAGTACATTTAATGATTTTAACAATATTTAAAAATATACTTTTAATATCATCATTAGCTAGCATCCTATTTCTAACTAATAGATAAAATCATAAGTTCCATAACTTGTTATCAAACCTTAATAAAATATAATATAAATGAAATAATAATAACCTCATGATCTGATCGGTTGCTATCTATTAGAATAGGATTGTGAAGCAGTGATTTATTTACGCTAAGCAGTATTGTTAAATTACAATGGAGAGCTTAATAATGATCTCTCCTTAAAAGTTTACTAAAATAATTATTCACTGTCTTGAAATATTGGCATATTATAACATATATTAAAATAAACTAAATGAAGAAATAATTTAAAACAATAGTTATAGGTATGACTGCAGTTTTTAAGAGTTAAGTAATAACCGAATACAGATATTACGAGTTAAGAGATGAATTACATTATTTATGATTCAGGCAAGTTTTACCATTTGAATTTTAGAAATGATTTAATTTAAAATGAAATTAATACCTAAGAATGAATGTTCATTAGATTTACAATAGCTAGCTTAATATTTAATTTTACAGTTTAAAGATTAATTTAAGAGCTCTATGGTTTTGAAAAAAATATTGCCAATCTTCAGCAGCTTGGATGTCAGGCACTTGGAAATAGGCATTTTGGCACTCTTTCTTGATAGGTTGCTTGGTGATTTGTCCAGTGGCTAGAACTCACCATCCTGATGGTGATCACACACTGTTGTGGCATGTAGGATGGTGTTGGAGATGGCCATTTTTCCATAGGGAGAAACAGCAAATGCATGGCCCTCCTACTTGCTCTTTATAAAATCCAAATGGGCATTAATTTTGGTAGCAAGACAGAGATAAATTTTTCAGAGTATTAAAGTGTCAAAATATAGGCTATTTATACCAATTTCAAATTCTATATTATTTTCTTACAAGCTGGATTCACAGTGGGGTGAATCCATTAACACTTGTTTACAATTAAAATTTTGTAAAATTGATTCAACTTTGTTTAATATTTTAAGTCAACAAAATTTAATTTGGTTTAGCCATTTGATTCCCAAAGGGATCTTAAAGTAGTGCTGCTTCAATGCGTTTTTTTATTGACTAAGCTTCTGTTTTGAAAATATTGCAAAATTATAAATTTAGAAACTCAGCCTATACACTATTTTATAACCAGGTGCATCGCGGGATGTTTATTGACAATATTTTAATTTAACTTTAGAATTTTAGCAAATCTTTTAAACATTTCATTAACCTATTTGTCTATGCTCCAGGGTCTATGACTATATGAGCAATGCTTTTGAAGATACTACAAGTTTTCAATTGACTCCAGTCCCAGCAATGAGAACAGGGTGAGCACTGAGACTTGGAAATCAATAATATATCCAAGTGATTAACTAATAATTTCAGACTATTGCTTAATATTTATTAATAATCAGAGCCATAATAATATTCAAGGCAACATTAAATAAAAGGGAGTTAATACTAAATAAAATCTCATTCACTTATGGAACAATATAACTTAATCAAATAATTAATACTAGAGATTTGGGCAAGGAATGACAAATACAAGAATACAAAGAAATAAAAGAATATAAATTTATTACATGATTAGACACAGTAATTTAATGATTATAAATAAAACAAAATATGTGTAGAATGTCTATACAATTATTACAAATTTGATGATTGGCAGCCATTTGTAATTTCTTTTAACTCACCTGTGCCTTTGTTATATTGTAATTTATTTAGCTAAGTTTGGTTTGCATTTTCAGCAGACCATAAATCTTTTGGCTGGCAGTTTATCGAGTATAGCATCTGTTTTTCCTAAATCAAAGATTTCTTGTCTTGTATTGCAACCGACCTTGATAATCTAGGACATGGTTATCATGGGCTGTTCTGCAAATGTATAATGTTCTTGGTCCCGATGTTTTTTTTCCGGACCAAGGAAAGCTCACCTGCCCTGTTTTATTGTACTCCCTACAAGATCCCTTCAATTTTGCAATCTTTGAATAGGAAAGCTAGAATTAGTTTTTATAAATCGTTGGCACAAAGATATTTTAAATCCCCCTTTTAAACCTTAGGTGAGAAATGTATGTATCTGCCAGGGTGTTTAATGTTTTAATTCTTGCATACACTCTGATAAATATGCTAGAGAAATGTAGAACATTCTTTCATAATTTGTTTGCTCGGAATTTATTATTGTAAATTTAATAAACTATGAAATTATTTAAATTTATTTTGGCTGACGTTCTAATGTATTCTTTTCTCAATTGTCTGAATAATGTCAAAGATCTTTTTCTTTTTCTGGGTCTAGTTGGTGGCATTCATCATCATTAACTCTTAATCACTGTAAATTAAATTTTGTGATATGATGTGAAGTACTGTGACTTCTCCTTAAACAATGGAGTCAGGAATCTCTCAGCAATTATGCTCAGAGAAACCTGTTAGCCACTTTATTTTCCATTCTCACTCTAAGTTTTCCCATATTCGGCTCCACCCCATTTCCACAACATAATCTTTGCCAACTCTATGGCCTTTATATCTAACCCCCCCCCTATCTTTTCCCAAACCCAGCATAAAAACCAATAATCCACTTTCTGTATAATTACTTTTTTCGTATTTATTCTTTTGTAACTTCATTATTTGTACCTTTCTGTTTTCAAGCATTTACATTCAATTAACAGATGCCTAATATTTTCTATTTCTTCCTTACACAATTTACAGACTAAATCACCCATATTTTTCCATTTACATGTATATTCTCTTGTTGCTAAAGATCCCGTTTGAGTCTTAAACAATAAACTACTTTCCTTACTATTATTATATATTAACTCGCACCTAATATTCTGTTTATTTCTATATATATTTAAACTCTTTACTCTCCATACTAGTTCTCTATTTCTCTAACTCCCTATTCTTTATTTATAAATCTATTCTTTTATCCCATTCCTTATCACTATAACACTTAACAATCCTCCTAACACAATCATCCCATCTTTTGTATAAATATACTGATATAAATTCTTTATCCATATCTTTTGCATACCGCATTACCTTTCTCACCCATCTTGTTGCCTCCCTTTACTCGAAACCCAATTAAATACTGTTTTGGCTATTCTTTTATTATCCATAAACTGCAATCTAACAAATATTTTCATTTTACTTTTTGCATCTCTCATATAAAAATGTGACCATCCCATTTCTCTTTGAATTGCCTCCCTTCCTGCCCATACATCTGTATCCAATGTATGCCTTTCTAATGTGATGTGATGTACTGTAGCTTCTCCTTAAACGAAGTCAAGAATCTCTCGGCAATTATGCCCAGTTAAACCTGTTAGCCACTTTATTTTCTATTCCCCAGTCTAAGTTTTTCCATATTCTGCTCCATCCCATTTCCACAATATAATCTTTGTCAACTCTATGGCCTTTATATGTAAATCCCCCTTATCTTTTCCCAAACCCAGCATAAAAACCAATAATCCACTTTCTGAATGATCACTTTTTCATATTTATTCTTCCATAACTTCATTATATGTACCCTTTCTGTTTTCAAGCATTTACATTCAATTAACAGATGCCTAATATTTTCTATTCCTTCCTTACATAATTTACAGACTAAATCACCCATATTTTTCCATTTACATGTATATTCTCTTGTTGCTAAAGATCCCGTTTGAGCCTTAAACAATAAACTACTTTCCTTACTATTATTATATATTAACTCACACCTAATATTCTGTTTATTTCTATATATATTTAAACTCTTTTTATTCTCCATCTCTCTAACTCCCTATTCTTTTATCCCATTCCTTAACACTATAACACTCAACAATCCTCCTAACACAATCATCCCATCTTTTGTACAAATATACTGATATAAATTCTTTATCCAAATCTTTTGCATACCGCATTACCTTTCTCACCCATCTTGTTACCTGCCCTTTACTCATAACCCAATTAAATACTATTTTGGCTATTCTTTTATTATCCATAAACTGCAATCTACCAAACATTTTCATTTTACTTTTTGCATCTCTCATATGAAAACTTGACCATCCCATTTCTCCTTGAATTGCCTCCCTTGCTGTCCATACATCTGCATCCAATGCATGTCTTCCTACTTCCCTTTGAACTTTTTCTAAGTAATTTAATACCCCTTTACTAACACATAATGCATCATTACCATATGTTAACCCTGCTACTGCAACTCCTTTCCATATAATTCTAGCTACATCATATTTATTATATGAAAACACTGTTAATTTCTTTATCAATCCCTTTCTTTTCTTTGCTTCATTTATCAATTTTTTCTCCCATTCATCCAAATAATTTTTCTGATTACTTAAAATAATTCCCAAATAACTATATCTATTCACCACACTTAACTTAATATCTCCCAATAAAAATTCTACATCTTCTCTTTCCGAGTATTAACCATCATTATATTTGATTTTTCTTCACTAAATTTAATCCCCATCTCTTTACCCACCCTTGCACATGTCCTCAACATAACTTCCATATCTTCTCTTCTTTCTACACACAAAAATATATCATCTGCAAAAAAAAAAAGACCTGACAAAATATATACTCCCTTACTACCTATTAACGGTATCTCTATCTCTCTTCCTAATCTTTCTATTGCTCTTTCCATTTCACTCAAATACAACAAAAACAAAATAGGTGACATAGGGCATCCTTGCCTTAGTCCCACCCCATTTTTAACTTTAACTGATTCTATATTCCCTAATTGATATATATAATTATTTTCATATAATTTCTTAATAATATCCACTAAAGCTTCATCCATTCCCAAATTTGCTAAACTTATCCATAATCTATTTCTATTTACTCTATCATATGCCTTCTCTATATCTATAAAACTCATATATAACTGTTTACCTGAATTCCTACTCATATCCATAAGTTGTGTAACTACAAATAAACTATCTCCTATACGCCTATCTAATCTAAAACCTCCTTGCATTTCCCCCACTACATTATTCCCTTCCATCCATTTTACAACTCTTCTAGCCACCATATATGAGAAAACTTTATATAAAACTGATGTTACCACTATTGTTCTATAATTATTTACTTTCTATGTGATGTGATGTATTATGGCTTCTCCTTAAACGAAGTCAAGAATATCTCAGCAATTATGCCCAGATAAACCTGTTAGCCACTTTCTTTTACATTCCCCACTCTAAATTTACCCATAATCTGCTCTATCCCATTTCCACAACATAATTTTTGTCAACTCTATAACCTTTATATCTAAATCCCCCTTATCTTTTCCCAAACCCAGCATAAAAACCAATAATTCACTTTCTGTATAATCACTCTTTTCATATTTATTTTTCCACAACTTCATTATATGTACCCTTTCTGTTTTCAAACATTTACATTCAATTAACAAATGCCTAATATTTTCAATTCCTTCCTTACATAATTTACAAAATAAATCACCCATATTTTTCCATTTACATGTATATTCTTTTGTAGCTAAAGATCCCGTTCGAGCCTTAAACAATAAACTACTTTCCTTACTATTATCATATATTAACTCACACCTAATATTCTGTTTATTTCTATATATATTTAAACTCTTTTTACTCTCCATACTATTTCTCCATCTCTCTAACTCCCTAGTCTTTATTAATAAATTTATTCTTTTATCCCATTCCTTACTACTATAACACTCAATAATCCTCTTAACACAATCATCCCATCTTTTTGTACAAATATACTGATATAAATTCTTTATCCAAATCTTTTGCATACCGCATTACCTTTCTCACCCATCTTGTTACCTGCCCTTTACTCATAACCCAATTAAATACTATTTTAGCTATTCTTTTATTATCCATAAACTGCAATCTACCAAACATTTTCATTTTACTTTTTGCATCTCTCATATGAAAACTTGACCATCCCATTTCTCCTTGAATTGCCTCCCTTGCTGTCCATACTTCTGCATCCAATGCATGTCTTCCTACTTCCCTTTGAGCTTTTTCTAAATAATCTAATATCTTTTTACTAACATATAATGCATCATTACCATATGTTAACCCTGCTACTGCAACTCCTTTCCATATAATTCTAGCTACATCATATTTATTATATGAAAATACTGTTAATTTCTTTATCAATCCCTTTCTTTTCTTTGCTTCATTTATCAATTTTTTCTCCCATTCATCCAAATAATTTTTCTGATTACTTAAAATAATTCCCAAATAACTATATCTATTCACCACACTTAACTTAATATCTCCCAATAAAAATTCTACATCTTCTCTTTCCCCAGTATTAACCATCATTATATTTGATTTTTCTTCACTAAATTTAATCCCCATCTCTTTACCCACCCTTGCACATGTCCTCAACATAACTTCCATATCTTCTCTTCTTTCTGCACACAAAAATATATCATCTGCAAAAAAAAGACCTGACAAAATATATACTCCCTTACTACCTATTAACGGTATCTCTATCCCTCTTCCTAATCTTTCTATTGCTCTTTCCATTTCACTCAAATACAACACAAACAAAATAGGTGACATAGGGCATCCTTGCCTTAGTCCCACACCATTTTTAACTTTAATTGATTCTATATTCTCTAATTGATATATATAATAATTATTTTCATATAATTTCTTAATAATATCCACTAAAGCTTCATCCATTCCCAAATTTGCTAAACTTATCCATAATCTATTTCTATTTACTCTATCATATGCCTTCTCTATATCTATAAAACTCATATATAACTGTTTATCTGCATTCCTACTCATATCCATAAGTTGTGTAACTACAAATAAACTATCTCCTATATGCCTATCTAATCTAAAACCTCCTTGCATTTCACCCACTACATTATTCCCTTTGTACCTAGTGGCGCCCCCAGTGATCTAAAGAAGGGACCGGTAGAATATGTATGCTAATACTAGGCAGATTTTGTATATATATATTTGTGTGATTGTCAATGAAAACTAATGAATTTACTTATTTTAAATAAATAAATTTATGAAAAGATCTAATTTTTAAATACAGACACACTATAATATACATAAATCAATAATATATCATAGTCTGTTCTCACATATATAGGTGCACTGATACATATATAATGATATTTATGTTAATATACATGTACTCAAGGGGTTTTAAAGTTAGCACATATAGAGTTATGGGGTAGAACAGGTGAAACATATAGTCTGTAAGAATATATCGTTTCAATATTTAATGATATATTTAATTTGTTATGTAAAAAGATTGTAGAAGTAATTGGATTTGGAAAATATTTAAAAAAATTCTTAATAGATTAAATAATATTAAATTAAATAGAAATAGAATGATTGCATCATTTAATATTGAGAAAGTGTACTTAGAAAAGATAGTATAATTATAAATTTTATTAAACGCCCATTATTATATTAAGTAATAATTTACTAAGGCTGTAACCTTAGAAATAAGCGTCTGAAAAATACGAAGGTCCCTACCTTCGTATTTTTCAGACGCTTATTTCTAAGGTTACAGCCTTAGTAAATTATTACTTAAAAGATAGTATAGAAATAATTATGACTAAATTGAAAATAAATAATGTTTTGTCAGAGGATTGGATATGTATTATTTATGAAATATTAATGGTAGATGAGGCTTTGTAATTTAAATATAAGGAAGAATTTTGGAGTATAGAAAAATGTTGGTTTAGGGGGGGTATTTGATAAGTTATAGAGGAAAGTATAGTGGATAAGTTTATAAAGAATAAAGGAATTAATAGAATGTTATAGGTATGTGATTGGTATTATTGATATTGGAAATAATAGTATTGATAAAAAAATTTAATGAATTGAATAATAATAAATACAAGGATTAGGTTTTCAATGGAGAAAGAGATAAATAGATTAAAATATTTAGATGTTTTTGTGAAAAGAGGAATGATAAATAAAATAGTGATTGAGCATTATATTATATTAAAGATAGAAAAAAATGGAGATTTAATTGATCCAAAGTCATATCAGTCATGGTGTCAAAAAGTAAATGTCATAAAGGTATTTAAGTTTTAAAAAATGATAAACTTAACATTAAATAAGAAAGAGACAATGAGCAAAAATTAGAAGTAGCAAACGATTATGTTAAATTAATAGAGTATAAAAAAAAAGGTAATTAAAAAATATTTTTAGAAATAAAAATATAAATAGTAGAAAATAAGTATGATTAGAATAAATATAAAGATTCTAAGTGGATGTCTATTTCATATTCAGAGAAGCATATAAAAAGTTAGTAAGAGAGAAATTACCAGGTAATCTAGGAATAGCTTGAAAAAATAGTCTTTGGGTAGATAGTTATGTAATACAAATAGGATAAATGGTATGAACAGTAAGGTAGGGATGGTTTATAAAATTGAATGTGGAAATTGTAATAACGTATATATAGGACAGATAGAAAGAACGATAAGTGATACGGGAAAGGAACATTATAGGGCAATTAATAGGAAAAATATTGTCAGGACTATATATACATTATTTCTATAGATACTGGTCATAAAATGGAATACGATAAGAATATTAAAGTTATAAAATACATTAAAGATTTTCGAAAAGAATATGTTACGAAACTTTATACATTCAGAAAAATTTGGATGAATGTATAAATATAGTTAGATAAATGGAAGATTTAAAAATTATGGTAGAATTGTGAATGAGAGTTTATAGAAAGGGAAGGGGGAAAATAGAATATTTATTTGTATAGATATATAAAAACATATGTATATGTATTTATATAGTTGTAAAAAAAAATTATGTATTTTTTTTATTTTATTTATTTATAGATTTATAAGTATAATATTAATTATATTGTTGAAGGTAAAATAACATCCAATAGGTGGTGTAATTGCAATTAATAGGTCGGGATGTATAAAACTATATCTTTAAAAGATCTCAATAAGAGATGAAAGCTGGGTTGATAATTAAATAATTGTAAATATAATTAATTGTTTGGTTCAATCTTTTTTAAGTTGATTATTATATTAGATGGTTGTTTATTATTTCTAACACACAATTTCTATACTCATTTCATCCATCTTTAATATTTATTATGCAATTCTTCATTATTGGATAATTTTTTTATTTACATATGTCTATTGTTCTTTTTTTATTTTTATTAACATAGATGGAACTTGTTTTAACGGAGATGATGTTTATTTCTGTCTTACAAAATCATTTATATTATTCATGTTTTTTTAATATATTTAATCTCTTAGTAAATGCTTATCATTTTTTGATTTTAAGTATTGCTTCATTTTTGCCATATTATTTTATTTGTCCATTAGTTAAAATTATATTTTTGTGTAATTCTATCTCACTATCTTTTTTTTTTTTTTTTTATAATCATAAATTGTTTATTTTTATTTGGTATGCTTTTTTTTATTATTGATTTATACATCCATCTATATCAATATGTACATGTAAATATTTTTATTTACTGTCATTTTATTAATCATTTCATAATTAATCTAACATCTTTTGCTTTTTTGATTTTCTCATTGATGGGGATTTTATTAAATTTTGTTTATTTCTGGCCATTTTTATTATTTTACATTTATTTTCTTATGTAACAAATATGAAATTTTTTCCCTAATGTCATTTTTTAAAATTTATTAATGCTATTTCTTAGTTCAGAACTTTTTATACTTTTAAAATTTTGATTAAGTTCTATAATTATTATATTGTGATCTAAATATTATATTTTAATTGATAAGATTATAATATAACAGTTCATTACATGTTTAAATCGGCATTTATATAAAAAAAAATACTTGACATAACAAAGTTTATAGAAAATATGCAAAATATTGAAACTACATAATTTTTCAAATTTGAATACTGATTTAATAATATAAGGAGACACATTTTTTTTCATCATTTGTGACTAACTTTATTTTTTGAAGACATAAAAATATTTTTATAGCTGTCAGTAGCAGTATAGAAAACTATTTAATTACCAAAATTGTTTATTGTGGGACATTCTTTAATTTAAATACTATTAGAAGTATAATGATTTAAATTTATGTATATAAACATTTTAAATGCAGGGTCACTTTTAATATGATTATTAAAAGAAGATACACTTTTATGTGTATCACAATTAAGTTTGTAATTTTTTGATTTGTATATAAATAGAGCTATTCAAAGCTTTGTAGAATACAATAATTATATGTCAGGATTTGAATGTATCCATGTCATTCACTTATTCGCATTCATTCAAAAAATAAAAATAATGAAAAACATGCTATATCATATATATTTTTACCTTTTTTTTAAAAATAAAATGAACAGCAATATTTTAGACTTTGATGTATCAAAATAATCCAGTTTGATTATATTTAAATATTTATTCTGGATGATAGCCATTTTCTTAAAATGTTCTTTTTTCCACATGGAGACATAATAGGCTCATCTGCAGACACAGCCATTGCAGTTATTTTGTTGTTTTTAAGTTCATAATAATTTTGGAAGCTATACAGAGAATCTGATTTGCAGTTAGCTATTTCAGATTTTTGGGTAAATTTTTCATACAAACTTCAAGCTTCTTAATCTAATATATGTAAACTATTGCTTAATACAAATAAATACTCATATGAGTTTTTTTTTTAAAATTCTTTAAGCTTCTAATTTTACATTGAGAAAACCTTTTATTATATTAACTACTGTACTATATCACCTTTTGGTGAAAAAAAAGTAAAAAGTAAAATGTATGTGCTTCCAGTAATACTAATATAAACATTATTCATAAATGTGATTGTGTGTATATAAATTGTAACATTTAAAATATTGAACTTAGTGATAGTTCTCTAAGACAGGAAAATGTCTGCTACCACATCAAATTACAAATGTTAATGTTTTTATTTAATTAAATAAATATATTTTAATAGCATATAATTGAAATGATATATATTAACCCTACCATATTTTGCGTTTTCTGACGTTTCTCTTTGTCTCACACATCAACATAAAATATATGATAAAATGATTATTACTTGTCAGAAAATAACAAATTTTACTACATTTGATAGATATGCTTGTTTACTACTGAAATAAATTTTAAATGTTCACATTTTGTTTCTGTAAATATAAAAAAAAATGAGGTTGTAATCAAAACAAAGATTTTATATGTCATCGTTTCTAGAAAATTTATTTTCAGTTTATGTCAACATAAAATATATGATAAAATGATTATTACTTATCAGAAAATAACAAATTTGACTTCATTCGATAGATATTCTTGTTTACTACTAAATAAATTTTAAATGTTCACATTTTGTTTTTATAAATTTATTTAATGCACATTGATTACGTAAATAATATTTACTAAGGCAGTAAACCTCAAGAGTGTGCGCTTGAGGTTTATTGTCTTAGTAAATATTACTTACGTAATCAATGTGCGTTAAATAAATTTATAATTATAACTTTAAATTATTGTAATAGATTTCTAACCATAAGATGGTTTCATTGACTCGTTATAAATCGAAAGATTTCGTGAGTATTAATTGGTAATAGGAATTGTGGACTTAATCAGTGAAGTATTGAATAGCTTCACACGCTCATATCTAAACGCTTCAGCTTCCCTTATTTATATAGAAAGTAGGTTGAAGTAAAGAAGAGTTCCCCTCTTTTTTTCCAAAGTGTAAGCTTGTGGTTAAGATCTGTAGAGATCCCTACCATTGCACTTTCAAGCACACACTCTTGAGGTTTATTGCCTTAGTAAATATTACTTACATTTTGTTTTTGTAAATATTAAAAAAATGAGAGCGTAATCAAAACAAAGACGTTATACATCATTGTTTCTAGAAAGATTATTTGCAGTTTATAAAATCAATGAAATCTTCTTTGTTTCTGAATATTTTTAAAAACTTGAATGAATAATTATTTATTTCTCTAATATCTAACGAATTATGTTTTAAAAGTTTAAATTTTTTGAATATTTATTGCAAAATTATGATATTTTCTTTACCCGTAAATAAAATAGATTTTTTACGTCATAGCAAGTCTCCAAATTTGCTTCTGGCCATATTTACGTTAGCTGCTAATATAACATTAAATTTTTGAAAATAAAATATTTCAAGTCAAATAAGTTATTAATAATTTTTATTTCTTTATCTAATAAATATAGTGCAAATTATGTAAAAACAATCTAAAACCGTAATAAATTCGCAAATAAACATGTTTTTGTGTCATTGGAAACTTCAATGCTGTAAAATGCCGAATGTTTTACAGCCTTGGCAACAGACAATGGCTGAACCTATCAGGGAGGGGCTTATGTCCATAGTTTGAGCAGAAATTTTGAATTTCATGCTTTTTTCAAGCAATTTTCGACAAAAAAAAATTTATTATAATAAAATATATTGTTTTACATGTATTTTAACCTTTTAACCGCTAATTTTATCATTGGTTGTATCAGATAAAAATCAAATCTTTTAATTGGCCAACTCACAAACTGAAGACAAAGCCTATTGTTAAAACATATTCGCCTATAATATTAAATTCAACTCAGATACGTTTATAAAAAGTATATAATTAATTTTTCAGGTTGTGAAGACAACGAAAGTTCTTTCAAAAATAAATTGCTATTTATTTATTCTAAGATATTCAATATCGGCAACATAAAAGTTATAATGTAAACAAAAAGATCGACTTTTACGTTATAGAAAAGTAAATATTTCTTTTTACTACATCTTCAATATATTTACTTAAATCTTCAATATTTTTCGAAAATAATTTTGTTTTTTTATTATTCTCTCTGAAAATAATTTTAATTTCTCAAAATATTCTTTTATAATAATTTAAATCGTATTCGAAATGAAAATCTCAGCATTTTTCTTTATTTTCTTTGATCAGGCAGTTTCTTTGTTCTTTCCAGCCAATCAGAATGTCTTTTTCGGCTGAGAGCATGCTAAGAACCAATCACAAATAATGTTCCTTCTTTGTTTAGGTTTAAATGCGTTTTTTTTCTATTTTTTACTTCTAAAATAAATCGGAAGATGTCACCATCGTACAGAACTTTTAAAAACGAATTCAATACGTATTTAACGAATATTTTCGTATAAAAACTGGCTGAGTTAGAGTGATTTCAGATGTCGACGAGGAGCCTCGTAAAAAACAATCTTTTGGTTAATGGATAATACTTATGAAAAAATTCACCAGGGGGCGAATTGGCCAAAAGATATTTCTTGATCATCCTGAAGTAGGGTAGGGTTAATGTAATCCATATCATAGCTTCATGGTGCACACACTCAGTTCAGATGTTCTAATATATACAGTATAATAAATTATTTAAAAATTACATATATACACTAAGATATCAGAAATAATTTAATAAAAAACAATAGAATTCTATATTCTAGAAATTTTTAATACATAAACATATGTGCACTATATATACTTTTAATTATATATAGTTGATATGTACATATCCATGATATAATGAGAAGGAATTTGAACTCAGACTGTTAAGCTCTCTTTAGTCATCCACTCAATCTTGTACAACCAGTACATCTAGCTTAAAGTGTGCATACTTTACTTATGTTTAAATATTACAAATCCATGATGTATTATTTAAAATTTATGTATACATGTTAAGATATAACCAAAAATATTTAATAAAAAATAGACCACTACATATGTAAAATATAGTTTTTAATTAACAATTTCTACAATTTTATTTCTGACATCTATAGCAGCCATTTGGGTTATATTAGCAACATTTTATTTTTACAATTGGAATTTTTGTTTTGTATTGTATTTCGATAATATATTAATTATATATATATATATGTTAACAAATTAAAAACATTCTAAAAAAATATTATTTAATCTTGAAAATATAGAAAGAAAACTAATAAACTGAAATATGTAATCAAAATAATAACTGTTTTCTTATTAGATGATTGTCAATAAAAAAAAAATACTGAACTAAATATTTGTTAATTGACCTCCATTTTTAAATTCAGAATAAATTATTGGTAAGACATTATAAAGGAACAAAATTCTGTTTTTAAAATTTAAACTTTTAGAATTATTAAAATCTCTTTAAAATAATTATTATGTTTATACAAATATTTTTGAATTAAATTTGATTGTAATCATGAATAATTTTGATTTAAAATAAATATTTTTCAAAATTAATTGTAATTATGAAAATAAAATATGAAAAATATACAATTTTCGCTACTCATTTAGTATGCAGTCATGACCATTTTGAATTCTAAGAACTGCCAAAAACCTCTGCTGACACATCCAAGCGACAAATGGCATTGATTAATCTATACATGGTCACGATATGACCATTCATTTCAAAATCACAATTCACATCAATAATTAAAAAATTAAAGCATAAATTTCATATAATTATGCTTGATCTAATCACCTGACCAAAACATACAAAATCACAATTTTCACCAATAATTCCTAAAATTAAAGTACAAATTTCATACAACTATGCAATCATGACCATTTGTTACAAAATCACAATTTACATAAATACACCTGGGTCTCGTTTTACGCAATAGATAGGTTCCTCAGAAAACACGCGCAGATGAAATCGCGCAAATATAGACGTAACTTACATTGAAAAAGGCGGATGCAGGCTGTGATTTTTCACAATTCGCGTAAAAGCAAAGCACCAACGTAAAATTACTTTAAAATTCGCGCAAAAAAAAATAAGGAAATAAAATAAGACTAATAAAAAATTTCAAATTTGAAAAAAATTGATAACAAGACAAACTTTTTTTAATTATAATATTTAATTTTTATTCAAAATAATATATTTTTATGCATAATTTACAGTACAGTAATTTATATTTTTTTTATACACGTTTTAATTATTATGATTTTCTGGTGACAACGTAATTAATCTTTGAGACGATTTTATTAATTGTTTACGAAGCTCGCAATATCCAGACATACAACCATTTAGCTCTCGTTGGAATTTAAGAGCACGTTAATGATTAGTGTCATTAATAAGAAAATAATAATTGATTACGTTCTTTTTTAAAAAGCAAAAACAATGTGAATTAACACGCACAATGTTTGAACAAATTTACATTATAATCTTGTAAAATTTAATATGTGTATACATAAAATGTGGAAATCATGATTTTAATTTTATTATTGCATAAAATCTTACTATTGTAAAGCACTGAAAATATTGAAATTACTAAGATGAAAGTCGAATTCCAATAATGTGCTATTACTTTCAATATAATGTAAGTGCATGAAATATATTATTTAAAGTAATAGCGCATTATCGGAAATCGACTTCCGGTGAAACACGAATCGCGTAACTTCAAAATCGTGTTAAACAAGTCTGCGTAAAAAGAGACCCAGGTGTAAGAGTGCAAATTTCATGCAATTATGCTTGATCATATGCCCAATCACTGTTGTGCATTCTAAAATGATTTTGGTATTTTCCATTCTCACTAATGTTCATCATTAACTATATTCTAACTCAGTCAATATTATTCCTAAATCTTTTACATTATTAAACTTAATAAATCCATATTTTTAACAAAATGCAAGTACATGTACAATTAAATAATTACAGATTTTATTATTTCAAAATACTAAGCAAATACGAATTATATTACAATAAGCCATATCCATATAAAATAAAGCCTATTAATTTTACAATTAATAGGATTTTTTCTTAGCAGAAAGTCTAATGTTGCATACTTGCTTTGTTCCATGTAGTTAGAAAAAAAAAATGGAGATAAGTAAAAATAGCATTCACATTTCATCTCCTGACATAGTCATCGGATCTACACTTGTTCACATGAGGTACTTATGGCTTTTGAGATTGATACAAATATATATTAATGACTAAAACATATAAAGTCATAATCAATAATTCTAAAATTAAAGCGCAAATTTTATACAACTATGCAATCATGACTATTTGTTACAAAATGGCAATATACATAAATAATTAAAGAATTAGAGCGCAAATTTTATACAATTATGCTTGATTATATGTCCAATCACTGTTGTGTATTGTACAATGAATTTAGTATTTTCCATTTTTACTAATATTCATCATTAACTATATTCTCATATCAACCTTATAATTTCGAAAAACTAAAAGCTTATTAAACTTAATAAATCCATATTTCTAACCAAATGTAACAAGCACATGTACAAATAACATAAAATTGATCATACCAACTTTATAATTTCGAAAAACTGAAAGTTTATTAAATACGAATTACATTACAATTTAATAAATCTATATTTTTAACCAAATATAACAAGCACATGTCCAAATAATGTAAAATTGATTATACTTAAAATAGAATGTTTCTATAATTAAATTTTACTTCTTTTTTGTTTTTCTGGAGTTAATAAATATGACTTTCTATCTTATGCATTATTAAACATAATAAATATATTTTTAACCAAATACAATAAGCACATATATAAATAAATAATTAGAAATATTATTATTTTAAAATACTAAGTAAATACAAATTATATGTCAATATATGCTACAACCACATGAAATAAAGCATATTAATTTTACAATTAATAGAATGGAGATAAGTAAATTTTATCTCCTGATGTTGTCATCGGATCTATGCTTGATTATGTGAGGTCCTTATGGGCTTTTGAAATCGATACAAATCTATATCTATTTATATGCAAGTGACTTAAGATAACATGTAATTTATTATTAGTTGTAGAATTAATATGCTTTGGCAGTTTGTTGATGGTAAAAGTCACTTGGATGCAAATATAGATTTGTATTGATTTCGATATGTTAGGACCTCACGAAATCAAGTGTAGATCCAATGGGTACGTCGGGAGATGAAATGTGAACAATGCTATTTTTACTTACCTCCATTTTTTTTTCTATGTACATGGAACAAAGCAAGAATGCAACATCAGACTTATTTTCTGATAAGAAAAAATTCTATTAATTGTAAAATTAATATGCTTTATTTCATGGTTATGGCATATATTGTAATATAATTCATATTTACTTAGTATTTTGAAATAATAAAATCTGTAATTATAAATTTGTACATGTGCTTGTTGTATTTGATTAAATATGGATTTATTAAGTTTAACAAGTATAAGATTTAAGAATAATATTGACTGAGGTAGAATATAGTTAGCGATGAACATTAGCAAGAATGGAAAATACTAAATTCATTTTAGAATATACAACAGTGCTTGGGCATATAATCAAGCATAATTGTACAAAATTTGCACTCTAATTTTTTAATTATTTATGTAAATTGTGATTTTGTAATGAATGGACATGATTGCATATTTGTACGAAATTTGTACTTTAATTTTAGAATTATTGACGTAAATTATGATTTTGTATATTTTAGTCGTGTTTAGATCAAGCATAATTGTATGAAATTTGGAATTTTGAAACAAATAGTCATATCACGACCACATATAGATTAATCAATGTCATTTATTGCTTGGATATGTCAGCAGGGGTTTTGGGTGGTTCTTAGAATTCAAAATGGCTGTGGCGCTTACTAAATCAGTACACAAAAAACTTAAGCAAATATTTTTGCAGCAGTCTGATAACAAAAAATCTGACAATTAGTAGCATTGTCACCTCATTTGTATTAGGTTTTCATTATGATGCTGACATATATTTTAATTCTAATTTCTCCTGTCAAATGAACATGAAACAGGCAAACAAATTTCTACATATAGATGCACGAGAGTGAAGATAAGTAAAAAAAAACTGCATCTCCATCAAAATATGCTGCAAAAATACTTTTGCATTAAGACTTATTTAGGTACACCTAACTATGATACAAATATTTATAAATAACAAATATATATTTAAAACACACACACACACAAAAAAAAAATCATTCTTTTTATAATTCCTAGTGATTATTGATTGGTACATTTTAAGCACATGGTTGTCTAGAATATAAAAAAAGTATTAATAGTTCTAATGGCAACAGTGTGAATTAAAAAGTAAAATTTAGAAAATTATATTGATTTTTAATTATTTTTTATTTTATTTTTATTTTTTTCAAAATCATAGGTAGATAAATGAGCAAGTTTTAGATATTGGATTCTATTGTACATCTATTAATATTGAAGCAGTCGGATCTGAGTTTGATCCTAGCTTCATGACATCTACCCATAAGCCCCACTTCAAACCCTAGTACTAACCTTAAATTTCCGATGCAGTGGGACTTTATACGTTCAATCCATGCTAATTTCCATAAAGAATAACATTTTATAAATGCGTATTAAAATTAATTCCTTCAGATTTAAATTGATCAATTCTATTAATAAATTCATGATAAAATTATTCATGGATTTATATATATTACAACTGCGTGGATTGTGTGTATATATTTGTAAATATTTAAATATATATGATTGTTTGAAAGTTTCATTGCGTTGGGAATATTTGTTTTTACTTTTAAATAATTTGTTAAAGTTTTATTGATTAAAAGCTACATTGTTTCGATAAGCTTTCAGATTTTCCCTTTCCAAAAACAACAGTTAAAGTTTTATTAATTAGAAAAAAAGATAAGGATTTCCTAATTAAAATCATTTTCTGATTTTAAGAATTCATTTTCTAATTAGAAAATGAATTCAAGTTAATGAGTTTGAAAGCCTTATCGAAGGAATGTATCTAAAAACAACCAGCAAATCTAAAAACATTGATAATGAAAGAAGCGCTAGCCTGAAGGCATCAGAGGGCAGTATATATAGCTCGGAAAAGTTTGGAGAAAAAAAAAGCCATCTTTGTTGTAGAGAAGTACAGTAAACTCTGTGCGTCTTAAATAGTGTTTCGATCATGGTAAGGGGCTAAACATCAGGAATCTGGCTATCGGTTCCTGAAGTCCCTGAAAATCTTCAATGGAGCTGCTGAATCTTTTCCGGACCAATCATGCTGCTAAAATTATGAAAAGCCACTAAAATGCTGTTCAAGTAATCAACTAAATGCGTGCCTACGTTTTTTTACCAACTCGGACGTGTAACCTAAGAACCAGCCCCGGAAGAAATGGGTAATATGTTTTCATAATGAACCTTAAACTTTCTGGCCAGTTTCAAACTTTACTTTACACTCTCTTTTAGAGCTCTTTTATTCTTTAATGTAACAATCATTATAAAACCTTTTATTCATGCTACTGTAAATTTATATCGTAGTTCTCTCAACCTCTAGTCTTTAAACTTTCTCTTTTCTTACTTGGCGGTTCATCTACTATATTATATATATTTATCGTGTGATTTATTGTCATTTATTTTTAATTATATGCCAATAATCTTTCGACAAAATGATCTCCTTTGTTTCCATTGCCTTGTGCAAATAATAATATATTAATTCTAATAGTAATTCTCGCCCATTAGAACTAGATTTACCGTTCTATCAATTATTGAGTCGAAAGAGATTATGAAATGTGTGTGTTATTTTTATAATTGGCTAATAATAAATTATTAGCTCCGTTTTTAATCTATGCCCCAGCTATTTTTTGTATTCACCAATATGTATTTATTCACATATAATCTTAAAATGTTTTTATTGCAAAAGGGCCGATAAAGGAATCAAATATATTCTAACTCAAATTTCTGTTACTCGCTATTAAGATTCAGGAAGGGCACGATGATTGGGGCATAATTAATATGATTTACAAATTCTTTAAAGTAGTTTTCGTTAAAAGCTCATTTGACTTTAATTAATTGATAAAGTCATCACATAGAGCATTCTATATGGGTTTTAGTATTCAAACGATGACTATCAAGTCATCATCTTCGAACGTTGCTGACGTAGGGTAATCTTCCGCTCCGTTAGGCTGGTCGGTGATAATTTCTGTTATTTTAAATTATCGAGGAAGAAAGCACTTCCTCTCCTGTTCATATTAGTCAAAGAGCATAAGACTTGTCAGATGCAAGCTGCCATAGGACTTCGATTATCGACTAGCCATCGTCTTTTAATTTCACTTTATAGCTCATTCGTCAGCACCGTTACCTCTCTGTTCCAGTAAAGCCCGCTCTGATGCTCGTAATTCGTGATGAAGTGATTTAAATTAAAGTCCAACAAATTCTCCGTTAGATCTCAAAATAAGTTTTCTAATAAAGATTAAAGTTATGCTCTAAAATACGTATTTTGCTCTTCATGAATGGATTTGCGAATGTGAAAATAAATGTCACATTCTTTCGTATAAAATTAGAGTAATAATTTCCTTTACTAATGAATACCTTTATCTGCCTTTATTTTCTTGTTGGGGGCATAGACATAGACTTTCAAATATTGCGTAATATTCATTGGCATATAATAAGGACCGCCACTCATTATAATTTTAAACTTTGTTTAAGGACTAGAATTAATTAATATAATCGTTATTTAAAATTCAAACAAAAACTATTATTATTAAATATTTTCTAAACACACTTGGTTTCTTAATTATCTTATTCAATAATTATTTTAATGTTAATGCTCGCTGTCTGTATTGGCAACCCGAGCATATACATATGATTCAATTTAAAATTATTTTAGTCAGTTTATTATCAGATATTAATGTCAGTTCAGGGGTCTCTGATCCTCACCAACCGTTGAACCAGTTTCTTGGCGCATAGCACTGTGCCTCGATTTAGATTGCTACTAATCTGAGCTGGTGAGTTGGGTTTGAATTCAGTTTTGGTTCAGCTGAGTTTGGATCCGACTTGCAGTCTAGATGATGAGTTTTTCGACTGGTACAATATAATATTAACTGTTTTCATCAGGTTTTCAGTGTATGATAATATGCTTCAGTTGTTTTTTTTTTTTCCCTTTATGATGCAAATTAAAAAATGTCACAATATTTTGCATGAAATGTATTCTAACTATAAACAAACAATAATAAACCTAATTGATAATAATTAATTTGTTCTTGTGGCACCTTCTAATGTGAACCAAAAATATACCCAATTTTTATTTATATGATTTTTCAACTTCTTATTAGTAAGAAGTCTTATTATTTCAATAGCTATTGTTAGTATGTTTCTAGTATAATGATTCCCAAGTTAGAGAATGAATCCATTTCCATAATGATACAAACCAGGAAATTTAAGGGCATGTGAAAAAAAAAAAAAGGTTAATAGTAGGAAAAGAATACTTATAAGTCAAGATTCAAGTCAAAAATTACTACTAATTCAAATTGTCTGCTTAACTTATCAAATCCTTCAGATTTCTAGATATTAATACAATTAGTCTGAAAATGACATTTTACTTAAAAGTTATATGTTGAACTATTTCTATCAATATTGAATTGATTTATTTTATAGACAAATTCAAACTATTTCAAATACATTACATATTAGTAATACTCAAAATTAGCCTGGTTCCTTGAGTTTAACATTCATGAATCTAAAGGTTACTAGTTTAATTTCTGTGTTAGATTGTAATTATATGTTGAACTATTTCCATCAATATTGAATTGATTTATTTTATAGAAAAATTCAAACTATTTCAAATACATTACATATTAGTAATACTCAAAATTAGCCTGGTTCCTTGAATTTAACATTCATGAATCTAAAGATTACTGGTTTAATTTCTGTGTTAGATTGTAATTGATCAGGCTAGTAACATTTGAAGAAGAAAATATCATTTGAAACTTTGTGTTCTATATCATTCTGTGTCTTATTACTAAGTGTATTTGGAAAATTATAAAATTTGAATTTATTTAAAAAGATTTAATAGCTGAAATACACAGGCTTATATATATACCTGTGTCTAAATATGTAATAGACAGGGTATGTCTGGACCAACTGATGATTGCTGTTTTAGCATGAAATACATATATTGGTGATTATTTATCTTTTCGACATATGTGTGTTCAGGTGTATCAGTGTTATAAGATAGTGTGGATAGTGATGGGTCATATGAAAGTCTGTGCTCATACCCTGTCTATTAAAAAGATTTAATAATTTAACTAATTGATGGAAATTAGCCAACACACAATTGCAAATAAACAGTTACTTTATTATTACCAAACATCAGGCCATCACTCTTCAAATTTGATATATTAAACTTTATTCTTCATGTAATATGTACTTTAATTAAGTTTAAGAATAAAAAGAATAAAATATTAATGTACAAATTAATCTTAACATTCTTTCACTTTTGTGCCTCTTATAAATAAGTATATTTTTAAAATAATGTTAATATTCATTCTTATTTCCATAAACAAACAGTGAAAGAGATAATTTAATCAAAATACATGTCATAGAAATAATTTTTACATATCTAATTTCTTTCACTAATTATGCAATTAATATATAAAAAAAGTCAAAAATTGTAAGAATAATTGAACATTATAATGAGAGATGAAACAAGAAACTTTAAAAAAAAAACTTTGAAAAAAATTTCATTACTTTGCTTTGTTTTTGTCAATATTATGTGGAATTCCTTTCTAAATAATATATAGTAAACATTTAAGTGCTGCTATGCCAACATTGGTGTATTTGTATGTTCATGTGTGTGTGTGTGTATATATATACACACACAGACACATTAAGCAGTTGTGTGAGCAATGTCCAGTGAGTTCTGGGCCTTCTCTTTGTTTCTTTTCTTTGTCATTGTTTAAAGTTTCAAATGAATTATTCCATTGCATTTTAATCCCATTATTGATCTATTTATTTACATTTACAATATGTACATATGAAATAACTGCATTTATGTTAATTATAAACATTTTTCTAATATAAAAGATTAAATTTATGGAAGTAAGAATGCACAGCGTGCACAAACAAAAAACAAAAAACTGGGCTAGAAAATTGAATAGTTTCTCCCAGTTAAGATTTTCATTCACCACATCTGTCCTCTAGTAATTATTGTTAAACATATTTTTGTACACCATTCTTTATCTTGTTATATGTAAAATTTTCATGTCTCATATTAAGCCCATATTCGAGTTCCAGAGCTATGATTCTGCTATCATGTAATACCTATATCAAACTTCTTAGTACTCATATTTTCTAACATTTATTTCCTTTTTTTTTTTCAATTTGATTAATTTTTTTTCTATATGCTCTAGAGTTCATCATCTTTGCATAGCAGTAATTCTTTTGAGTCTTGCTTAATTCACCCATTTCTACCATCTTCCTTATTCTTTTAATATTATGGCCATTTTATTTTCTGATATCATAGATAATAGATCTGTCACTACATTTTCAACCATTTCTACATATACCTTATTGATAATCTGATATAATAATTATCTTTTAAATTTCCTTTTTTTTTTAAAAAAAAAAGCATTAATAGTTGTTATATTCTGTAAAGTTTCTTTACCCCTTATTAAATTCTGTTTATGCTTAAATTACTAGCAAGTAATTATTTTATTTTGTATATTAATACTTTTAGCTTTGAATATTTATTTTTATACTGTTGCCTTCTATGATGGTGCAATACATTTTTTAAAGCAAAAAAGATGACATGTATACATAATATTAATATGTATTCTAAACTCCTATTTGTGATTGTTGACAAAATGACCGGTTTATTTATTTTTAAAACGTTATATATACAGAGTGTTAATATACTAAATTCTCATTAGTGATTTTTGACAAAATGGCCAGGATATTTTTTTAAAAATATATGTACCTGTGACAAAAAAAACAAAAACATAAATATTTATTTAATTGAAAATATTTGCCAGAAATCAACAAGAAGCAGGTGATAATCTGGTATTTTCAGAACTAAAATTTCCCTTTTTTCAAATTTGATATTTGTTTACTTTGGTACTTTAATGTTAGCTTTGTTTGCATTTATAAATGTTGTGTTCCATTATCAAGAGGTTTTTTTTTTTTTTTAAAGGCATAATATCAATAAAAAGTTTTTTTTTAAAAAAAAGATGTGAAAAAAAGAAAAAATTGAAAGCATAAAAAATTTGTATTGTATATCTATCTGCAATAGCATATCTCACCTTTCTACAAAGTGCAAAGGAAATAGCTTTATCTAATAAGCTCTTAATAGATTATAAAATTATTGCCTCTGAATTTTGCTAAATAAATAATTATGTGAGTTTTAAATAAACATAGAAACAAAAATTATAAAGAGTGGCAAATTTAAAATAATAAAAGAAAATATTCTCATGACAGTATTTTATACAAAGAATAATATATAATTATTTATACTTATGGATACATAACTACAGAAATATTTACAGTAATAGTATTTAATTATAGGGGATTTGAACCCAGACTGTCAAGCTCCCTTCAACTATCCAATCTATCTCATACAACCAATGCACATGGCCACACAACATGTGAAAAAGATAAATGATCTCCAATATCGATATTTCATGCTGAACCAGCACTCATCTAAACTCCAGAGATATAATATATATATATATTTAAGTATTAGTAATAGTATTTAATATTTGATAAATATTACAAGAGTTGTTTTAGATTGTGACAAACTATCGAAAAAATAATCATTCTTTCATCCCAAGCGCTCATTAAATAGTGGTATTCAATCTGCAAAGATAACTCTTGCTCCAGCCACAAGATAGAGATTTTAAGGAAATGAGTAATGTAATTATATGAGTCAATCTTAAATGTCTAAAATCTAAAAATCAGCAAGTGAATTTATAAATCATTCACCATAAATCCATTTTTTATTTTTAATATTCTTATTAGCACTTCTGAAATTTTAAATTTACTTTGTGCCAATATTAAATAATGTTAAATTATGTAATATTTCATAAATTTTACAAGCAACAAACTGTAGAAAATAATCGTCCTTTCTTCACAAATGCCATTAAACAGTGGTATTCAGTCTGCAAGGTTACTCTCACCTCAGCCACAAGATACTTATATATAAATATTATAGAGATTTAAAAAAAAAAAAGAGCAGCCATCTTATTTCTGAACGAAAATGTAGTTCTAGAAATGAACATGAATTTATAAATAATTCACTTTAAATCCATTTCTTATTTTTAATATTTTTATTAGCACTTCAGAAATTTTAAATTTACTTTGTGCCAATAGTATTTCTACAATCTCCTTACCTTTAAAGACAAAAGATATGTGAGAAAAAGTAATATTACTAAATAGGAATTCTAGCCCAATTGTGGATATATCCAATGTGATTAAACATTGATGTATACTATATACTAAAATAACGAGAGTAACTAAAATTATATTAGACAAAATATCTGTTAGAAACAAGAACAAGAAAATAGTCAAAAACAGTCTAACCTTGTATGTTGTAACAATTGTATACAATTGTTTCATTTTTAAAATCACTTGCATTTTATTTGAATAAAACTTATTACCAGAGTTGTTGATTAATTTTTAAAAGTATATGGTTGAAGACTGAGAAACATAAAGGCCAGCTGTAACTCTTGGTTCATGTAGAGAATACTATTTGTATTGAAAATTATATAATGAATTTTTTTTTTAAAAATATAGATTAAAGAATCAATTAAATTTTTTATGTGATGATTATAATTGTATTTTTAAAATTAGCTTTGGATACTTTTTTATGACTCACTGCATGAATTTCATTGGCATAAATAAATTGCATAGATGACATTATAATTCAGAAATAAAATTAAACAAAGAATGCCAAGTTTATTTTAATTTAATAAAAACACTGCAAATATGTATTGAAAAATAATAATACATTATTTAATATTCACTTTTATTTTAAAAAGTAAATTGATGGTGTAAACTGTAGGTAGTATTATTTTGATTTATTGACTTATGATAATAAATAATTTAGTTATAAAAGAATATAATAATATGATAATGTTACAAAAAGACAACGTGAAATAAATCTACATACAGGCTAAACTCTGTACAATAGCGCAACTCAGTGCAAGCCAGAGTAATAAATGGATACAAAAAGGTTTGTGCATAAAATCCTTATCTAGTGCCTACACATCCAATAATCTCCGGACTAGTTTCTAGTTTGTGACTTTCATTCATTGAGGAGCCATGGATCTGAGAGCACTGCCCCTAGATCTTAGGATCTAATGCAACCCTCCAGCAATCACCTTTTAGCTTATTAGCTAACTATAAAGCTTTGAGTCTCAGATAGAAACTAATCTGGAAATATTGGATGAGTCACCACTAGATAAGGATTTTATGCACAAACCTTCTTGCATACATTGATTACTCTGGCTTGCACTGAATGGCACTACTATATGGAGGGTTTAGCCTCTGTAAACAACTTGTGTAAGATCATGTGATGTTTAGTGGTGAAATAAATTTATTGAAATGGTCATAATATTGTGTGGTTCCCTGTAATTCAAATAGAAGTAATTGTAAATGGAAAGATTGTAAAATTTAATAATTCACATAAGAATTTAAGAGTATATTTTGAAGATAATTTTTGATTTTAATTTACATTATGTTGAGATGTAATCAAGCTAATTTATTGTATATTAAGAGACAAGAAATTTTTGTCTTCACAAATAAAAATATATCTTATTCCCATTTTTTGGTATTGTCTATTCTATATGCTTCCAAAATTTGGAATAGAGATAAAGCAACTTTAAAAGCAGTTTCTCAAAAAAAAAAAAATAAATTCATTTGATTTATAGGTACGTCATGTTAAATATTTTATTTATTTATTAGAAAACATAAATTAAATAAAGATATATATATTATAAGATGTAGTTAATAATTATTTAATTATCTCTAATACTATTTCAAAAATCGAATTATATATGTAAAATTTTTAGAAAAAAGTATGTATTTAAAGAAATTGCGTATGTTTTTCAACAATAATATATAGGATATTAAAAGAATTTAACCAATTGGTTTTTAATAATGAACTTGGGTATAAAGATTTTAACTTAAGCACTAAGAAATTTTCAAAATTTGCACAAATGTTTAAATGTTTCATTGCTTTTGTATTAATAACCTGTGAATGGCTATGCTGTGCAGACACTCAATAAAGAATTGAATTTTAGTCATCATCATCATCAATGCAGTTGATATATTTATTTCTTAGTGTATTGGTGTAATTATGTCATACTTATAAAAAAATAATTGTAATAATTAATTATTCACTCATTTATATTATGGTTAATTTTAATAATGCAGTGAGGCCATGTATTATAACTTGCACTACTTCAGCTATACCCCCCCTCCCCCATCAGGTAAATAAAAACTGTAAAGATTTGTTATGTTAGTGAATTTTGTGAGTATTATAATAATGACTAACATTTTAAATGAAATAAATGTCATGTTCTTAAATCTTGCAATCTAATGCCTTAAGTGAACTCATTTATTTTTTCTTCATGATCTAAGTAAGTTCAAAGCATAGGTGTTTTCTTTTTTCCTAAAAAGTTTGATATATTTTGTTTAATAATTTTTAAATAAAAAGCTAGCAAATCTATAAAACCTAAGAAAATTTGTAAATTACTTTTTATAAGTGATAAAATGAAAGTTATTAATTTAATTATGAAAAGGAGGGAAGTCATGTTCTAAGTGAAACTTTTATTTATTTTTCTAAAAGTTAATTCTTTTTTATTGTTGTTGAAAAGAGAAAGGTAAATTTGTGACACTGTTGTTAGTACTTTGAAATGACTAAAGATGTTACTGTGTTAAGAGATAATTCTGTATTAAGATTTAATTAGATTAATAAAGCATTTAATTAATTTCTTATTAATTATATATATATAATGAATTCTTAGTAGTTATAATGATAATTTTAAAAGTTCTCAAAAACAAAATTTTCTCAGCTAGAACTATTTTCAGTTGATAACCCACATTTTATTAGTTTTTAAGTAAGGAATTTATTACATATGTAAATTGTTGGAAATTTTATTATATATATGTGCCCACAAACAGCATTATTTTAAACAATTCTGTATATATTGTACCAGTTAGGAGGCTCCTTTGAAATAAGGATCAACTTGTTATTTTACTCTGATGTGATGCACTGTGACTTCTCCTTATATGGAGTCATGAGTCTTGCAGCATCTATGCCCAGAGAAATCTGTTAGCCATTTTATCTTCCCTTTCCATTCCCCACCCTAAGTTTTTCCATAATCTGCTCCATCCCATTTCCATAACATAATCTTTTGTCAACTCCATGGCTTTCATATTTAAATCCTCCTTATCTTTTCCCAAACCCAACATAAAAGCCAATAACCTACTTTCTGTATAATCACTTTGTTCATATTTATTCTTTCATAACTTCATTACTTGTATCCTTTCTGCTTTCAAGCATTTACATTGAATTAACAGATGCCTAATATTTTATATGCCTTCCTTACACAACTTGCAGACTAAATCACCCATATTTTTTCATTTACATGTATATTCCTTGTTGCTAAAGATCCTGTTCAAACTTTAAACAATAAACTACTTTCCTTGCTATTATCATAAATTAATCCGCACCCAATGTTCCATTTACTTCTATATATACTTAAACTCTTTTTACTCTCCATACTCATTCTCCAACTCCCTATTCTTTATTAATGTATCTATTCTTCTATCCCATTTCTTACCAGTATAACACTCAACAATCCTCCTAACATAATCATCCCACCTTTTGTACAAGTATACTGATATAAATTCTTTATTCAAATCTTCTGCATACCACATTATCTTTCTCACCCATCTTGTTTACTGCCCTTTACTTATAATCCATAAACTGCAATCTACCGAGCATTTTCATTTTGCTTTTTGCATCTCTCATATAAAAACTTGACCATCCCCTTTCTCCTTGAATTGCCTCCTTTGCTGTCCACACATTTGCATCTAATACATGTCTTCCTACTTCCATTGTACTTTTTTTAAGTAATCTAATACCTCTTTACTAACACATAATGCATCATTACTATATGTTAACACTGCTACTGCAACTCCCTTCCATACAATTCTTGCTACATCATAGTTATTTTATGAAAATACTGTTAATTTCTTTATCAATCTCTTTCTTTTCTTTGCTTTATTTATCAATTTTTTCTCATCCAAGCAATTTTGTTGATTACTTAAGATGATTCCCAAATAACTATATTCACCACATTTAACTTTATATTCCCCAATAAAAATTCTTCATCCTTCTCTTTTCCCAGTATTAAACATCACTATATTTTATTTTTCTTCACTAAATTTAATCCCCATCTCTTTACCCACCCTTGCACATGTCCTCAGCATAACTTCCATATCTTCTTTTCTTTCTCAGAAAAAAAAAAAAAAGACCGGCCACCTATTTCCCTGAAATAATAATTGCTAAAACTGCCAATTGATAAATCTGGCAAAACACAACGCATACCACAAATTTTTAATTAAAATACTAACTGTATTTTTTTTTATTACTTATTTTGTTTAAAAGTAATTCAAAATTAAAATCAATGGAGGATTATCAGAATATAGTTGGTACAAATATTTAGAACAGTAAACTTCAATAACAGTTTTAACTTCAGATCACATTCTATTTGAAAATCACTAATAGAAAAGAACAAAATGAAAACACTTTAATTTTAGTGAGATTATTTTATTGAAATAACATTGTAACAGGCAAATCTGTACATTCGCGCAACAAAATCTAGAACTTTAGTAAATCATACCAAGGCCGACCAGCATAGAGTGATACTAACCACGTTGTCTGATATAGCCCCAACTCCTTTACTAACGCTCAAAGATTTACCACCCTGCGGATGACACATATGAAGCCACAGCAGCATTTCTTTCATCACGTGCCGGCAATAGCACATCAGTAAAGCACAAGACTAGGATAAGTTGACTTATTAACAAGTATAGCTATATAGACGATGTGTGTGGCAGAACATAATTATAAAATATGGATTGTGATTCTTAACTAATGATTAACTAATCAATAAAGACTTACCAATGAGCAACATTGAGACATGACACAGAAGTTAAATTTAAACACAATTTAATGAAAATAAATATTAAAATTATTAAATTAAAATTATGACTATAACTTGACAATATGGGTTGTATCACACTCAGGTGACTAAGTTAGGGATACAGTTTCTTATTTGAGTTTGGGATTCACACGCAAGTGATGACTGGAGTTATAATCATCTATGGTTTGCCTAGTTACATATGGCTTTAATTTAGATATACATTTGGTACAATGCAAATCATTCACAGGTGACATTAATCATTTTGGTTAGTTACATTAGGTTTATTACAAATACATATATCACTCGTAGGTGATGATTTAACTGTTTAGGTAGCACTTCTAATCACGCACAGGTGATTGTAGTTTGGATTACAAATCATTTAATTGAATCTGCTACATATATATATATATCACTTGCAGGTGATTAAGAAATTATACGTTTTAACATTTATTTATTTTTATGAGCCTTAAGATTATATTATTATAGATCAAGGTTAATTTGCTCATGACCATCTATGCCTAGTTTGTGCTGTATACTAGGGTCTAGATCCGCTCTAGAGCTAGCAGAAGTGATTATACACATTGATAAAGAATGATATTCTATTAAACATGAATATTTAATATTCTCTATATAGTTTATGTGCTTATAAAATTAGACTCGAATTCAGATCAAAGCTGAAAATATAATTACTATGGTGGGATGAACTGATGATTGGCAGTCAGACTTCAGATACCATGGCGTATAGAAAATATAAAGTCTGATATAGCCCTTGCGTCTCGAGAGTGCCTTTTTATGAGATTTTCACCGTATTCATTGCTGTGTAAATAAACGACCTTTAGTCCGGCTGATCGAGCAATTTATTTGAGTGGGAGTCAGAAAACTGTAAATACGTTGAACTAGATCAATCGGAGATAACTTAGCAAACCAACACATAAATTAATAAATACATAAATCAATAAATATGATATTAACTCAAATTAGTATTAAACCAAATCAAATATTAAATCAACTGAAAACCAGATTAAATGTAAAGGCAAATCAGATTAAATGTAAATCAGGCAAGATTTTAAGGTGAAAAAAGAAATCAAAATTACATTTAGTAGTGGATTTAAAAAAAATAAAGAAATCAAAATTACATTTAGTAGTGGATTTAAATTTACATTATTGCTATGGCCATAGAGTTTAAATTTAGCTAGCTTTAGGAATTATTGAATTTTAGATGAGTTATTAAACTTTAAGCAGAGGAAAGTTTTTTTTTACCAGGCTCTCTTCTCTGTAGCTTGCAGTTATTTCATGTTGAGGATTGGAGATGGGCATCTGCTTTCTACGGCTTTTCCTTCACTGCTCCCTGCATCGGTAGACTCCTGGGTCCGAAGGACAAGAGAAAATGCCTTCTACTCAACCTGCATCTTCATTAACAATTTTAAACACAAGGGGTTGAATGAAAATAATGTCCGAATCCTTTTCAAAATGGCCACAGAAGCTTATATATTCAGCTTAACCCCCCTCTTCTTGGTTATAGTAACTTTCTAGCTTTGTTTTGATAATTTTCTCGCTGTTTTCTTAGAATCGTATAATTACTTTGTTTTTATTTCTTATAGTGCAGGTTTACATCCGGTCACTCACTATTTCTTTTTAATTACGCAGGATAATTTATTCTACAGGTTAGTGTTACTTTTTAGTTTGGTAATTAGGTTACGCTACAGTGAGAAAGATTAAATTTTATAATACCATTTTTTCGAAAACAAATCTATAAATGGACTTTCATAATACCAATTTTTCGAAATCAAATCTATAAATGAAAAACATCTGGTTATATATGTAACTTGATTATTTTATTTAGCAATATATGCAGAAATATACAATAATTTCAAATATTAATTTTCTTTAGAATAAATATTTTAAATAAATAAATTTATAATGTTTTAAACCTGTTAACATTATTCTTTCCTGCATATATATGTAGTCTCTTGTTACACATACAATGCAGTTTTCATTAATTTACCCCTAGAAATATATGTGTGTGTATAAATAGGTTTTTACATATACAGATACACCTTTTATCTTGTAGGTTTAAAATACACACACACATACATAACTAATACCTTTATATTTAAATCCAGTCTGATTTGGATATAATATTAACCGTATATATGGGAATTTGGTGATAGATACCTTTATAGAAATACTACTGTAGTATATAGTAGGTGAAACAGGAGAATTGACAAAGTTGACTGTTTCAACATTATTTACTTGCACATTAATGAACGATTAATACATGTAATATTTCACACATAATAATCTACATATATCTATGTGTACTGGTGTATTTAATATTGCTTAAACATTATTACATCAATTATTTAAAACAACAATTGAATGAAATCCACAAGAGAAAAGTGAGATAGCAACAAGAAAGAAAATTATAAAAAGATATATATATATTGTGAAATTAATAGATTGATTAGTTGGATTAAAAAGGAAACTTTTATTATCTTTACTAGATACTTTTATTTTTGAGAGAATCTGCACTTATAGTGCCAATAAACTATATAAAAGAAACTATTTTAATTATTGTATTCTATTTACTAAAATGTTAGTATTCTTAAAACCAGTTAGAAAAAGAACAATAAAAATGGATTGCTAGATTCAAACATGTTGATGTCTATTTGAAAACCATCTAATCAGTAAAACCATAACTTTCAGCACACTATAAATTTATTTTTGCTTTTAGTAAAATATTCACATAATGGCATACATATCGAGAATAAAGTGTTAGTCTTTATAAATGAATTAAAATGCTAATTTGATAGAAGAAACCAAGTTAATTTTAAACAACTATCCTAAGAATAGTTCACTAGGGAAGAGAACAAAATATAGAATATCAAATATAACTAGCTTTAGTCATGAGACTCTAGCACCACCTACCAGATGTAGTATTTTATTACATCCCACTGAGAACATATTTGTTATGCACATTAGAATTCTAACACCTATATTATCATGTTTGTGGATAACAATAAATGGTTGAATATTTGTAGCTAATATTAAAAAAAATTATGATTCTACAAGTTTGTTGGATAATTCAAGAATTAGGGTTTATTATATATATATAATGAAAGTGTAATATTGGATTATTCCAAGAACTGTAATCAAATTCTTAGTGCTATTGTTATCTCATTTTGAATACTTACAAATTCTTTTACCAATTTAGCCACTTTACCCAATACAGTGATTATTTGAATCCTCAATGTTTCAGTGATGTCTCCAAGTTTTCTTCTTAATTTTATTCAACTTATGTTATATCCGAATATTAAAGAATGAGTTTATGTATAGTGTTATATAAAGTAAACAATCCCATTTATATATTCAATTAAAGGAAGCTACTTTAAACTACGAAAGGATAATTATTGAATGATACTTGCCAAAATAATTCATTTAGGTTTAATTCCTAACGCAAACCATAATAAGTTAATGATTCCAGTTCTAAGTTATTATCATTGAAATTAAGCTGAATGTGTGTCTTTCTTTAATTCAAGCTAAGTACTTTGTTTGACATCACCCATAGTGTACGCAATTTCATGACTTATTTCTAGTTACCAATGTACATAAAATATATATTAAATTAAAATTCTAGCTTTAGTTATTTCATTTTATATTACTCAGATAGGTCTTGAACATTAATTCACATCACCAGATATATTTATCGATTGTAGATTTAGTCACAAGAGCTAGCAATATTGACTAACCAAATTCAGTTTGTGATAGTATGAGTGAAGGAGTTAGGTTTTCATATATATATGTGTATGACTTTATTGTCATCACACATAATTCTGTAGTCTTAAATTACAAATTCCATAAATATTAATAGAATCTCTAGCTCATGGGCCCTATAAATTATAGATTTTTCACACAGGTCTCTCATTTTGGAATACATATGGGATAGATGTTTTTAATTCAAATCTATACTCATCTCATATTTACTTCCCCAAATCATACTATTACAATACATATTAATTAGATTCTCACAGACTGTACATGTAAAAATTGCAAGTATAATGTGCATTTTCATGTATTTACTTAGATAAACCCTAGATGATATAATTATGCAAACAAATTACCACTGATAATTCAAATTGAAATCATACCATGTAGTAATAATAGTTTGTCTGACTTACTTGTGAAAAATATTTTAAAGTTGTGATCTAATATATATGTATTTATCTTACTTTTGATCCTATAACATCTGAGATACTAAAATAAAAATGGTTCCATTTTTAGTTTAAAGATGTGAAATATAAATACTATTATTAATTAATATGATATATATTTACCAGTTTTAAGTTCTACTTTGCTTTGAACATTGTTGCTGAAGTTTTATGTAAATTCAAAGAAATTACATCTATAATAATATTGAAAGTCTTTTTATTAATGATTTTATTGAATTATGAGAGATAAGATTTGATTCTTATTATAGGTAATAAAATTAGTTTTTCAAAATCATGCATTTCGTTTTATATTTGTCAATAGATGCTTTTAATTACATCAATAAAAATATTCATAAAATTAATCATTTGCTCCATAAATGATGCTTTCATACTTACTAAGAATATATTGTAGGTGTAATATCTAATATACTGATGCTTTATTTATTGGCAGGGTATTAAACTTACAATCTTGAAAGATTAAAGTTTGCAGATTTTTTCTGTCTAAAAAACAGCATCTTAAATTGTTTATCTGATAATATTTTTCATAACTAAATATAACTTTTGCCAAAATTTCTAATAAAAAAGATCTAAGAAGATTTATATTTACTTATATGTTTTGAGTCATAGTCCAGTCTAGATTGATTAATCATTTTAATCTATAACAAAAAGATGAAAAACATTATTTACCAAAAACAAAGTTGATTAATAAATGAAAAGATACAAACTTTTTATTAGTTAAGAGATTATGACCATAAAAAATAATAATTACAATTAAATATTATATTTGTTGTAGTTAAACTTAGGTTGAGATATTTATAAGTAATATTTATAGCTATCTCAAATTTAATTAGCTCTGCATATTATTAACGTTCATAATATTTGTAAGTACACCCGGGTCTCCTTTTATGCGGATTTATTTAATGCGATTTTGAAGTTATGCGATTCATGATTCTTCTTAATATCCTTGTATGCGGTTTTCTTTTATGCGATAAAAATTATTAGATCAGAAGTCGAGCTCCGATAATGCGCTATTACTTTAAATATAAATTTTGTGCACTCACGTCATATTTAAAGAATAGCGCATTATCGGAGTTCGACTTCCATCTAATAATTTCAATATTTTCAGCACTTTATAATAGTACTGTAATAGATTTTATGTAATAAAGAAATTCATAATTCACTTAAAATCAGAATTTCCCCATTTTATATACAAACATTAAATTTTACAAGACTATAATGTAGCTCTGTTCAAACGTTATAGATGAAAAATACTATGTTGTTGTTTTTGCATTTTAAATCACATTCTATTTTTGATTTTTATAAAAAGAGTACGTAATTAATTAATCATTTAGTGTCTGCAAGTAATAAATTTTACAAAATTATAATGTAAATCTGTTCAAACGTTATAGATGCCTATACAATGTATGTTGTTGTTTTTGCATTTTAAATCGCGTTCAATTTTTGCTTTTTATAAAACAAGTATGTAATCAATTAATCATTTAGTGTCTGCAAGTTTATTTTTAAAAGGTGAGTAACAGCGGTGGGCACAATTAAATTTGGCAATTAAAATCTGATTTTTAATTGTAATTAACAATTTAAAAATTACGTAATGAGGTGATGTGAAACGATGAAATTTTATTTTTAAACGGAATTAAAAAATTAAAGACAAAAATAAGAATTTAATTTTTAATTATTAGTTTTAATTAATTTTTTCCCAACAGTGGTGAGTCGGTGTCTATTTATTATCGTAAGTCTTAAGTTCTTATTTTTATTTTAAACTTTTAGTTTACTCTAACGGAAAGAAAAAAAACACCCAAGAAAATGAATTTCTTTGGAAACAAAAATTTCAGTTTTAGATCGCTTAGCGAAATGAGAAGGATCAATAGCGATTGGAAAACATTTTAATTGTATTTCCTCTTGAGTTCATTTAGGAGAAGCTACATTACCTCACATCACACCATGATGAATCTGATTCTCAAATAGCAATAATAATTAAAATACCGTACATGTATGAAAAAAATGTAAATTACGCATAAAAATATATTGTTTTGAATAAAATTAAATACTGTAGTTAATAAAAAAAATAAAAAAAGTTTGTCTTGTATCAATTTTTTTTAAATTTGAAAATTTTTATTAGTCATATTTTATTTTCTTATTTTTTTTATGCAAATTTTAAAGTAATTTTATGTTGTTGCTTTGCTTTTATGCAATTTTTGGAAAATTACAGTACATATCCCCCATTTTTCAAGGTAAGTTAAGTCTATTTTTATGCGATTTCTTTTGTGCGCGTTTTCTGAGGAATCTACCTACCGCATAAAACGAGACCCAGGTGTATTTCATATAATTAACAACATTCTTCCTCACATATTGTATATAATGTAGCTTATAAAATAAAATATGAGCAGGAATAAAATTATATATTGACTACATTTGTAATCTTATTATTAATTATAAACATTCTCCACAATATCTAAGTGATAAAATCATACAAATAGTGTCATGACTCAGTCAGGAATAGTTTGTGATTATTCATGAAATAAAATAAAATTCTAATTCGAGTAGTATCTGTGATCTTCAATTAAAAAATAAATGTTTATTAACATTATCAAATGATGTAATGAATGCAACTTTGATTTTTAATTTTGCTAATAGTTTGCTATTAAAGGAGTATTTATTTGATATTTGAAATTGTAGTAATATCCAATGAAAATTATAGTCTTTATTAACATATGGACATAAAGCAGTATGCAATTTTGTGTTGCATTGAAATAACATTGGATTGAGTTGAACAGCTTTTTCATTATATCAATTGCTTTATATTAGTAAAGGAATCTAATGTGATTACTAAGATTTAAGCTAATAAATGTTTAAATATTTTATTATTTAATAATGGCAAATCAAAAGCAAAAATAAGTTTATTTTTTTTGAGATTCTGGATTTACAAATGTTTTTACCAGTTTAAAAGATAATCTGCAGAATGTACTTAATGTTTAATAAAAACTCAAAAGTTATTTAATTAATGATGAAAGAAAAATCTTCAACTTTTAGTCTAGGTGGTTATTAACTTAAAAAATGTAAATCAATTTAAATATGTTAACAGACTGATATTTGCAACACAAATTCCAATAACATAACTTTCACAATTACATGGATGTGAGACTTGTATACCTTATTGATAGCATAAAAGCATTAGAAAAGTCTCATTTAAGAATGCTCCATAAAATTTTAAAAATACAATGGCAAGATCATAAAAACTAATCCGCATGTTCTTCAATTTGCTGGATCTGGCTATTATGAAGCCCATTATTGTAAAATCATATTTTCATTGAATTGAACATATGAAATAAAAAAACAAGTCTTCAGAAAAAATATTTTATGATGAACTTCAGCATTATTTTTATGAGAGAGACAAGTCCTATTGTAAAGTTTATCTCAAAGTTTTAAAGATGGTCACTATTAGGGTTGTTTTCATTCTAGAGATATGGCAGAGAATAGAATATATTAGAAACCTATGATGAGGACTGACATTGAAGTATTTCAGAAAAAAAAGTTTTGGTCAGAAGTATAGTATCACAAATATCAAGTAAATAGAATAATGGACCAGCATGATTTATATGTGAGCATATTTGTGGTTTACAATGTAACTCATTTCTAGTATATTATTATTATCATCATCATCATCATCTTTTTCCCCCTCTTTGGAATTGGAATGACCATTCACATTTGAGAGTGGCTACTTAGGCATAAGTACTACTATAAAAATACTAATCAAAAATTTTATGTACTTCATAGATTTTTCACATATTTTTAATTAGAGCTCAGCCAAGATATAACCAAGTAAGTATCCAATGAAAAATTAGACCAGTAAACTAAAATAACATTCAACAACACTATCTGTATTAATGCAACTCCTATAAGTCAAAAGAAATTCCTACAATTATTCCAAAATATGAGGGGAAGAGAGAAATTGATTTTCAAGTTGTTGGGGGTAAATACATATTTTTGAAAGAAATTGAAGGGAGTATTTATATATATTTTAAGCTCTACTAGAATTATAGAAAACTATCTCATTAACTTTTGATTGCACTAAGAGATTTTATTTGAAAATGCTTCTAAAATACAACTGGATTTGAGACAGCAAGAAATTTATTATTCCTAAAATTTTATTTTCTCTTTTCAACCTAAAAGATAGAAGCCTTGATGTGAATTGCTATAAAATGTTTAATTTCCACACTGATCATGAAACCTTATCTACCCTGATTAGTTGGAAAGAAAAATATTTAGACTAAATGTTTTCTTTCTTTTTTTTGTTGTTAACTAATGTAAATATGTCTATATATATAAATAATAAATAATTTATAAAAATCATGTAATTATTTTTAAATTATTAGGGAATATAATTTATATTATTTTTTAATAATGTATATGTAAATAGAATTTGTCCATAACCAAAATTCATATTGGAAAAGTAACAATAGAAACAAATGCTAAATATATTTCTCATATGAATATTGGAAACAAGATTTAATCTCTGATTTTTAAATAGTATTTTTTTGCATGTGAAAACAAATTATGTATAGTGGGGCTGCTGCATCCACTATATTTTGCCAATAAGCAGATATGTGTACATTATTTTTCAACTCGTACACATTTAAACAACATAGATGTATTTTGCTGTGTGCTTCATAGCAAATAGTAAATAAGCAGGTATATGTACAGTATTTTTCAATTTTTACGTATACAAACAACATGTTTTCTAAGTTTTATATATATATATATAGTGTGCCGGTCGAATGATGTATATTGGTTTAACCCAGTTTGAATACTAGGCGAAAGTATCTCGAGGCCACTCATTCACAAGATATAAAAATCAAGAATACTAAGGCCTCTGCCCTATTCGTCTATTTTCGAGTCTAAACACGAACCAACAACATATCCGAGACATGCATAAATTATTTTATAACCCTGGCCCACAGCTTAGCATCAGGGAGAGACATGGACTAAAATACTTATGGAATTAACTAAGTTAAATGTGCATAAAATATAATATGAATTAAGTGTTGCTTCGTGTCTGGATCATTGGACAAGTAATATAAAAGGTATAAAAGGTTAAGCTAATAAAAGGTTGAAATAATGTTAGAAGACTTAAAGCTTTTTAGTTTAAATAATATATTTTAATAAATGTAATTTTAAAATATTAGAAATGTTTTAACAATCTTCGCTATTTCCCTATTGATTACTGATAAATAATTTTACAATGAGGTGGATGGCAATTACGTAATATTTTGCAGTATAAGTATTACTTTCCCAATTTAAATAAAATTATTAACTCATGTCCCCTCGATAAAGCAAAATTAAAATAACACTTCCACAAAGCATTTTCTAGTTGCTTTGTGCTTTATAAACAATTTTAAAATATTTAAGGACATCTATAACTACTAATATTAAGTATGGGACTAAAAGCGAACAAAGTAGGCGTTATAGAGGAGATCAAGTTGGCAAACAAAAGTAAACTTACTAGTATTTAATTTACAGATATTATTTTAAATTGGAAATATTTGTAAATGGAAAATAACTTACACCGCAATGAAACAAGAAAGCATTTATATAACATAACTAAAATGAGGAATAGTGAAGGGGAAAAAGATAAGTATAAAATAGATGATCAAACGAAAGATAAATATAAATCTAATATTAATCTAATAAGAGAAAAACAGTTACATTATGAATATAAATTACAGAAACAATTAGCGAAAGATATTTATAAAAGGAGATATATAAAGTTACCAGTCCTTGTTTCTTTGATCCAGTTCCCTCGACATCCATGGCTTGATTTCGTACGTAGAGTGATTTGTCCGGACAAAGGAATTTGAAATATGGAGCATTTTCACGAAAGGCACAGACACGGCTCACAGTTCAGGTTTACTATTGGTTGAACACGTTACGGCATTTTGATGGATTTAGGACCCCGACGGCAGGCAAAGCTGTTGTGTCTAGCCACCGTACATGGTCACGTCCACCAAATTAATCGAACTTTTAACAGGTCGCATGTTGGAACTTATAACAGGACTTTTCCACACAATTAGGACTTCGTTGTTGTTTTCAGAGCAACCTAGGAGGATCACTTAACACAAAATGCTGCATTATCAAAGCACAGGATCTGCTTGAATAAGCATAAAACTGATTTTAAATGCAAAATCTGAATAATCAGTCTTGAAAGCCGAAGATCTGAATCATTCAAAGCACAGGATCTGCATGAATAAGCATAATAACAATTTTAAAAGCAAAATCTCAATAAATTCTGGAACAAAATCTGATTTTAAAAGCAAAATCTCAAGAATCAGTCTTGAAAGCCAAAGGTCTGAATAATAATCTCAAGACTACATTGCTCGATTTTAAAAACAAAATCTGAAGAACCCTGGTCTTTTGTTCTCCCCACCTTTTATACCTTTCTGAAGTTGTTCTATTGTTTTGTGTATGATTTTAGATCTTGATAAGACCCCTATGCTCCTTTGTTTCGAAGTAACTTTTTGCTAAAAAAAAAAACCTTTCATTTCTTATTATCGATTCTGCTTTTAACTTTGAATTTGATTTAATTAAAAAGGCCATCTTTAATTGCCTTGAATGGACTAACTAATTGAACAAATGCTATTCCTTTAGAAATGCTAGCAGGCTTATCTTAAAATAAAATCATATGCCATATTTTAACAAAAATTAAAAGAAATAATATCTTATATTTCTTTTAATAAAATAACATTTTAGTTCAACAGAATTTTGCATTTAATCATATATATATGCTTCCATATATATATATGTTTGATTAATAAATTTTGAAAAGGAAATTTTAATAACAATTTAATCATAAACAGAATTTTACTTTAAAAGAAATGTTCTAAAGTAAATAGCTAATTTAATAAGCGTTAAATGTACAAAATGAAACAGTCTAATTTTATATTTAATGCAAAATCCTGTTGATACTTGGATATAAACTTAACCCAGGTTTACAATATTGGTAAGTTTATAGAAGGCTGTGAAGCATGGATTGGATTTCCAGATCCATTGCTTCAATATTTACAATACAATTTAATTTAGATACTACATAATCAACAAAAATTATTTTAAAAATTGAGAGTATTCAGTGTATTATGATAAGAAATGGTATATGTATGTGTCCAGTGGAACTCTCTGCCTTAAAAATAACAATAATACAAACTTTACTAGATCTATTTTATATCAATAATTATGCGCTTATAACGCTCGTTAAAGAAGTTATATATATTATTAAATTTATTTAAAGCTTAGCGCTTTCAAAGCTCTATGGCTTTAGTAAAATAATTTTTTTTTTGTAAAATTTCTACAGGATTTGCCTTTTTATTTTATTTTCATGAATGGATGATTCTTTGTTAATAACAAACTGCAAAATATGATTTTTTATCTTTTTAAATTAAATTAGTTATTTTCATTTTAATATTTAAAGGATAAATTAAATTTGTTTAATCTTAGCAGAATTGCTGTGATCATTAATTACTGTTATGTGTGAAAGTCATTTCTATTTTTTTCTTTTTTTTTTTTTTAAATTATACATGTTCTGATTTAGATTGGCCTTATAGAATGAGTGCACAATTATGTGAGCAAAAAGACTTAGTTGCAAAACAAGAAAGTGATTGCTAACTATCAGAAAATAATATGTGTGTGTGTGTGTAAAATTTGTATTTTTCTAATTAATTTACAAATTTTGTTTTGTTGATTCTTTTTTCTTTTGGATAGTATATGATTGTAGAAGTGAACATTGAAATAAATGCATATAAATTTTGCAAGTTTATTTAATGTTTTGATAACTTAACAAAACCTTCACTAAATTATTTTTTTAAAATTTTGTCTTGAATAACTTCCATAATCTGAATTGCATAACTTCAAATTCTTTTATTATCCAAGCACTTGTAGATCAGCCAACATAATACCACAAAGGTATTTCCAAAAACTGCAATATCCTTAGCACATTAATGAAAATTTTGAGTTGTTGTGAATTATAACATATAAAACCATAAAACTTGCAATTCTCTGATAAAGATTTATTTGCACTAATTTAAAAAACTAATAAATAAAAAAAAGTGGCAGTAGCTTTTAATGTCAAATGTTTATTACTTTAAGTGAGGTTTAAAAATGAGATTTAAAAATGAACTATACATCAGAATTTAATATCCCCAATACATTAAACTAAACCTTCAGCTGAATGAAATTCCTAATTGTCTGAAGTAATCCAAAAACAAAACATTTGTTATTTCATGCTAAAAATATATGATTTATGGTCTATGAAACTAATAAAATGTTATGGCAAATTTTAATATTACTTCATTATTACATCAGCCAAAGATGAAAAACATATCAGAAATTAATATCCATAATACTACAGAAATTTTCCCACTGAATATATACTTTTTATCCAAAAGCAAAATATTTGTGATTCTATATTAAAAAATAATTAAAAAAAAAAAAGAAAGAAGATAAAATAAAGCTTATAGTTTTATTATCTCCTGTAAGATTACATCATTTGCTTGATGTAATATGCTCAAACATTATATCTATAACTAGCTCTAAAATATATGCATAATAATCTGATATAAAATATTAGGAATATTTATAACTGAATATAAAACTATTAAAAACATATTTATAAAATTCATACCTCTAAAATAGTATGTGTAAAGTGGTCTAAAAGTGATAAAGGATTTATAATTTCTGTAATTAATATTGTTTATATTTTTTAAACTTTTTATTTTGCAAATTTTTACAGTTTACATTTTAGAAATTAATTATAGTTGAATTTGCAGTTGAATGATGAAAGATATAATGAATTTTTTCTTCTAAATCAAGGATCAATTATTGCCAAATTTTTATGTAAAATATAGGTATCAGAATTAATGATTTATATTAAATGAACAGTTTTAGTAACAAGATTTGTAAGCAATCTGAAGACCATGTTTAGTCTGCATGAAAGCATACAGGGGATCAAACTATCATCAATCTAAAATTATGATCAGTATTAATTGGTTTAGAGATATTGCAACATGTTTAAACTGAAGATTTACATTTGCCAGCATATAATTGCGCAAAAATAAAGTTATTAGATTATCAACTTTGTTTATGGTCTGCAGTTAGTTTTAAAAAAAAATAAAAAAATAGAGAAGATAAGTTTGTAATCCTCATTAAAGTAATGAAGTCTATTTTCATATGGATAGCAAAATTTTGTTTGTAAGAATTGAAAATTTTGGAACTATTTTCTAATAATTATATTTCCTGATAGGATTGGGTTAATGAGTTATTAGATCCCAAAAATTCATCATATATATATATTTGGGGAAATAATAATGATAGCATCATAATGAATATTATTAAATTATGACAAAAATGTTTAAAGCTTCATAATTTCATTATGATAGTTTCATTATTCACTTTTCTTATATTATACAAGAACTCCCAAAAAACATTAAAAAAAAAACAAATAATTTTGTAAATTTCTGAAATCAATTAATCATTATATGTCTTTTTTTTTTCTTTTGTGATTATTTTAATAGGCATATGTATGTCACTCCATCTTTAGCATCACAATCTTAAAAAAGAGATAATAATTCTGAAACAAGGTATATTGCAATCAGAAACGTTGATGGCTGTTAATGATATAGTTAAAAAAGAAGGCATTTATATAAGTGCTGTTATTTTTCAAAATTAGTTGAAAATTTTTTTATTTTGTAAATTTGATTTTATGAATTATTGAGTAAAAATATTTCTTAATCAAAAAAAAATTTATTATATTTTTAGTCATGCCAAAACTTTTGAATTCAACAAGGCAAAACTCTCTCCATACAGTAGTGCCATCCTATGCCAACCAGAGAAATTAATGGATGCCAGAAGGCTTGTGCATAAAATCCCTATCTAGTGCCTACTAATCCAATATCCCCAAACTAGTTTTTGGCTTGCGGCCTTTGTCAGTGAGGAGCCTTGGATCTGAGAGCACTGCACCTAGATCTTAGGATCTAATGCAACCCTCCAGCAGCCACCTTTTATCTCTACTTAACTACAAAACTATGAGAATAAGAGATGGTGGTAATCATGTGATGTTTAATGGTTTAACTTGTTAATTTTAATTCCTTATACCTATGTGTTTTTTTCAAATGTGTATGTGTACAATTTCTTCTAATCTAAAATTAAATTTTGCTAAATTACAACGAGAATTAAAAAAACTGTATTAAAAATATTCAAATAATATTAAAAATAATACAAAATAACAATTCGTCAATTGTTAATACAGAGTTTAATATAAATAAATAAAAACATAATATTTCCAAGCGCTTTCAACTCTTACGAGTCCTTATCAAGACAATGTAAACAATTCTATTTTCTCCTAGGTGATGAATCTAACATTTCATTGTATTGGCCAGGAACAACTAATCAGAAAGCTAGTTAATTTTGAATTCATAGCACAAAATGAATTTTGTATAATATATGATTCTTTAATCTTGCATTTTTTATCATGTGTTTCATTCATTAATATTGTAAAATCCTTTGGACTACATATATGGCCTGTATTATTTTGGTGAACATAAAAAACTGAATAAACTGTATCATCTTCTCTTGCTCTATTATAAGTATATTTATGTTGTTGAAGGCGATACTATTATTATTTTTATATTATATACAGAAGTATTATTTATTTATTTATTCAAATAATATTAATAAATAAAGTGCCTGATTATAATAGATAGTATGATTTTTTTTCTACAGTAAAGGCTTTTTCATACCTGTACTTATATATGTAATATATAGGGGTTTGAACTCAGACTTTCACATGACCCTCAACCCTCCTTGCTATCTCATAGTGCTGATACCCTTGATTGCACCCGTCTAAAAGATAAATAATCACCAATATATGTATTTTGTGCTAAACCAGTACTCGTCAGTCCAGATTATCATCTCCACACATACATACAATCAAAGCTCAGCTTATATTAAGAGAGCCAATCTTCATACTTTAATGGACAGCCTTCAAACCACTCCACTGCACAACTCATCAGCTGTCCATTTCATTGACAATCTGAGGATGGAATGCCCAAAGCCCATCTTAGTGCCAACCTTCATGGGTAGGATGTGTGAAAGTCTGAGTTCAAATCCCCTATATAATAGATAATGTAATTTATTCAAGATTTATTTTAAAATATGAAATAAAAAAGTTTTAAAATTTTCTCTTGAAAAATTCTGTTAATTTTTGTTATTATTATTTAAGTTGTATTATTATTAAATTATAGTTTTTTGTTTGTTGTTATATTATTATGTTTATTAATATTTGATATTTTTTGTATTTTTAGATAACAAAAAAACCTGTGATATTATTTAAAAACGTGTTCATGTAAGTAATTCTCAATCTAAATCTAATTATTATTATTATTATCATCATCATCATCCTTCTCCTCCTCTTCTTCTTCCTCCTCCTTCTTCTTCATCTTCTTCCTCCTCCTCCTTAGGAAAGGACTGCGGTCATTTTTGCCGACTTATGATCACATTCTATAAGCCAACAGAAGTGCGGGGCGTATAAAGTGATTCTGCCTGTAGGGAATCTCGTACATTACTAATTATACCAATATATCCAATCCATTGACCTAATTTAACTATGAAACAAATAACCCAAGATTACCCTCCCCTAATATAACTTTACAAATCTATATAGCCATTCATGCCCGCTTAAGTTTAACATTTATTTAATTTAACGAAAAACAGAAATCATAATAAAAACTTAAAAGAACAAAAAAATAAATAAATGGAAATGATTTTACAAAAGAAATATATCAAATCAAAATTATTTATTAATAAATAAAGTTGGTCAGATAGGATTTTATTGCAATTATTTTAAATATGGAATGTTTTTAATTTAATGTTCATGAATTATCTAAAGTTCTTACAGTTTTAAAAGGTCCATAATTTCTAGTTGTTTGTAATTTTGAACGGGAATTCCCATGCCGTCCTGAAGATATTGGTATCCAGTTAGCCGTTGTTTTTTTACTTATCCGGAGGACTTTTATTTTAGCTGGTACTTAACGTAGAAAACTATCGGTCATTTCTCTTTCTTTTTTTATAACCACTGAAGGAATTGAAAGTGCATCTTTCAATCCCTTCACCTCCAACTCTCTGACTTAACACATCTCTGTCCTCTCTTAATAATAATTATTTTTTTTATTTCCAAACCTTTCCTTTTATATTAATTTTGCGGATTAACTCAACATTACGTCATGATGATGAAGACCCTTTTGTTGAGGTCCGATTCCTAAGGGATTTCTTTTTATTTGCTATTAGTTTCTATTGTTTTCCTATCTGACCATTGCTTATACATTTAAATGCCCAAGGGCTAGTTCACTTGGACTAATTAAAATAATCATTTCCATTTTTCAATAACATTAATTAATTTGTTTTCCAAACTTAAAGATATATTTTTATCTCTAAATCTTTTTAAGTTTTTGTTGAAAGATTTAGTTTTTCTATTTTTAATAAAGTTTTATTTTAATAATTTTTTTTTTATCTGTGCAATTTTATATATATACAAGTTTAAGATGATTTTTTAATTCTTAAAAAAGAAGTTTTTATTTGCGAACTTTTATTTTTTTCATGTTTAATAATAATAAAAAAATAATGTAACGGCGTATGTGCCCGTTACACTGTAGAACTCTCTTAGTAAAGACCTATAAAACTGGTACAAGACTGATGGTCTGAAATTTCTAATATTACCTTCCATCCTAATATTACTGCTGAATTCTTTTAATCATTTAAAGCATTTTTATTAATTGATCATTATAAACTATTTCTTTAGCTATTTCTTTTAAGATATTGATAATAATTCTATCATTTTCTTAAGTTTTTCATTTTTCATATATTTAGTTGTATGTTTCATAGCTTTTTTTATTTATTAAAGTAATGACTTTATTATTGATATAAATGTTTATAAGAGTGATACTTTGCTATAAAAGTAGTTATAAAGATTGTCCTCCAAAGTCTAAAAATAGTCTTGACATCTTTCCTATGTCATGATTGTATTTTCATAAAAGTTCAACCTTGCAATCACTACTTGTTCAGCTTTTTTTTTGTTCATTAGCTAGTTGTTTCATAGCTTTATATTTGGAATTTCAAAGAAGTTGTAATTAAGGTGATTTATTATTATTATTTGCCAATCTCTTACACACACTTTATGATGTTGCTCTCTTTATTTGTAGTATTACTATTGAAATAACTTTTTCTTCTAATAGCAAGATATTGTATTATCTTCTAAGAATTTTATTCTCTTCCATAGTTTTTCTTGTCAATTTACAATTATATTTCTTTATGCTAACATTAACTCTTTTTTATATCATTTGACAGAATTCCAAACATCTGATTATTTAAGTGCATTGTTTTTAAATATATTCATATTCCTTTTTTTTTTTTTCATACATTTCTTCTCTCAGTGGAAATGTTTATTGATAATTGCTTCTTTTTTATATTGACTATATGGTTAATTTTAATACAGTGTCAGTTATCTTCTCATTGATTTTGTCATTGAAGTATGTTAATATTTTTAAACAGTCAGTAAGTTTTAATTTGAATTTAATGAATTGTTTTTGAAGGTTAGGATATTTTGTATTAATATATATCTTTAAACATATTAAGAACATTACAACCTTGAAATATGTATTTTATGCTAGTCAAAATATAATTCAAATCTGCTGTATCTTCATTTAGATGCTTTCAAGTTCACTTTTGTTTTGGATTTTATATCAAAATTAATAATATACAATCACACACACACACATTTTTCAGAAATTCATACTCTCTTTGACTATAACCTTGTTCAAATTATTACTACAGATGGAAACATAATGGATGAAATTAATCATAGAATTAAACTTATTTGGAGTAATTTTTGTAGAAATAACTTAATATTAAAAGGATATATGATTATTTGTTTGAAAAAGGTTTTTAATAAATGTGTTTTATCGGTTCTTACTTATGAATCTGAAACTTGGACACTTAACAAAAGAGCAATACAGAGACTTCAGATCACTCAATGAAGTATTGAGAGATGCATTTTTGAAATAACAAGAAAAGATCGAAAACAAAATACAAGGGTGAGAAAACAAACAGGTGTTATTGACATCATTGAAAGAATTAAAAGACTGAAATGGAGTTGGACTGGACATATTGCTAGACAAGATGATAATAGATGGACAGTTGAAATCTTAAACTATATTCCAAGAAATTGTAAAAGACCTAGAAAAAGACCACATGTGAGTTGGACGGATGAAAATAAGGAAGTGTGCTGGGGTGATGGGGAGAAGAGAGGCTAGAGATCGGAGAAGATTGGAGAGACCTTCATTCTGCAGTTGATCGATAATGGTTGAAAATTGAAAATGATGATGACAATTTGCCTGTTCAAAAGTTTTCGACAAACTTTTTAATCTGAAGAACCATTTTGTTAAAATCCCCCCCCCTCCTAAAAGAACCACAAAGAAAGAGTGAAAAATAGGTTTATGATAAATATAATTTTCTGAATGGTTGTGGATATATTTGAACATTTATTTTAATAATAGAATCTAAATGCATCACAACAAAAATAAAAATTCTCTTAAAAATAAACGAATAAAAAAATTGCTTCAACAGTTTGATTTATTCACAAATTTCTAATATTTAAATGACGGGTATTCATGATATACATTAATTATTACTGTTCTGTAAGAAGCCTGAATTCAAAAAATATTTTTATTAAAGCGCACTTTTTCTTCCCTAAAGTCATCAAAATATTTATTTACAAATTATAAGATAAAATAAAAAATGTTTATGATTATCATAATAAAAACAACCGCGAGATTGGGATCAAAGAGCTGCCTGCACATAGCTCGTAAGTCACCATTTCCCAACTCCCAGGTGTATATCTATATAAAAAATTTCTACTTTTTTTTATCAGAAT